>JAOYMR010000017.1:23513102-23529873 GCA_025802075.1 Tenebrosternarchus preto | reverse complement strand
AACAACTTGAGATAGACAGCAGATTTTTGGAGAGCAGTGGTTGCCTCTGTGGTAACCGTGACTTTGAACACCACTTTTGTTCTTTCCAGTAGACTCATGAACACAAATATTACCAAACAATCACTTTAGGCTTCTTTTACACTCTCTGCCAGCACATGCACTTTACAGTCCTGCTGCGAAGAACATGTAACCAAAACTGTGAATTTTTAACTCAATTCTATTTTATTTTATTTTCGTAGTGCTGTTAATAACAGACATTTTCTCAAAGCAGCTTTTCGGGAATCCCGGTGTTATACTGCAGGACATATCCAGCCTACACCTCAGTTCATTGAATTTCAATTACTTTCTTTGTACAAGGAGATTTTCCAAGCAGTTCACATTCATTTTCTATAAATGATCTTGATTAATTAAATTATAACTTCAATATAGATATGGACCATTGAAATCGTTACGAGTGACGCTTATTAAATAAGCTATTAATTATTTAATTATTTTCATGACTCATTAGAAAATTAGATCACAAGATGCCATTCATGCAGAAATCCATGTATCTGAAAAAGGTTTGGTTACAGATTTTAGATTTTAATGCATAATTCAGATTGTAAAATGAATTATTAAGATGAAATTGCTTTTTTCCTCTTTTTTCTGTTTTTTTTTTTTTTTTTTTTTTTGCCTTTTCACACGTTTGCATATAGGAAAACAATAAAATCACTTGCATGAATTAAAACATGATCAAAAAGCAACAAAAAAAATCACAACAGTGAAACTGAATGAAGTGACTGCACTAGCGTTCGCTCCAGAGACCATTTGTGCCGTGGACGCTGGCTGATTCTTCACTGTTGATGGTTAAGGTGAGAAGGTGAGAAAAGCAACACAAGAGCTGTGAACGTGCACAGAGAGCTGGGTGTGGTGCAGCTGAGGCCTGGGTGTGGCCCAGGGACGTGTGCCTGTGCACTGAAGCGTGATGGAAACAAGCACGCTGGTCTCACCCTGACTGCCCTCTGCCCTGTGCTGTCATCGGCTGGATGTGCTGAATCCAGGAGTCCATTTTAAAGCTGCCCAAACCTCATAATGAAAGATGAAACTGTTATTTTGTGTCCTGATCAAATCCAATCTGTTTCACAAACAGAAAAATGGATTTGGGCCACTTGGTTGTGTGAACAGATGGTAGAGAGGAATATCTTTCAGATCAGATATGCCCATACCAGAGTCAAGATGCATAGTAAGTTTATATTCATGATGGATCAAATATCATGGAAAATCTGATCTAATCTATTAAAGGAAAATAATAATAAATGGCAAATAACCTATTATTCCATCATAATGGTTTTAGTGATGCATTCAACTGCAAAGCGTTACAGACTTGTAAAGCTCTAAAATGTTCTTCATGCCTCAGGACACCCAGACATAATGATTACAGGTTTAAGTTTCACCCATGCAGGCATCCCTTCTGTGTGCTGCTAATAGAGTGAATACCTGCTTGAGACAACTGCGATTATTGCTTCTGCAATGGAGGAGCCTGAAAATATGAAGAATACTTATTGGACATACTGTGCTTGTCACATTAGATTGAATTAGGAGTAAAACTCCACATTCATTTATGCAAAACCGCTCTATGCAGAATGAAAGCCAGCTCTGTCACTGTGATTTATGGTTAACCCCAAAAGCATTGTGCAACAGACATAGCAAACACAGAGCCAAATATTCATGTCGCCACATAGGGGAATATTTTTTCTTCCTGAGTAAAGCTTGGATGTTGTTTTGATTACCCACTTTTTCAGTAATCCAGTTCTGTTGCTAAACCTTCATGGGCTTAGTATTCTGCTAAATCACTGAAGACTAGTGTTCCGCAGTTTATTGGTGTAAGGCTGGACAAACCTTACAATATATCTGAACTCTCACTTTTATTCTGTCTTTTAATTTAATACATGCAGCTTAGCCGTTCCATCTGGCATAGTTAGCCATGAGGAACAGAAACTAATGCAGTGTGCTAGGTTTTCCCATTTGAGAAGGTTTGCTGAAATTCAGACTGCACATGGCCTCTTTAAATGCTTGTAGACTAGAGCTCAGAAAGCCGGAGCCCAATTCCATACCATGAATAAGAACTTCCAAATATCAACCCTAAATAAGAGTTTCCCTTATTAGTTTGTTAGCCTCAGGTCAAGCTACAAAAACCAGATCTGGCCTGTAAGGACTCAGATGCCAAATGTGTGGTGATCAGTGGCTTGTGAATGCCCCCTTTTCAGGCATTTTTGCCTGTAGTGGTGATCTTGGCCTGGGCCCAGAGCTGTACCTTCAGAGTGTATTACTCAAATATTTACCCTACTGCTATACTGAGATGGGAATATGGAAGGATGATTTAATGGGCACACCAAAGAGTCGGCCCTGGTGCCAACAATTCATCGTTCTGGTGGTCTGTTCAATCCACAGATTTCCGACTCCTAGAGACCGTTTTATCACCATGAGAGGTCATGATTCAACAGTAACCATGACAGACGGTCAGCTAGTGTTGGACACTGCTTAAGGGAAGATAACCTGCAGAGAGTGGTGTTTGCTGTTAGACTAAGCACTTATGACTGGATTTTGGATTACACTTTCCTAAAATTCACAGTGACTTTAATTAGACTGGATACCATTAAGGTATATTTTATAAACAGCAGTCTGTGTGAAAAAAAAAAAAACGCACTTGATGAATATGAATATTTCACTTTGACCCTTTTTCTGTCTTTGATTTATTGAGATACACATTTACTCGAAGGTAAAGAGTTGCGGGTTTGGATCCAACACACATATTTGCTGTACTATTTTTTCACCATTCCTTACCTGTCTGACCCTGAGCAAATGACCATATGTGAAACATTAAACACCTTAGAAGTGTTTCTTTTCTGCTCAAATGTCTTAAATCTGGCCACACTTAATTTGAACTACAAATAGATGTATTTTTCCTCATCTTGACATTTTAAAAGGCAAGCCTGGAGCAAGCTCATGTTTTTATTTAGACATGCAAACGGTACCAAGCTCAGCTAAAAATACGTCCTGGGGCACTTTTCTGATGTGCTTTTCTCTTGACTCTAGCAGGTAGTGAGGAGCTAGAAGGCTGCATAAAATGACTAGATGACTATCCAGACCTGAAATGAAAAACATTGGGGGTTTTATATCAATATATTGTGTAATATAATTTTAAAAAGAAAGGCAAGGAGTGATAAAAGTATATATAATCATATAAAAGTATATAAAATCAATATATAAATATTTAAATATTTAAATATAAAAACCAACAATTGTTTAATTAAAAACTAATAATAACGATTGTTCTGTATTGCTGCTGAACCATAAATTCAGCTTAAATCTAAATGCACTGGTGAGCAAAGGAGATCTATTATAACATTCCCAAGACTGGAGCACCACATTCTCTCACTTCAGTTTGTACTCGTGTCACTGTAAATGTTATTGGGTGGCTCTTTTGTTGGAAAAGTTTTGAGTTGTGAACTGATATTCTTGGATTGCTTGCTTTGGAAGTGTAAGAGCAAACCTTGGAGTGCTATGAACTCCGGATACAGTGTTCATTTCAAAAGAACCTCTATTATTACTAACATTTCAAGGAAATGTGTTATTTTACTCCTTTGAATATTTTCCCTCTTTTATGATTGTGCTTACGTGTGTGGTCAATAAAGCAGAGCTCACGTGCCTCTGTGATTGTCCTCAGAGACACCGCTAGGATACTGGAATGGCTCTCACACATAGGTGGTCCTAATGAGTGGCATTTAACATGTACAGTGGCTTATATTCATTGCAATTGATTACATCATTTGTTCCTCTTTCGGTAGTTCCTCATTCAGTGGACAAGCTAACATCAGTGGTTTTGATGTTTTTAGTACACGTCTTGCACTTCGTCGTTCGGTTAATGCTGAACTGTGTTTGTACGGTTCAGAGAGGAAAGGAATAATAGCTTCAGTACTGGTGTTATAAAAACTGTCACTTTCAAGTGCTTCCTCCACAGGCTACTTGGCCTGGACAAATGACCAAGTGGGTTTCCATACCGATGAAGCAACATCCTTTAAATTCTATAAATTTGTTGGACAGTGCTGTTCAACAATGCAACTATGCAGTCTTTCTCCATTCCGGTTCATTTATGAAGAATTTATTGTTACAAGTTCATTTCTCCACCACTCAACATGCAGTATTTAAAGAGTAGTTTATAAGAACAATATAAATAAAACAATAAAACAATTCCAGTGCATAAATTAAGGGGATGAGACTGGAGAAATAAAAACTTCGAAGAAAAAAAAAAAAGCGATTGTCTACATCACATAGGAGCTGCTCCAGTGTCAGTTCTCCCCTCATTGCTGAAAGCATAATGGAGGGCTCCAGCTTTCTCATTATTAACTATAATTGCAGAGGAATGGGACATAATAATACACTCCCAGTGAACTTGAGTGGAACTAATAACATTGAAGTGAATTAGCCGAGCAAATTGTGTGAGCTTGGATACAAATCAGATCATCAACTGGCCAATAAGAGCGCAGGACCGTCATGCTTCCTCAGAGCAATCAATGTGAATGAATGAGAAATTTGTAAGAAGAGGGTGTACGAGATAATGTAGAGATGTCAAACGGGTCCTTGAGCTTTTAAGAATGTCCATCGATGGGATAGACAGATGTGGTCATTGAGAAGATATCAGCCGTAATGTGCCATAGAAAATAGAGAAAAAAAAGTTAACAATGGCATGGAAAACAGGCGAAAACCAAGCATGTTTCAGGCACAAGAACCTTGTAACTGTTACCCAGTTACAACTTATTGTCCCTGAATGTGCTCGAATGTACAGCGTGCATTAATTATAGTGTTATAACACCTGTGCGCACTGCACCCGAATCTGTTCATAGTTCATAGATGAGTCTTTATGAAGTGATACTTGCTCACCTATGTTGTCCAGCTCACATATGGTTTTAGGGTTGCGGTCCTCACCAGGGCTGATGGCTGCTGACATGTGAGTGCTATCTTGAAGTTCGTCGTAAGCCTTTAGAGTCGCTAATGTTTAGTAATCAGGTCCAGAGCACATGGCCCCACGTGGCTCTGTGTTGTATCCCAGACCTCCCAGTTCCGTGCCGGGATTAACCAGCCGTGCTCTGTCCTCAGTCTCCACTGATTTATGGAGGTGTATTTGATGACTGGTGCTTGCTCATGAGCCATTCTTCAAGTTATAATGCCCATGTTATAATTACTTTTGGCAGAGAAATGAGCAGAATATGATATTACTTCATGGAACTTTTATTTTTAACCACAAATGCAGCATAGGTGGTACCCCTGCAGTTCAGTGACTAACGCAGTCCCAGAAATGCCAGTGTGGAAAATGTATGCAGCTGAACATCTCACAGTTGTGTACAAGTCTGGTGATCTAAGAAACAATTCATTAAGGGTTCTTTCATGAATTCAAGGAATAGTTGACTAAGCCTGTCGTTGCGTGCAACATGCACAATGTGTGATTATTTAGGTGCTCTAGAAGAACTTTAGTGTAAAGGGAGGCAGTAGATCTTGGCTGATATGTAGACCCACCTTGCAGATGGCCAGCGTTGCTAAGAGACTTTTCCTTTAATTGCCAACAGACAGTGGCGCCAGATCAGAATTTTAGATGATCCAGAAAATGAACGACTAGTATGACTGTGATATGTGGATCATTGGAATAGTGGGACGTGGGGCCCCTGTTCTCTGGAAGTCATTTCAGTCTTATTACTTAAACCCTTCTCTACCTCTCTGTGTTTGCCAACTGTGGAAATTGCGAGAATCTGTGCTTCTGTTAAGTGAACTTCAGGGATACTGAATTTCATCACCCTTGTTGAAGTCTCCTGGGCCTCTTATGGCTATAGTTCAGCTTCTTTCTATGTCTACTGCTTCATGATTAACACTGGTTACGCACATTAACCAGTTCATTATGTTTAATATTCATTTAATTATATGTTCAACAGCAGAACTATTAGGTCAGTAGAGACAAATGCTTTTCACCTTATAACAGTGTATGTCACTTATGTAGTAGGCAGTGCTTACAGTAGTATAATGAACATCTCAAACCGGGGCTTTTTCAGAGGCTACTTTAAGTAGGTGGTTTGAAGACTGACTGTGTTACAGATATACTTCTGGTTTTGCCCTGGGTTACACACCCCCAATAAGCTCACCAAAAGTATGCAGATCAAGGCTTTCCCATAGAGAGGAGCGTTAACAGCATTAAGGCTTGCACTGCTGTGGTCTGTCTGTTTCCTGGTTTGGGAAAGAACCATCTAATGGTTATATTAATTGAATTTGCTCCTGCTCTCTAATAAGCTGGACTGTTCTGTAAAGTGCACATGTACTTCTTTGCTTTACTAAAGCAATATGAAATCTGCATGCCAAAGGAACCAAAATATAAGGGAAAAGGTTTCAGCTGGACGAGGGCAGTAAAACCATAGCCGAAAACACAGGGTCCGATATCTCTTAAAAATGTTATTTACACAGATTTCCTGCATCGCAAACTCTGACCATATCCTGTTATTGAAGTAATAGTGTCTTTATCGCATTGCGATGGCCTATGTGGAACATGGAACACTGTCCCAGATACCGTGTTTGGTCACAGGCAGCATGTTTGGTCGTACACTGGGGTGAGGGATGTTTAAGTACTACCTGATGTTGGTGGTATTCCATGTGGACACTGTGGGGGGGGTTAGGCGTGCCTCTGAATGGATACACAATAATTCTGCCATTTACTGTGGTGGACTTCTGCTGTTGTACTGGTTTGGAATGTACCATTCTATTTTTGCATGGGTCTGCTCACTGCTGGGTTAGACTACTTATCACATTACCATATAGCCAAGCAGCTTTTGTTTTGCCAAAGTTCAGGATAGTTTGCTAAAGCTTTTCATTCCTTTGATTTATATTATTAAAGTTCAGTTTGTGATCCAGCAGTTTTTTTTTTTTTCCAGTAGTTTATATTTTCCAAAAATATTTTAAATACACCAACTGTGCTTTTTTTCCAGGTAACATGGCTTCTGTTGCTAAGCACCAGTGCAGAAAGCATGCTGTGCAGAGCAGGTGTCTCATTTTAATGTTAACTGACGTGAGTATAATATTTTGAAGCATAGCAAAATAAGCTGCCAGTGGTATGATCAAAATAACAAGTTCTCATCCAGGACTGAACAGAGCAGAAACTGGTGTTTATTTTTCTGGACAGGGGCACATCCATGGAATTTCAGCATTAACTGACAGTCTTCAAAATATTTATGAAAATGGCACCAACACAGTATGCACATCAAAAGCGTCTATCATTATTAATGCGAGCCTGTGTTTCCACATGCTGCTCATTGGTCCACATCAGTCCCGCCAGGCTGACCCATTTCAACAGAAAGGACTAGAATATGCACATAATCTGTACTAATTTATTCGTAAAAGACACTGCATCAAATACATTTAATGTATACTTTCGTGATTTGTCATGCAGTTAAGGTTATATTTTCATGATTTGCTTATACGTGAAACGTATTACACAGTATATTACTTTGGTCTTTTTGGACTGTCCACAGTTGTATGGGTGTATTGTATGGGTGTATTGTATGGGTGTATCGTCATAAGAATAGCTCTATGATATTCTACGATTGTTTTTTACAACCAAGAAAGCCCCAGTGACACTGTGCAGTAGGTATGAACACTACCACTGCCCAGTTATTAGTTCTGGAGCCATCTTGACAGCAAAGTATTTTATTCATTCTTCTGTCAAATTAGTAGAAACATTTACTCCTTCTAGTGGAAGAGGGATCATTTTATAGCTGCTCTCCTTCCTTCTTTATTAATCAGTTTTACAGAATGGAATTAATTTAAATGTGTATTATGTAAGGTTTTTTTTTTTTTTTTTTTTATAAATCTGTCATCTCAAATATGTAAACGTTTAAGACTCAGCAGACTGTGGATGGCTATGAGTAATACCGCTTCAATAAACCGGAGTGTCAAGTAATGCTTGATTTATTTGAAGTGGAGGGGAAGAGTTCAATATGAGACATGTGTTTCTAATAGATAGTTGACGTTTTAACCGATGAATCGCTGGAGGATGTAAAATGGCTGTAAAGCAGGCAGCCGGTGATTTGCGAGTGGTGTAGGACAAACATAAAATATTTTATGTAAATCACATCCATATTTTCCTATTGCTTTACATTTGCATTTTGATTTACATTATATTTCATTCATTGCAAAAAAGTTTTATAGTATTTTCGGAATGCAGTGATGGGAATATAGGACCCTGTACTGCGCTACTGTGAATAGGCAAGGAAATGAAAAAATTCTAATCCACATAGCATTACTAATCCACATAATTCCAAATGAATCTAATGATTTCTAATTCAAATATAATTCATATATAAACATCTCGAGAAAGATTCCAAATAAATTCCAGATAAATTCGTTTTTTTTTCTTCACAGCATTAAGGGATTATGCTAGAATTTAAGTTGCCTAGTAACACTGAAACCCTATTCATTACATATATTATATTTGCATACCGTGAAACGTATTTTTTGTTATTTTTATTATTCATTATGTCACTCCTAGTATCACAATGTTTCTGTAGGTTGCCTAGAAACAGTACAAGGTAATAGTGAAGATCATAGGTTTGATTCCCAAAGAGTATCTGTATAGTCACACTGATATTTTTACAGGTTAAAAGCAGGTTAAAAGCCTTGGTCAAAACTTGCTGCCTGTAATTCCAGTATACCCAGTTTGACGACATATTCCAGTGTATAACTTTAGGGTTTTTCAACCACTTCTTCTCTTCCACCAACAGTGCTGCACTTGATGGGTACTGAGCCAAGACATTTTGGAACACCTGAGTGAATCTTGCACTTCTGAAACAAACCCTGTTGGCCAATGCTTCTGTGTTCCTCTACCTGTATCGCATGGGATTGCTTTTTATATTTTAAACAGGGTATTTGAATTACAGTTTTATTCAGCCCAGTGATGTGGGCACTCAACACCCCAAAGAAAATTGTGCTGCTGAAGTCCTGAAAAATGCCACGAGAGGTTAACGTGGGAGTCAGTGGCTCACTGAAAGCATTTACATGTTTAGATCTACATTGAATAGCCCCACTTAGACAACATGTTTCTTTATCAGATCACACCTAGGTTCACCCAGTGGTCTTCCTCTAATATCAAACCTTGCACGCATGCAAACGGAATTATCGACAGACGTCTATAAGTTGGTAAGAAGCACATCAATCAGTACGTGGCAGTTATTTAAAGTACAAAACATGGCAAATGTCACAAAGGCAACTGTGTGACAGTAATATTCAGTATTACAGAGTCTAAACAATTGCAAGAGTTACTGTTTTGGTCCATCAATGGTCCATTACATGAGTACATACTTTTGGTAATAAAACCTTTGTTAAACTTACAGGATGGTGTAATGCTGTCTGCACAATCTTGTCCTAATAGGTTATAATGTGCTGCGGTAACAGTTGATTCATGATTGAGGTCCAACAGTGAGTGAGTCTTTGTGTATGCAAAACAATGAATGCATAAGAATATTTCTAGAATGTTCCACTGCCTGTGTAGATCCTCTTTTCCATGTTTATTTTAAC
The DNA here is from genome assembly GCA_025802075.1 of Tenebrosternarchus preto. Lineage (NCBI taxonomy): Eukaryota > Metazoa > Chordata > Actinopteri > Gymnotiformes > Apteronotidae > Tenebrosternarchus > Tenebrosternarchus preto. Next base: position 23,520,285 of record JAOYMR010000017.1, on the reverse strand, counting down.
TCGGGTGTCTCAGGGCTTGTTTTGTTTCACTCTGCTAGATGGTTTAGTGTTCCAGGATTAAGACCCTTCAGAGTGGAAAGGAAAAATGGCTGATGGTTAAAAACACAAGATAATTCTGTAACAGGCCTGAATCAACCAAGACTTTGCAACCTATACTCCTTAAGAGTAAAGTCATGGAGGTATTACGGAATCTGGAGGGAGTCATTAGCATTAGTCCCTGTTCATTTCAGTGGGATTCGCTGAGTGGAACATGTACCCACAATCCACCAGTTTTGCTTGATAAGACCATAATTAGAGCTGATGAACCCAGTCGCACCATGAACGTGGTTGTTTTTTCAACTGCCTTCTGGATCCTGTGCTAATCTGTGTCAGGGGACCCAGCCTAGTTTTCATGTCATACATTATGTGGTGTTTCTGAGCAACGCTGTTTTGGGGTGATGTTGAGCAAAAACACTTTCCTTGGTCTGAAGATCCTCCTACGTGTCCAATATCCTTCCTACTTGGCATTTGTGGATTATCATGTGATAAGATGCCTGCTGGTGGTACTTCAGCTATACCATGCTATGTGTTAACCATGATGTGCATTTTAAGATTTGAGATGAAAAGTCTCTTTATGGTTACAAATATTGGAAACATGCTAACAAAGAACACATTTAAGTTCTTATTTGGCGGCTGGTTCATATCCTGTTTGATTCATGTGTATATTCACAATACATTTCATGTCCCTTTTCAGAAATGGTAGTTAAATGCCACTCTTTAAGAAACCACACATATTTGACTGCATTTTGGGTTTGTTTTTGCCTTTTAATTAGCCTTTTTTCATGTCTCTTTGTATGTGGTTTTCTGCATCTGCATTTAGGCATCAGGAAGTGATTCATCACCAGTTGACTGTCATTGCTCCAGAGCCCCTCTCACTTACCAGAGTTCGACATCACCATCCTATCGATTACCGGCTCCACCCCCTTCTCTTCCTTTCTGTGCACCTGTGACCAATTATTCGCTCACTATACTTTCAGTCTGCTGATACAGTTCTGTCATTCTAGCGTTTTAGACTAGCTGTATCTTGCATTTTACTGTTTTTTTTTTCCCCCTTTTTTCGGTTCTGATCTTTTCCTGCTTATCTGGATTTGTCTCTGGATTTTGTTTATGGATTGGATGTTGACATGTTTGCTAGTGTTTGGCCCTGTTTCTGAACGGTTGTGAGCTTTTGTTAATAAATACCTCACAGTTGCATCCAACCTTTGCCCTCCAAGAGTGTGACACCAACTAAGAGGAAATATATATATTAACAAATGTTCTCGTTGAGTCTTCATATAGTCTACACTTCAGTTTGGAGACATGCCACACTGATATGAAGTTCTTGTTTGTCTGAATGTTTCTCTTTTTGACTGGTCCTTATAATGTAGAATTTCATGTGTTGTCATATTTTGCCCCATTAGTGCAGTTTTATAACACCATCTAATCAAACCACTTGGTTCTTTCACAGTGGGAGATAAGTGTATCCCGACAGGGTCTACCTGTCTCCCTTTCTGTTCTACGCAAACTGTCATCTGGGCAAGTTCAAACGGTTCTCAGAGCTTAGTTCTGAACCTTTCCCAACCCTTTAATGTCTGAGTATGTGTTTATTCTATTGCAGTCTGTCAAATTAGCCCATGGGCTTTGTCAGCATGCCTGATACTTGATGCATTATCATCTCATATCGGTACTCCTTTGTTCAAATACCACAATGTCTGCCAGCAAACACACTGCATGTCTTTAAGCATGGATGAAGTAAACAGAGTATGGCAATATACTGCTAGGTGCCACTATTCATGGCTAACGTGTAAATGCCTCTCTCCTCGGCTAATAACTGCAAACTCGGTGCGTGATACTTAACAGTACTCTGGTGGGTCAGTACTGTCCTGCTTTTTGAGTATTTCCAACTGTGCTTTTACATTGTTCTACTACTTATATTTACTGCTGAATGTTTCACCACAAGCACACGTAAACTGTACACTTGTACTTACGGAATTTAATCATTCAAACTAGCTAAACTGAAGTGAAGCTGGTTCTAGACACATTTACCAAAAGTGGGGAAATGGGAGAGAACAGGGAAATAGAGTGAAGAGAAAACACACAACCCCCAGGCCTACAGACTCCACCTATACGGGCAATTTACTAGACATTCTTCAGGGTGCCAGTCACTCAGTCTTAAGCAGTTCTGAATATTAGCAACTTCAGAAGGCCATATATATGTGGGAATTAACATGTGCTATAGTCAACAGACATATCTCCTCACAACCTAGACACAACAATGTGGTGTCAACCAATGCTTTAAGAGGAAGAGTAGCTGCCCTTGCCTGTTTGTTACAAAGACGTGGTTGGATCAGTAGTGCCCCTTGGCTAACTCCGCAACCACAATAACACGATAACGCTCATCAAGGCTTTTCTCCACCTACCGGCATTGGAAAATGCTGTACAGTGATGAACACACAGATAAATGATACTCTCCAAACGGGATGAACCTAGAGACACAATGAGGCTTTAGGATCACAATAGAGCCACGCCTTTGTAACAACGATCAGATCTGTGTAATGAGTTTTTAAAACACGTTCATTTAATTAGCTATGGAAGTTTGGTTATTTGAATACATTTGTATACATTTGAATTAATGCACTTAGTTGTTTCAAGGACGAATTCGACTTTTAGAGTCACAATAAAAGTTTTGAGCGATATATAGTATGGTATTTTTAAGAGCCACATTTTTTTTTGTGAACCCACTTGCGTATATGGTATTTTTATTTATGTCTCTTTAAGGATTCTTTTTGTTATTCTATTATTCACAAATTATCTATGTACTAATATACCTTGAATAATGGCAGGGGATGGGGGGATGTTAATGTTGTCCTGAGTGCATTCAGCACTCCCAACTCTTTGGGGGTTTATTAGTGTAGGCCAGGGGCCACTTGTAGTCTTGAGGACTGGACCATGCCTGTGTTCATGCTACTTAAGTAGAGACCACACCAATAATAGGCTGAATTATACAATAAATTATCTCCAGATGTGCACATCCCCACCCCCAGATTTGACAGTGTGCACAGTCTGCTCTAGCTTTGGTCACCAAACCTTATACACACACACACACACATACATACTCTCCTTCTCTCTCTGTCTCTCTCTCTCTCTCTCTCTCTCTCTCACACACACACACACACATGCACACACATACTCTCCTTCTCTCTGTGTCTCTCTCTCTCTCTTTCTCACACACACACACATACATACTCTCCTTCTCTCTCTGTCTCTCTCTCTCTCTCTCTCACACACACACACATGCACACACATATACTCTCCTTTTCTCTGTCTCTCTCTCTCTCTCTCTCACACACACGTGCACACACACATACTCTCCTTCTTTCTCTGTCTCTCTCTCTCTCTCACACACACACACACATGCATACACACACATTCTTGTATTACCATCTTTGTGGTGTTCTTCCATTGACTTTTGTAGCATGCTGAGCCTACACCTAAAGCTAACCATAACTCTTTTTTTAGCCCTTGTTTTAGTTTTTCATATTTAAGCTGGAGTAAAAATAAAAACATAAATGCAAATAAAAGAGGATATTTTCCTCATATCCTGGCGACATCTGGTCCCCGCAAACAGTTAAATACATATCCGACCCAACACACACACAGCCGAGTATGGACTCAGGTGGTTGCTCTGGGGATGGTCTGTGTTTACGTTTGTCCAAGAGATCGCTTCCATGCTTGTGTAGGTCTAAATGTGTTAGCGACTCTGCTTCCTCTCCCTCAAATGAATACAAGCCATATTAGCAAATTGTATTTGTTTAACCCCCTAATAGATGCTCTGTGTCCGAAGCCTGCTGGAGGCCCGTTTCAAAACAAAAGGATTTGTCTCTCCATAGCTGACACATTGATTAATGTGTATTAACACAGCAGTGAATGCAGATGTAGTTACTGATGATCAGAGCCACTTCCAGTATGACATGATGTTCTAAGTGGCTTGTGCTAGATAATAGCTGTGTGTTACAAACCCAACCTAGCCTAGCTGATCGCTTAGCTAATGCTATCTAGCAAGACCTAATTTGTAGGCCAGCTCGTAATGTGAAGCAAAAACATGGTGGAAGAAAAAGCATTACTGCTTTACTATTTTCTGTCAGGACATTTTATTTGTTTTTATCCCAGTGTGACTGTGTACCTCGGTGAGGAACTTCTTGTTTATTCTACACAGCTGTAACTGCAAACAGGTTTTATTTTTTGTGCCTTGTTTCTGTCAAAGGCCATGGACGGGAAAAAGAGAGCCAGCTGAGTACAAACATTTCAAAATGAACCAGGTCTTCACCCTTTTGTTGAATAATTCTTGTGGACGGACGGAGCGTCTGGGTGTAGATTGTTGTAGTCGTCGTAACTGTCCAGACCGTTTAGCAGCTGAAACAAGGATGTAAAAAGACGTCACAACGTGAAAAGGAAGTAAAGCTTGGCTGCTTCTTCGGAACCAGGTGCAAATGTTGGCTAGGCGCTCTCACAGGAGGCAGGTTCGAGTCAGCATTCATCACCCAACATCTTTCTCAAACTCAGCGGTCTGTTTTCTACTTTGTTACACAGATCAGTCTTGGGGGTCCAGCGCTGTAAATTACCTGAAGAGATGCAGAAGGCTCCCTTGTGTCTTTGCACAAGACTGATGCATTTAATAGACGGTATAAAACATGCACTGAAATGTCCCTATTTGATTACAAGTAGTTAGGTTGTAAAACGCCCTTAAAAAAACAAATGTCTTTTTTTTTATCACAGATTTTCCACTTCTCACTCTCCATTACGGTACATTCGACTGCAAAGTTAAGTTGTTTCACTGAATGGGAAAAATGGCCAAGATATTTATTTGACTCAATGGAGATTTTGATCTGGAATCTTTGCTAGTTATTTAGGATTCTATTCGCGACTTTCAAAGCATTAATCTTCTCAGTAGATGTCGTATTTACTAGGTGCTAAATTATTAATATAGACTATCCATGTTTTAGCATGTTATATATTGCAAATGTGCTGTAGAACAGTAAAAGCTCAAACTAAAGGAAATAGTTGTGGAGGAGTCATAGAGGGATACAACTGATTAAGGTAAAATTACAACCTTAAGGACATTGGCTTGTTTGTTTTTATCCTTTCTTAAAATGTCAAATGTAATCTCTATATTAGTTTTTGCCCCTAACCGTGGATGAGCCGTGGGATGTTTGTGGTGCTGTTTGTTTTTTGTTTGTTTGTTTGTGTATTTGTGAAGCAACCGTTTAAAAATGTGGAGCCAACCCCTGTGCCGTCCTGGGTGGCTGTCTGGCCTGCCAAAGATGCCCCTGTGTTTGGTTTGAATATTTATTTATTTGTGTCCAGGATGAATATGCATTATGGAAACAGCAATCATTGGCTGCACATCCCACTAACAGCAACTCGTTCATCCTGCAGGACTGCGGTTGGTCATCCAGACACTGCCTGGCATAACCGCCTGGACAAACATTCAGCCGCCAGACCAAGTACATAATCACTTTATTTTAAACTGTAGCACCAAAGTAAAGGTGTTGCTAATTGCATGTGATTGTGAGGAAGTGGTCATATACAGGAAATGTGCAGCGTCAAATACATTTACATACTCAGTGTCATGATATTATGCCTGTTGCATCAATCTGTTTTTAATTAGTATATTTATTTACAACCAACAGCTGTTTATAGCCATTTATCTACAGCACAGTAGTTAGAGACCCATATTTTAGGCCTATTTATAAACGCAGGCTGCTAGCAATGTAACCACGTATGTGATATCACTTTAACCCTGTATGGGTTGGTGTTTCAACAACACTTCTGCCAGTCTACACTCTTTCTCTAGTCATCTGGTAAACATTAGAGGCTCGTATGATCTCCACTGCGCAGGTTGACGTCCAGGGTTAAACAAATCCATCCTGGGCCCAGGCCAGCTCAGCTAAACACGGCTCCTAGCAGCTACTGTGCGTATAGCCTTTATTCACTTTTATGTGTTCTGCCTGTGCTGCAAAAATGGGGTGTTCTTTGTGTTCCCAGAATAATATCTTGAAAAACATCCTGGAGGAATTTTTGCACTGTGGTTGCTGTTAGTGTTAATGGTCAGAACCAGGAATTAAATCCTTGATGATTAAACAGATGTGATGAACCTGGGCAGATACCAAGAAAGCAGTGTGTGCTTAGTAATCAAGTAATAATCACATTTTCAGCTGCTTTCTCATTTTCGGCTGATTATACAGCCCACATGTACACAGGATGTAGTTTTTTAGAGTCAGTTCTGGGCCATATGGAAAGTTTGAAATTTCTTTTATATCTCTCCTCTTTTTGATTTCTCACTTCATCACAGGGCAATTGGAAGTGACAGCACAATTATCATATCATACAGAACTGATCCTTGTCCATATGGGTCAGTTCCAAGTCAGGGGTGTGGGGTGGGATGGTGGGGGGGAGGTGTGGTAGATGGAAAAAAACATCCTCTTCGGAGTGCTGGCGATGGTTCAGTCGCCTCGCCATCGAGACGCGTATGGCTGAGGGGAGGGAGGCCGTTTGGAGATTGCGTTGCGGGCGTGTTCCCTTGATGTATCCTGACGGGAACCAGATTGGGAGCCGAGTGGCGTCGGCGTCAGAATCTGCACTCTTTGCTTTTCGTTCGTCTGGCTCCAGTTGCTTTTTCCTGGCCCTGTAGGACCAGTCTGCAGGGTCTGAGGCCACTTCTACAGCTTGGTACTTTCCCTGAGAGTTACAGATGCTGGAAGGCAAACACAGCCTTCCCCTTGCACTGCAAACAGCTTACATACTGTAATCAGAATATATTACATAAAAGGCCTTTTTCAAACTGTAATTATGTATATTCTTATATTTAAACATATGGCCTGTTTTTGGAGATGGTGATTAACAGACAACAAGCAGACAGCAACTCATAGTACCGCTCAAAGTACTGGTTCAACATCATAATAAAATTTGGCAGTAAATCAGTAATAAGTTCTGAATACTGAATTTTGAATATCTGCATTCTGTTAAAGTGTAAAAATAAATGTTGTGAGATATCTGTGTGTAATGAAAGTCTTTCTAAAGGTTGTGCTTATCACATTAGATATCACATTAGATATCACATTAGCTTTTTTCCCTCTTAGGCTTTTTAATATAATTCAATACATAA
>JAOYMR010000017.1:23490726-23513002 GCA_025802075.1 Tenebrosternarchus preto | reverse complement strand
TATCACATTAGATATCACATTAGATATCACATTAGCTTTTTTCCCTCTTAGGCTTTTTAATATAATTCAATACATAATAAGCTTATTTTACCGAAATATCTAAAAATACCTTGTCTTTGAAGGCAGCATGTTGACATTGTTTAAAATATATTTTAGCAGGAAAGTGACTCTGTGAGAGGAGCAGCTTTTCATGTGTGCCCAGGCCTCCATTAATTAGGTGAGCATGCATGTCTTCAGCGAATCATTACACCACTTATTCCTCCCCTTTCATAGGAAATGCTTAGGCAGCTACTGAATCTTTTGCACTAATCTAAATGCAGAGAGTGTAAGAAGACGACCCAGGCCACCTCCAGAGGGAGGTGGCTCGGCTGGTCTGTTGTGGGAGCTCCTCTCTCCTTCCAGGGCGCTGGTATTAACACCTCCACCACTGACTGGTTTGTGTGGTAGGGAACAGGGCTTGTTCTGTGTCTAATCAGTCCTGTTTCACACTGTTGTCAGTCAGTTCGGCAGCTCGAGTGCAGAAAGAAAAACGGCCCCGGTTGTGGGTGGGTTAGCAGGGGGCACCCGACCGACAGAGTGAGCATTTCATAAGAAAGCAGCCACTTAATTCTGAACCATTCGTCAGATTAGCTGATTTACATGAGGACAGCTATCATTTTGTGTAGACGCTGACATTGATAAATGAGGTGTTCCACTTAATAGGCAAAAAAAACAAATGAGTAGTAGAGTTATAGGATGTTCCTCAGTTAGCTCCTGGTTTCTGTCTGTGCAGGGCCTCACAGAGATTGCTTCCATATGATTGTTTCATTAATTTGTGCGAATTTGAGTCAAGGCCGAAGGCAAAGATTTATATGTCATTTCATTATGGACCTCACACATAAAAAAATAAATAAATGCATCAAATAGAATGTAAGAGCAGTCTGAATGTGTACACTTCAGCAAAATGCTCACCATGTATGTAATAAATCTGTCAATTTGCACCTATTTTCTGTTTTCAAAGTATATCAAAATATTTCTAAATCAAATTAATGCAACCATAAATTACCATCTGTGGAGCGTCGTGTCTTTTTGGGATTTAATGAAAAATGAGGAATTATGGAAAAGAGACTAAAACACATCAGCACTTTAACCAGGCCATTTTTTCCCTTCAGAGCGAAAATATTAGTACAGAAAACCCTTAGTAAGGGCGGTGATGTTATTTTTAACTAGTTTGAATCACCCCTGGCCTCAGTTAGTCCCTGAGAGCTTATAAGTTCTCCAGAGTAGCACAAGCAGTGTGAAAAATTTTCTCCCCTGATTTAATGCACCCCTACCGAAGAACAAGCCTTCTCATATTCTTTGTGGCACAAGAGGACAGACCTGCAAACGACGGTTTCTTCAGATCTGTGTGCATTTCAGAGAACGCCTCAGTTCCTGATATACTGCTTTGAAAACCACCTGCGCTCAAACGAATGAAATAAGCTATATTTATCAATTGAGGCATTCCTAGCACATGCTCATGCATTAAATGATTAAATGCATTAAAAGTCCTTAACATAACTTTGAAAACTTTTTTATAGGAACACAGCTTATATTTAGCTAAATTCACAGCATCTACTGCAGGTCTCTATTTTATATTACTTCATACTGTATAGTGCTGCATTGCAATGCTCTAAAACACTACAACACTTTCACATATAGTATATGTGGGAACTGTTCAGCTTAAATGCACAAATTGATTTCCTGTAGGGCTTTTATGGTGAAATTACAGTACATAGAGCTCTGTCACACACCCTAATAATGATCTTAGTGGGATGTGTGATTCCAAGTGTATCATAAATAAGATCAGTGCAAGTTAAATTTAGCTGTACAGTCACATCCTTAATTGATGCTGATGTGATGTCTGTAATGAGTCAAGCTTTGATAATGTTGTGTGCCATGTTGAGTCAGTAATTTACTTCAAAATATCACAGCCAGCCACAGACGTGCTTGGTGAGGATAACCTCCACCAAAAGAAATAGTTATCAATATTCTAGACCAGAAAGATGAGAAGAACTGAAGAAGTGGAAAATCAGCAAGATCTGGAAGCTTGTGGAATCATTGATGTCACTGGGACGTTTCATCACTAACCACCAGGGGATGATTGATGGTAGCTGGGTTATGGCAGTGTTTAGAGAACTGTTGGTCTACGGTCTTTCTCTCAGGAGCCTTTGTGTCTGTGCACACACCACCACCACCACCCCTCTCCACACTGTAAGAAGGATTCTTCATGCAGTCTCACTTAGGCTTTCATTTGCATGCTACTAAAATTAGATTTTGGGAACCAGACTGAATTCCTAACTGGATACATTTTTTTTTACTTGATTACACTGAGTCATTTAAAGTTCATACTTCAAGAGGAAAAAAATTGTATGGGGAACATGTCAGGGAACCTTAAGTTAATTGTGTTGTGTCTGGAGTCCACAAGGGGTATTGTGTTATGGTCCAATGAAAATGAAACTCTCTTTGAGTAATTTATTTTAAATGTTCACAAAATTTGTAAAATTATTTTTGTTAATCCAACTGAGAAGAATTAATAATTGGTAGTTAATAAATTCAACACAGAATGAGAAATTCTAGAGAAGTTGTTAGGGTTGAAATTGTTGATTAAAATGTGCTGATAGTATGTATAAATGATCTGAATCACACCAGTGAATTTAGTTTTTGACATGGCAGATTTCAGCATCATTCAGCATGAAGTTAATTACATTTTTGTTGAGTTTCAATCTCCTTGTTTAAGGAAGCAAGGCACATTTGCTGACTGGAAAATTGCTTTGAACAATCAAAGGACTTTACTGACCTTTATTGTCAGATCTGGTGCAGAAGTGACACACACACACACACACACACACACACACATCACTTAGTGTCTGCATATGGCATCTTTATAATTAAGCTGATATGAAGATTACACTGATGTTCCTTTTCCAGCAAATGAGAGTTAGTGAGAGTTAGGGAATGAGTTAAAGGTTCTGATGTTTATCTGGAATAATTTTGAGTAATTATAGTATTGTTTATGTATGAGTCAGAAAACACTGATCCAAGTCCCCTTTACCATTTTCTGGTTTGCCCTTTAAACCTTAACATCCCCCCTCAATAAATATACTGTTAAATATACATACTGTCGCTCGCCTGAATTAGACATCCACTCATTCAAAGATCCTTTGGTTTGAACATAAATCGCAAGGCTGTAAGAAACACCAGACAAAGTATTTCCTTAAAGTATTTCCTTCGGATCTGGAAGTTTGAGTGGGAGTTTTAACTGCTTGCACAGGCTTTGTCCAAGTGGAAACATATACACATGCACAGATGGGCCTCACATGTGCTTGCCTGGGTTCCAGCAGACCGGGCTGTTGTAACTTCCTCTCCGCTTACCTGCGCAGACTCAGCAGCAGTGAAGGTCAGGAACACAGGGCCGTTCAGAGGTCAGGCATCCTCGGTCACACACAGTAACAACAGTGGGCTGCTTACTGCCTCTTTCTTGATCAGATTGTGTGGCAAAAAAAAAAAAAAAAAAACATTCATATGGTGAACCAGAATGGGTAAAGCCAGGTAATGTGACAAAACTGTTTTTTAGACAGAAATAATAATCCACACAAACACTGACGTATGAATACAATAAACACAGCACCGTTACTGGAGTCCTGTTTAAGTACTGCCTAGTTCACTACCATACTTTTCCATTCTTAGTTTTAAACTGCAATGGGCAAAATTTAGGAAGAGGATCAGATTAGAATCTCTGTACATAAACGTTCAGCTGGGTCACTGTCTCTAAAGTTGGAGGACAGGGGTGTAAGTCATGTTAGGCTGCTCTAGATAAAGTCTTCCTTGTATTAAACAAAACCCCTATGGCTGGGGTTAGTCTGTCCATTACATGAGGTATCTGCATTGCTATTGTAATTTTATTGTGATGTTAAGCGATCATACAAAGATCTACTAGTATGACAATCTGGAATCATGGATTTTATTTATATCATGGATTTTATTTTCAATATTTGTGTTTAATTTTTAATTAAAGTAAGCTGACTGAATATTTAAATATTTAATGTTTAAATATTTTAAAAATAGAACCATATCTGTTAGCCTTATAAGAGCACAGGCAGATAAATGAATAAATAAAGGCAACAACCAGAAACATGCCAGGTTACAAAATCCCTCCATATCACATTTCCGTGTAATCATTCCCAGGTTGGTACAGAACAGTATCTCAGGAGCTCCCATCATTATCCAGGGGCTTTTACAGTGGCCACACTGGTGCTCCTTCTCACCCATAAGAGGCTGAACAGGGCGAGCCAGACGACTGATGAGATGGGAGGCAGCGCTCTCTCGTCTCCTCACCACAGGCGGGCGCGAGAGGCAGGCGCGAGAGGAGGGCGCGAGAGGCGGGCGCGAGGGCCGCTGGGCCCTGTGATCTCGGGCAGAGCCTGGATGAGCTCTCCCTGTCAACGGCAAAAACCTCTCTATCCTCCGGCATCCCATCAATCACTGCTCCAGGCCCCCTCAGATCTCCGCAGCAACCCCTCGTTGGCTCGCTGGCTCCGTGTGCACAGCCACATGGGAACATTTAGAAAAAAAAAAACACATTCAGAAAAAAGCATTGGCCTGTCCTTCTGGATTCGAGCAGGGCGCTACTGCTTTTTACTGCCCAATTTATTAGGGCTTTCAGAAAAGCTTCACATGCTCTAGCAGTGGACCATGTGATTTCCATTCTTGACCTTGATGTTGTATTTTGGCTTTTTGTTTTCCGTGCATAAATAGATATAAAACTAATTGTAAAAAAATATGGCTTAATATGTCTAAATGCCAATGTACTGTACATGCTTTTAGCTACAGCAGCTATTCGGTGTGTACTGAGGTTTTTAAATCTACAGTGAATGGGAACACTATGTAACTTATTCCTAACATTAGACTATAGCAAGTCATATTGTCAAAAAATTGGCAGTGATGTGAAATTCTCTTTGTTCTTGCAGCACAATAGTATGTATTGTTTAGCAGCATTTTGAAATACAGACCCAAACATCTGAGTCCTGGATCACTGGAAACCAGGCCTATAATCAAGAGTACAGGCAAAGTGCTGAGTCAGCTCAGTCATCTAAACGTCATATGTTCTCATCACAGCGACAAACAGGGAGTTGTGCAGTCATTTGGTGCTTTCTCTGTGGACTCTAGGCAGACCGGGGCTGATCTCATGAGCTGTTTACTGGAAGCATGGATTGGTCTAGACAATGAAAGCTTGTGAGAGACCTCAGCTCTTCCAGTGTCCTCCAGTCCCACTCATGCTGACTAAGACGCACGGATCAGAGGTCAGCTGTGCCGCGTTACCGTTTCCAAGGAGAAGCTGACGAAGCGGGACGTGTTCATCACTGACACATTCGTGGTCATGTGACCAGAGTGCTAGCGATCAGATACACAAGCTCATGCGAAATGCTGACCAATGGTGAAGGGCGACGGTTGAGGAGATGTCTATTTTAGGATAATGGGAAAGGCAGAAACAGCAATGACAAAGACGTCTTGTTTCTCGTGTTTACAGTTTTCAAGACACGTTCGTAAAAGCCGTGTCATGTCATTCGTGCATATTCTTGGTATGTTTATGCTTTCGGCAAGGTGTGTGTTTACACTGAGTGCATGTGAACCTCAGTGTGGGGTGCCTGAGCGCACATGTGCGAGTACAGTATATCTGGGTTACGTGAGTGTGTTTTTATTAATGCCACTCTTATGTGTTTTTCCTGTTACAGTGTACAGAAGCTTGCGGTGTGGAAGCTCAAAGAGCCCGCCCACATCAAACACAGCCATTCTTCCCTGATGCCAAAAGATGGCTGACCCCTCCTCCTCACTCGGCCTGTAATGACAGAGCCATCAAACCGTATTTATAACTTGTTTTAAAGTGGTCAGCTCCAGAAGTATTGGAATTGTTCTGAGCAATTTGAGGTTTCTACGATTCCTTGTAAAAGAACCATGCCCTGAAGTGCAGAGTCAAAGTGAACCCATTTTTAGTGTGTTTGGAAATACGACAGGCATCAAATCTCGGCTTCATGCTAATTTCAGATGAGAATGATTTATTAATTTGGTCTTATTATGGAAATATTACTGCATTAATATTAAAACCGCATACGTTAATGCTATGATATTTCCACAATATGGCTGCATTTCCATATCTTACATTTCTAATCCCTTCTAGAAGCCATTTTGTGTAAAACCTGCAGGAAAAGTAATGTAATACATAATCATTACAGACTGTGTGCATCACAAACTCATATTGCAGTCTGAATACTGTTCAGATTCAATCAATTGCATACAGCAATTCTGTGGCATTACATAATCCTAAAAGCATCAGTATAATTGATAATAATGGTCTGTGTAATGGCATTTTCATGTCATGATGTTGTTCACCAGTGGACTAGGAGGTATCGTACTCTGGACAGATCATCATTTGGATGGTTTTGCCCCAGTATTCACATCGAGCAGCATCATTAAAAAACAATGATGTAGCAGACTTCCTCAAACTGAAATCTTATACCATTAGTGCAACAGATCATACAGTTGCTGACACGTACAGAAAAAAAAAAGACTATTTCTGTGAATGTTTTTACTTTATTTTTTTGTCTCATAAGTGGTTGCTCTTGCGTTTTACCACTCAAAATGCTTCTCTCTCTTCTACACCCAGAAAAGGCTCCCTGGTTGTGTCTGTGTTCAGGACACGTCGTCCGAGTTCGTGGACAAGCAACAACGGCCTGCTGCCGTATACAGCAGCTGAGTTTACATGCTGGTGCCAGAATCCTGTTCACTCTGTGTTTTCTCACGTGGTGTAACTGCATCTGTTCACCCATCTGTGTCTTCTAATGTCTTGTCCTGACTGCTCCAACATGATTTCAGCAATGAGTTACACTAGAGAGGTAAGCATGCCTGTTTACTAGTGAGAATAAAAAAAGAAATATTTCTTAATAGTAGCTGTTTTAATTTATCTCACAGTAAAGACAGGACACAGCTAATCTGACCCTACCCCACATGTGACTTAAGACCCTACCCCACATGTGACTTAAGACCCTACCCCATATGCTGATGTCCTCTTTGGGTTTTTTTCTTTCCACTAAATCAATCACCATTGGGTTTCTTGCCTCTAATGATTTTTTAAAGAAACTTCAACTTCAAAAACTTTTCCTGAAAGCAAACCTCCACAATTACTTCACGGGGAGAGACTGAAACGTGGAAGTGCATTGGACAGTAAATGGAGCTGTGGGAATTAGAATTCTGTCTGTACAGGAAGGAAATGGTCCTTCATATGCCGCGTTATTACTTCCTGTTTAACATCCTAGGATTATAAACGAATAAAAGCAGACTGACTGAGATCTAAACACTGGTTTCTTATTTATGTTTCTTGCCCTGCCCTGTACTGTAGGAAGCTGACCGCTGCCAGAATATCCATGTAGATATTTGCCTAGTGTGCTCAGGAGGATGCTATCAACGTGCCTGTGATATAGGATAAATGATGTCTCAGGAGGTTTGGTTTGCAAATACATCACATATGTACACTATGGCTTAAAAATACAACACTTTGAATAGTGCTCCCTCATATATCCAGTGCTTCATAAATCACTCACACACACACACACACACACACACACACAGGTCCTCTAGTACCTACTCCTGCTTGTCACTCTGAAGCAGCTGGTAGGCCATGAGCTAATTAATGAAGCAATCGAATTTCTCCTCCTTATAGTGAACACACAGTCTCTGTATCTTAGCTGTCCAGGGCTTATTTTTCTTGGTTCTTGTGTGCCAGTGCTCCTGTGTATGTTCAGATATTTTTAGTTAATGGATCTGTAAAAATGCACGAAAACGAATTAAAACTCAAATAAGCGCCGTAGTGCTCGGACAAGTCCTGGAATGTTTATCCATAAGATTTGGGGTTTGATGTGTTTATCCATAAGATTTGGTGTTTGATGTGTTTTCACAGGGAGGCTGATGAATTTATCAGTTTCACTTTTGTTAGCGTTACTAAGTCCCTGCGCTCCATCACACATGAACATACAGACTTCAGCAAGTCTGCGGAAGCTTTTTTGGAAAGTCTTTTTTCCTGTTAAACACAGAAATGTAAAATGTAACACTATCCTCCTAATAATTCAGTTACTCTAACCTGTTTACACTATGTAAGTAGTTTGGATTACATAGACCACTTCTTTAATAAAGCTCCCACTAGGACCTCTTGACTGCATCCAACTGTGAAAACTTAAGAACAGTGAAACTTTAGGGCTGCTGAATGGATTTACTTATCATAGGTCTCTTACAACCGAACTCACAGGAAACTCCACATTCATTATTCCACAAAATCCAAAATATCCAAAAATCACCTTAATACATAATTTTATATATAAAAAAAAAACAATTTTTTTTTACTTTGATTTTGACATAATTTAAAAAATATTCTGTAATTTAGTTACGTAGTTTGTTCACTTTTGCCCATTTTTGTAGGGAATTCTTTGTAATTTTCCATTTTATGAGATTTATTCCATAACTACACTCTAGGCATGCAAGGGAAATGTGCTGGTGAGACTCTGTGCTGGTTCCTAAGGGACTTAAGGAAAATTGTTAGCCTTGCTGCTTTAAGACATTGTTCTTTATGTCCTTTGTGTAGACAAAATCCTTTGTTACCTTATTGAAACAAGAACGTGGAGCTCTCAGTCTGATCTGAAGTGCAGCAGTAAACAACCAGAAACGATGCAAAGAAAGACCTAATTGAGACTCCGTGGGATCCTGCTAAAACCTCTCATTTTACAACAAAGCAATGGAGTAATTTGTTTATGTATTGGATGTGAGACAGAGATACATCTGGGGTGGCACTCTATTTATAGATTTTACCGTAAAACCTTAATCATTATGAAACGGTTATTTGCTGGGGGCTTGAGTGTGTGTTTTCTATTAATTATTGCCTGTACTGGAAACAAATCAGACTCGAAAAAAATTGCCCACATAACTACTGCAAACACTGGGCGGCCAAAAACATTAATATTAGTGTATAATTTTGTGATACATATATAATGTGCAGCACAAGAATTTAAAATTCATACAGCGTGAAGTATTAACGTATTAACCTACATTCTGTAGCCTAAACCAGCAAAACCAACATTGCTCATGCTCAAGTTACAGTACGTGGTAAGTTAATCACACACCCAACAGGAAAAGAGGAGCAATAAAGAATGAACCGATGTTTATGTGAGCTGGCTGTCTGCAGGGCCAGCGCGAGGGAATTAATCTTCAGCGCGCGCCCTGCATCAGCAGCAAGGGTTGTAACATCTTCTGTCATCTTCCGAGCCGAGGGAATCTGGCGCCGTTTTCAGTGACCTCCCACGGTAACTATCTCCTTCCTTTAGCACAACCGGAGCCGACGTACACGGCACGGCAAACAGCGCGAGGGTTCGCAGCGTCAACTGTGAATGACGGCCTCTCGTCAGCTAACACCCATGCCGGCGCCACGAGCACACGCCAAACCCTGACGGAAAAAAAATTCACGGCTCTCTGGAGGGTCTCTCGCTTTCCCTGTTCGCTCTTTTTCTGTCTATCTTGGGCTTGGTAGAGGTCTGTGTTTTTAGGAAAATTCCTCTGGCGCGACCCTGAGGGCCTAGCGTCTTCCACGCGATCATTAGAAGCAGACCCCCGTCTTGTGTTTGTACTACGCAAACAGTTCACTTGCCACTTCATCCATCTCCTTTGGCCTACCACGCTGCCCCGAAACAGCTTTTTTGTCGTCCCCCCCACCGGCCATGATCACATGGGTCTCGTCTTTACGGACAGGAAAATGCTCTCTGAACCATGAGCCCCCACTGACTGCTCCACTGTTTCAAATATTTATCACAAACGCCTTGAGTATTTGTAAACCAGCATTGTGTGTATGCACTGTGGAACAGCCTTGAGTCTGTATGTATAGACATACTTCTCACATAATTCGTCTCTAATGACATCAAAAAGCAACTGGGGAAGTTGGTACGGTCAGTAACCAGTGCTGGGGGAATAGTGCCATTTTTGGCTAATGTCGCCATCTTCTGGCAGGTCGTAGCTATGTGTTCTGATGAGAGGTCATAGGCATTAGAAATGTAAATAGAGAAATCTCGTGATCAGTGAGACAGGAGTGCTGGAAAATCTCACATGCTGAAAAGGTGGCAAATTCGGCATGAACCAATATTCTGTGTTTATACCCACAACCAGTTGTGAAATGTAGATGATTTGTTCCATAACCCTCTTTGGCTGAAATCATACTATTACACGGTTGAACAGCAAGCATAAAAAATGTAATCTTAACACAATGAGATAGATGGCATGTACCAGCTGCACACAGTTCTTCTGATGTGTGTGTGGCCCTGTGGTAGTGTGATAAGCAGTCCACAGGTTGTGTCAGCGAGCTCAGTCCAGTGAACTAGTCACCAGAGTGGAGAATGCACATCTCAGAAGAAGTGACAGCTGATCATTTGTGACAGAAGTGACAGTGCGTGTCATTTGGAGTACAGCTGACTTGGGATCAGCGTGGGAAATCATTTAACCCCAAAATATCTTAATGTACCTGGCACTGTGACTACCGTGAAGTTCAACTCTTCCACGTATAAATGCTACGTATGGAGGGCATGTTGTGGAGGCAGCGTGGCTCTCGATGTTACCAAAGTCCACGTTTTCATCCTAGTATCACATAAACCAACATCAGTATGTACACAACCCTCTTACGATCCTTTATGCTGCCTCTTCAGTGCATAAAATGTGTTAAATCAATTCAAGCAGGCTCGTCTTGACATGTGTAGCGTATAAAACGGTTACCTTGTGCCATCGTGTATTGGCGACGTAGGGGTACTGACAGCTTCGGCTCTCTTGTTCCTGCCAGCACAAGGAAGCTCAGTTCTCGCTCAGCTGTGGCATATTTGCAAGCCTTTGGAAGAGCAGCATGAGAAAAGGGAGGGGCCGCCTTAAATCAGTTCCACTCTCCTGTAAATTACAACCCTACATTTTTAATTTCCTTTCCACCTACAATGTTATTCACTGGTGTCCAAGCCAAACACGGACCTGCAGCCATTACTGAGCTCAGGAACAGACCCTCCTCTTCTGCATGGTCTTAAGCTGTCCAAAATATAATTAAATGCACACATTCCTTATGTTGAACTGAAGAGTTTCGGGGCTGATGAGCAACAGGGAAACAAAGTGTTCTGGGGCTGCAAAAGGCACCGCAGGGAGAGTCAGGTCAGACCTATTCACACTGTGAAATATTTCCATATTCTTGTGAGTTTGGTTTTGTGATAGTATTTGCGTGCCCAGATGCACATTCATTGTCCACTAGGCTTTAAAGTTTGAGCTTGTAGGGAAAGCTGTCACACAGCACTAGTGGGAACATCCCATGGACACTAATAATTTAGACGGTACATGCGTACCTAAGCCAACCCATTCATTACAGGCTTGCAGATATCATCTGAGTTCTAGAATAACATTAGGAAACTGCTGTCATAATACAAGGGTTTCTAATATAAACCATGTTTTAATTCTCTATCTTAATTCCATCTGAAAACCAAAGCCTTCATTAAATAACTACACAATGTGCATTAAATAACTACACAATGTGCCACTGGAGTTTTTCGGACAAAAACTGAAATAATGTGAACGCTAAATCTAAATCTGTTTTTCTTAACAAATTAAAAGTAGAAGTAGTAATAATAATAATGATAATAATAACAATAATACATCAGGAAGTAACAGTATCTAAATCTGTGAAATGAATCTGTGAAATTAAAACTAGACCTTTTTATTTCTCTACAAAGATATAAAAGTGTAGTTAAAGTGAAAGCTCTTCTGATGTAATGCAGTAACACTTTTAAATCATTCCTGCAGCACATCTATTTTTCCAGCAACGATAATATTTAATTCCTTCATTTTTGCAGGTCTGACTACTACATCCCAGTGTAGAAGTAAGTTCATTCAAATTCATTGTGATATTGTCTACAGCATCATAACAACTACTGCCTCCCTCTGACTGTTTAAACAAGAGAGTTTAGTTGGACAGGGCCCATGTCGAAAACCAGTACAGTATCAGTGAGCCATCACTAGGATCTTACATCTGCAAATTCAACTTGTATGGTTATATTCAATGACGTGAAACATTCTTGTTTCACAAATTAAACTATATGTACCTTGTAGTACTTTTTATGTTGAATTTAAATCTTTTTACTTGCTAACATAGAAGGTTCCAGTCCCCTTGGTACCGTTTTTCCATACAACACATAAATGATATGTGAGTAATCTGGAACAGAAAAACTCTGATGGACAAACTCTCTACACGTATTTGGATATAGCATGCAAAAATACCAGTTTTGTGTGTGTGTGTGTGTGTGTGTGTGTGCAAGAAGCAAAATCATTGTTGACCAGTGTAATGGGAAATTCTCAGTTGAGCTAACACTACCTGTATTTTACAGGGAATTCCATCTACTCCATGCTAGGATTAAATAGAAAGTATGCATGTATTTAAATAGAAGATCAAGAGTCTGTTATGTCTATGTACAGAGCTGCCTGTTTATCTTAATCACTGTACGCTGTGCTGCTCATCTCATAACGCACCAGTGCAATATATCGCACCTTAGATCACACTGTCACTGCAGTTTTATTCAGGACCTGCCCAGTTACATGGGACTGCGTGTTCCATGTCTCCAGTGCCGTTCTTTCAGTATCTTTCAGTATCTTTCAGTACATTTACAGGACAGAACCAGAACAATCATCAAACAGAGAGCCGTAATGGGCACTGGCTCTTTCCATCCAGCTCAAGAAAGACTGTTCAGAAGTTCCACTACGGCCAGCTGTTTTGACTCAGGCTTCTATTTTGTTTTGAGTTTACATTTCAGCACCACTGGACTGGCACACCAGTTTATCAACCATGAAGCAGCTGAATCCTGGGGCTGCTGGGCAGAGTCCTAATGAGATACATGAGGCAGTCTTCAGCAAACTTTGCTGTTAGAGAAATATACCAACTCTCAGTTTCATTCACTGTTACAACACATTAAACGGTGCACCAATTTGCATATATTACACAAGATGTGATTACCTAATACTTTTCTTCTGCGGACGTGTTTTGATCCCTAGCCATGGATAGCATTATTATAATCACATTAAATTGGTTCAATTAAGTAGATGGGTCCAAAGCAAGCTTCTCCTGAGCAGAAAGAATAATAAAAAAGCATTAGGAATCAAAATAGGCGAGCAACCATATCCTGCTTAAATATCAAGAATATTACAGTGCGGTGTGCAGTTCCAGGCTGAAAAATCATGCTTTGGCAGCTTGACAACCATTGCAGTTTACACAGGTATGCACCGATGCATTTAATAAACAATCTGCCTTTCCTCAGAAGACAGACATGTGACGCCAGACAGACTTGCTCACTACAGCAGGCAAGAAGCGAAACCCCTTAATTATCCACTGGCTTCCACTGGACTGCAGAGTCTTAACGACTCAGGATGACAAGAGTGGAATAAGTCTCCTCTCAGCCACTTCCGTTCCTCCTCGATAACCAGCAGGGCCCAAACCCTTGAATGCTTTTCCAGAAGAACACAGGGCCCCAGTCAAGTTGTGGTTGCTGTTTGAAATAAAGTGACAATTTTTTTATGAACTTTGAAACCTCATGAAACTTTCACCGTCATGCCAAACCTTATTTCTGAATCCCTCTTCCAAGATGTCTATGTAAAATGAAAAAGGTTGAGATGTAAACGGTTTTCCTTAACTTCTGCCATCACAGGGGATGCATGCTTGCACATAATGGGTTTGCAGTGACACATAAGTCTCAAATCCATAGAAAGCAGAATACAGAACATGCCTCCTTAACCCTGAAGTTATTTGGGTGTAGAACCTCTGCTAATCAAGAGGCCTGGCTGTCCTTTCCTTATGCTGTCAGTAGGGCTTAAAGACATAAAAAAGACTTTGAGATACCCAGACTCCATCCCAAAATATTTATACCCTACTGACAGGTGGCTGGAGATTTTTTACACTAAAGTGAAATGTTATGTTCAGCTCCTCCACATACTCCCTGTGAATGATCACGAGTGGAGGAAACTGCTGTTTGGCTTGTAAATGTGTAATGATTCAAAGACAAACAGGAAATACAATTACTGTTCATTTGGCCTCAACACTAGGGCCCAATTTCACAGTAATTTCTGCTAGTCACAGGTGGTAAGGAGTTGTCATAACGACCAGCGTTTACGTCGATGTCGTGGTGCAAAGCCCGTGGAGTTCTATGGTTTCGTTCCTTTTGGAATTTGATCCTTCTAATATTCTACGAGTTGTTTATACTGCTTATACAGAAACGCTTTCAGTTGAAAACTTCTGGGAAAAGGCTCAGGCTTGTGTTTGTGGAGGACTGTCATTACAGCTATGATCAACAAGGTTTCAGTTACTGTATGGCATCTCTTAAAGAGTGAGACATTACCCATAGTCTTGATGCTAAAGTTAAAAGCTAAAAGGTTTTGGCTTGATAAATACCGTGGCAGTTGTCTTTTTTCTGATCAGAATTCCTGTCATCGTACTTAGCTGGACTAGCTGAAACTTGAATTGACAAAATGTTGCACTTTCTCACATGTTCCACATATTTAATATTGTATTTTATTATGTATTTCCAGCATTGTTAATATTTTACCTAACTCTCAGCCAAAAATACGTTTGATGTTTTTTTTCTCCCTGTTTAACTGCAAGTCTGATTAAGCTGTAGGTTTGTGAGTGTACAGCCTACAAACCAAGTGATTAGAGAACTAAAAGTAGGTAAAGGCAATGAAACTTTAAACAATATAAAACTTGAATAGGAGCGCTGAATTCAGATCAGACTGGACCGTGTTCTGTCACAATAGTACCCATTTGTTGGGTTGAAGCAAACAGTGGTCTGTTCATGCTCAAGAGTAGCAATGGATGAAACTCTTGAGCACTGGCATCAAAATATACAACAAATATAGCACAAGAGATCCATGTTTGCCACTGGTTACAGACTCCTTCAGTCTGCTGCCTGTGAAACTTTAAAAACACAGTTCTGTCAGAGCACTGATGCCCGACAAGCCACATCGCCTCTAATAGGAGTCTTCTGTTGTGATCGCTTGCCTGTACCCCACAATTAAGGGAACATATTACATTACAGGCGCAATTACATAGCAGTATGGATTGTGTCAGCTCATCCAAAGGCTTCGGTCTCTGAGCCAAGCCACTGAACTCTTTAGGCTTTTACAGGACCACCCAAAGGGAGGAAAAACAAGGACCTAACCCACATCTTTAACATCGTTTCAGGCTCCCCCAAGCGACCAGGACAAAAGACTGAACCCCTGTCATGTCCAGAAGGCCTTCAGAGCTTTAGGATGCCTGCCCATGTAAAAGCACACAGTGCTTCAAGTTTCCGTTTGTAGAACTGTTTGTACCACTAGTGGGCAAATTTTATCAACAAACATGACCAGTCTCACACACACACAAACACAAATTGGTATTTGGTACAATCTCTGGTAGGTCTTTTCAGTCTGTTTCTAAACTTAGAAAACTCTAAAACGATTAAATATTTGTATACAGAGTTGATATTAGACTTGTGTATTTTCTCCTCATCATGCTTACCTACAAGTATTGTAGGTAAGTATGACTGATTAATTATGCAGATGATTATATAGTCCATATATAGTCATATATAGTTATATATCTTATTTCTATTAAAGAATATGTTGACATCATAGGCTGAATCTGCTGAGCAATGCTCAGAGGTTCTTCAGTCACCAACACTCACCAACAGTGCCTTAGTTTCCATGCACAACATTCACCATCACCAACAACCATTTTGCCGGATGACTCATAGTCCTGATCCTTGGACACAGAGGCTGAGTCTTAGACAATCCAGTCATGCATATTTTTGTTGTTTTGACAAAAGTATTACTCTTCATGGATCACAATAATGAATCTTGCTATTCTGCTTTGCAATTTTAACATGGGCCGCATAACAATTTATTTCCAGTCAGTAATTACTCAAAGAAGAAGAGATCTGTCATACCATCACTTGTGGATCCTGTCACTGACCACTAGAGGTCTCCCTCACTGCCAGTTCTATCTGATAATGACCTAGAAAAGTAAATACGTGTAAAAATGTAATAGTGACAGAAACACAGAGATACAGAAACACATTTTGCTTCACTCTATTTTCTTCCACTCAGACATGATTCATTTCCCATCCGTTCCATCTTGTAACGTATGCCTACACAAAACAGATATATATGCACAAATGTCTGAGCTGGTTGGTTATGATTAGCTGTAAGCGTGCACTGTTGATTTTGAAGGTTAGGTTAGCACTACTCTTAGCCCTCTGGCAATCTGTAGATAAAAGCTTCAGTGCAACACACTTATCTGGCCACAGCTACTGGGATCCTTGAGGATTCTTGACTAAAACCAGCCCCTTTGGTTTGCTTTTGTATATGGGAAAGAGATGGCAAAGCTCTTATAAAAGGGCCTGGCCAATGGACAAGATAACAGCTTGCTCCAGTGAACTGTCAAAGAATGGAAATTTTTGTGCTGACAGTTTCTTTCAGAACACATGAGGAGATCAAACTCTCAGTCTCGTCAGTGCTTGGCTCCCATGGATGAAATATATCAAAATGTATTCCAAATCTGTTCAGTATGAGCCGTATTATATTCAGGATCAAAGGCACATGAATATAAGTTACATTTAATGCATTATTAAGTTTTATTAATATGGGATAGGTATCCGCAGAGTGGAGAAGGTTATTAACTATCCTTAAAAGAACAACCTATGTACCGTGAATAGCACAAAAAACCTGACTAAAAAGACTCAAACAGGTTATTGGCATGTATGTGCACCTGTAGTTGTGAACCAACCAATTCTCTAATACCTTAGCAAAAAAGGGCAGATTAGAAATGGGCCTGTAATTGCCAAGGTCAGTAGAATCAAAGGTTGGTGTTTTAAGAATATGCGTAACAGTGACAGTTTTCAGAGTGAGAGGAACTTCATCGTACTTAGTGATGAGGAACCAGAGACTTTAAGAGCTTTGGGCCTAAAGTCGCAGCACTTCAGTTCACTGAGAACATTGTACATTCCCATAAGCTTGTCCTTCTTGGACATCTCAATCAGCTCTGGCATCATCGTCTCCTGGATATCCTACCTGTCAGTCAGGACCATGGTCGCAGGACCATTGTTCACTCTGAGGGAAGGGGCAGTGTGGCACCTATTACCAGCCTGTTCACCAAAAAATGCTCCACAGCATACAAGCCATTCATCTACTACATGTTCAGCAAGTCCTTCTGGCATGAGCTCAGGAAGATCCAGTATAACCACTCAAGCACAGTGCTGCCCCCTGCTGGAATGGAGAGAAATCAGTGATATGCAATCATAGTGACACACAAAGTATGGGAGAGTTTAGGAGTGAAAACACGTTTGGGAGTGGGGGAAAAAAGTAACTAATTTATTTTGCAATATTAATATTTGGAACGTATAGGATAGTGGTAAATATCTTTTAAAAAGAGTAACAGCCCTAGTATGCCAAAATACTTCCTGCCCAGTGTCCCTCTTGTTTAATTTCTTAACCTCAGAGGAGATGTATGTGGTTGGACATTCTCAGATTTTTTCAGCAGCTGGCAAGGATTAATCAGCAGCAATTAAGTGTTAAATGTAGCTATTGGTGTTGGGTGTTGTGAAAAAAGAACTTAATTCTTTTAAATTCTCACTATTTAAATGAAACTTAAAACATGTAGGCCACCGCTATATTTAAGTTAAAAATATAGAACACAGGCTTACAGTTCCTAATATAACCCAGCAGTCTAATGTTAATTTCCTGGTCAGTGTCACTCCTAATTAACTTCAGAGAAGACACATGAAATTGGCTTTTCTCAGGTTATTTCAGCTGCTAGCAAAGACCACCCAGCACACAAACCTATTTATACTGTACAATCTCACTATATAAACTATTAAAAAATGTAGCCATTGGTATTTTCCTCAAAAACTGAAATAACTTTAATCAGATTTAAAACTTGCGTTGCAATTTAAAAACATTTGGGAATTAAAAGGTATGATTTGGCAGTGTAGAGCGCCTACCAATCCTCACCCTGTTTTTGTGAGAGCATAAGATCTGACTTCTTCAGGCTGCCATTACCAGCAATGAGCCAGCAAAAGCTGGGAGCACCCATGGAAAATCAGGAGTATATGGTGTTTACATTTCCCCCAGACAGTTTAAAGGATCATCAATAGTTATGATGAATCAGAGTGTAGAAAAGCAGGCAGAAGCATGATCGCCATGGTGTGGGTTGGCTGGTCCTCTCTGACCTCTCATATGGAAGAAAATGTTTCTCAAGTGGTTTCTGGTTTACAGAAAACAAACTCCAAAGCACACGCAAAAGCTCTAACGTTCATGTGAAGGAAAGTTCTTTCAGATGAGGGACTACTGCAGTTCTTCAGTTGTTTTCTAAATATTGGTAAAATCCTCAAAACTTTACTTGCGATTACCAAATCAATATATATTATATATTAATGTTTCTCTTGTGTTCAGCTTTGTTTAATGCCCCCCCCACCACAGTTAACGTGTTTGAGTGCTGATAGTTCTTGAGTTTCATGTGTAAGCTACATGATCTGTGATTAATGTTGTTCTAAAGATTTACTTGTTATGAAAGTTTGACAAAATAAGTTAAATGCTCTTTCTGTAATGTATTTGACAGTCTTTCTCTGCAACAGATAAACAATATGTTACATTTATTCCCAAGGCTTACTCAGTGTGGTCATAGACAAAAGTGCCACTGACAGATACTGAAAAATGAGCTTAAACATTTGAATTTTATGAAAAGAATGAGCAATTTGATATGCTTAAACTGCTACGAGTAAATAGTGTATTAATGCTGGTTATTTCACATGATTTTAAAAAATCACTCCCTACACCAATGTGTTTTCTTTTTGATTTTTGATTTTAAAACTGTTCCGTCAAAGCACAGGTGTGTCTAGTTTAGGGGTGTTCCAGCACCCTTAAAAATAAGAGTTATTTTAATGGACAGTCCAAAATTACATTCAAATGTCTTTTATTTTTGTTAAAATCAATAAATAAATAGTAAATAAAACTGAAAAACCAGCTGCATGGGGCCTGCTGGTTTCATCGAGAGCTTAGCACCTCTAAAGCACTGATCCTAAAACTGTCCCTGCATCAGAGTGAATAAAAAAACTTGGAGAAATGTAGGAAGTGATGGAGAAACAGAATTACTCTTATTGTGTAATTATGTCAGAAAACCCACATTCACAGTTCAGATTTGTGAGATGATCGATTCCCTCAGTTCTGTGTGCATCAACATAATATGGACAAGGACACATGTCTCTTTCAGATCCCCTGCCAGACAGTTTTGGCAGGGATTGCTAGCACAGTTTGTCTGGCATTTTAATGCTCAGAGCTCCGTTGTGCACTATCCTGCCACTGACAGATGTTTAGGAGTGGAGAGTAAGCATTAGTGACAGGTGATGGCGAATCTAGAGCCCAGATCAAGAAAAAAATGTGACCAGTGACCGAAAGAGTCAGTATAGGTTACGTAGTGAACATAAGAGTCATACTGAGAACATTTGCTGTTGATATTGAGAAAACACATTCATCATTCCCATTTAACTATACTCTTAGTCTGCCGTTAACCACATGGAATTTTCACACACCAGTGAGTGACATCTACTCATACAACTAATACAACTACTGTTCAGTTGTATTCCTCCAGTAATAATAAAGGATAAAAAGAACAAGACTGGAACATGACATACACCTTTACAGCGAGGGAGCCAGGTTTCCTCTGTGTGCACCGCTTCCCTCTCAGCTATTCTTAATCCAGATGGACAGCCTCTCCAGCAATTCAATATTCCTTTATTGAACTAGACCATGGCAGATTTATGGACGGGCAGAGTCAATGATGTTTAATGGTGCAAGGCAAAAATGTAACCAAAACTGACATAGGCGTGAAATTGCTTGTAGGAATGTGGGAATACTGAGCAGTTTGTGGACACCCTGGACAGAGAAAGAGGTGCTGTGGTTTTGGCTGTGTACTCAAACACCAGGAGCTGAAACCGTTGACAAAACAATGCTTAAAATACATAATGCAGCTTATTTAAAGGTTTTATTTTTGCCTATATTGGATGATCCTGTTTAAACAGTTGTTTAAGCGGCCCCTAGATTTCAGGAGATCTGTAATGGAGGCCTCCCTCTACCAGTATGTGGCAGCAATGAGCATGTGGACTGTTTTCATTTCCCTTCACTGTGTAGTTGTGTTGTCCACGCCTCCCTCAGCTGGTGTGCGTTATATATCAGTTAACTCACCACCTGAGGGTAGTTACGTGTTTGTTTGTTCTTATTTAAAGCATCGTTGTGTTGTATTACTTTGTCGGTCATTAACATTATGTGGTTTCTCTTGGTATCGCTAGTGTACCTTTCTGTTCGGGTACGTTATAATTCCGTTCATTAAAACCATTTAATCGGCATGTTATTCCTTTTACTTTTTGTTGTCTGTGAGTTCTTGGTGCGTTTACAAGACTGTAAGTAATGATGTTGGTAAATACTTGGCTATTATCATAGACTGAATAATACAATCCGTAATGTCAGACACTGGATATCTGCCCTAGTGATCAACAGAAGGCCTGTTTGTTTGTTTGTTTGTTTGTTTGTTTGTTTGTTTATATTAGTCTTGTCTTCTGTACAAGCAGTACATTTATTGCAGCAATTGATTTGGCCATTTCATCTGTTGTATCTGAAAAACATAATAAATTATACCATCGTCTTTCTAAGCTTCAGATCAAAGCAACAATATATACCAAAAAAAACCCTAAATATTCATACATGGACACACACAGACATACAGTACACAAATGTGTGTCATTGCTATAGGTGTATTATAGTGTGTGTAGGATTGAAATGGGATTAGTAACAGAATAACACAATTACAGCAACATTTCTGGAGTTTGACATTGGGATACAAACCCTAAACATCCAGATTACAAGCGCAGATCTCCTAGCTTTAGTATTTTATTGCAGAAATATTTTTTAAAGATATTAAAAAGAGACAAAAGCTCTACACTTACTACATGTATTTTTTTATGTTGGTAAGTTGTAAAGAATTTACAAAAGTCCCCAAATCTCCATTGAATTGTAAACCAGCCCATAAACCTCCAGTACCCTTATCCTTCAAAGCAGATGTTTCTCAGACAAGGTCATCACTCGAGTCGCTCTCTTCAATTTCACCCATATTTGTATTCATAGCTTGGGTAAACAAACAAATCAAGGTTATAACACTTTTCAAATCAAGGTTATAACACTTTCTCTTTTCTTTGAGGAGTTTGGATTTAATTGTTGTCCAACGAAAACTGGTTCCTGATATGGACATCCGTTCGTCAAACCTGTCAACTGCTGTGGATTAGGGAGCTGGCGTGTTTCTCCTGTTAATATGTAAACTTCTGGCTTTTTATTCATGACATTAATTTCATACCAACGAAATCACTTTATATCGCCTTATCGACGTTAAACCGTTAATATATTATTATTGCTGTTGTTATATTTTCCCATCAATGCTGTATTAACTGGTTTGACAGTGTCATTTCCAGCGCATTTATTTTTTGTGCACGGAATAGTAACTGTCGGAAAATAATAGCCTGTGTTTTCTTTACTTCGATTTATTTCGATTACCATTCAGTCTTCAGTGCGTAATTGCAGAGAAAAGACACGGTAAGGCTTTTGTCTTTTTAGATTTACTTTGGACCTCTTCAGCAAGACATTAACTCAGTGGGCTTAACTCACTCTATTCTGAAGCCCTGTGGAGTAACTAGCAGCATATGTTCATGATCCAAAACAGTGCATTCTGGTCTTTGAAACAAAGTGGGACAGGCATAGAGGAGTACCAGCGGAACTGAAGTGTTTTTACTGATGATGTGATTACCAGTAGTTAACATGAAGATGGGACAACAAGGCACATGTAAAGAGCTCGCAGAATGAAGAATACAGTGAAAGTGACTCTGAGGCTGGTAGAGCACAATTTAAATAACACGGCGAATGTGACGGCGAGGTTCGAATGTTAATCGTAGTCGTGCACAGATGTATAACGTTCAGACTGACACTGCCAGAAAGAAAACTCTTAATATTCAAAAATGTGCTTTGCTGGTAGTCCCTGGAAATGTACTTGCCTGCAACAAAAAGTCTAGATTTAGCCTATGGTTCACGGATTTTCATTCTGACATTCAAGTGTATTATTTGATGAAAACAGATTCGTTCTGAA
>JAOYMR010000017.1:23480127-23490626 GCA_025802075.1 Tenebrosternarchus preto | reverse complement strand
TAGATTTAGCCTATGGTTCACGGATTTTCATTCTGACATTCAAGTGTATTATTTGATGAAAACAGATTCGTTCTGAACCATAATTATCACACGTAGTAAAATTTCACATACATGTATTTTGTGTTAGTTTTTTTTTTCATATTAAAAGAATAATTATCAATATTTTCCCCTACAATTTTGCCCATATACTGAGTCCAGACGCACAAAACAGGGTACAGATTTATATATGTACAGAGATGTGACTTGAATAACTTCTGTGGGTCTGAATATCACTCAGCCTGTGAATTAACCATTTTTTAACTCTTTGCTTCTTCCGCTCCTCCTCTGTCTGCTCTCGTATGCCAAAGCAAAGGTGCTAGCAGGTACACGGCTGTATGGTCTCCTGTGAGCTGTGCTCCCTCTGCTGGCCAGGGGCAGGTATGGGCCCAAGCCTTTCTGCCCATCCTGCATGCTGGCCTGGGCTGACATGAAGGAGTGCAGTTCTTCCTGTCATCATCATCATCATCATCATCATCATCATCTCCTGGCATGGTGCTTCAGCTCCATGTCTCCTGTAAGCCCATGGATAACGGAAACCTAATCTCCAACACTGTGAAGATACCGTGCAGCTTGATGGTGGTGAGTCGAACAACCATATGAGCAAAATCTTTATCCAGATTTCTCCACAATTACTGACACCCTTGGTAAAAGATGGACCCAAAAAAGCTATGTATAAATGTCCCTGTTGTCTGTTGACTTGACTGCATATGTAAAATAATGTACTAGAAACCAGTTGTTATGGTCCGTTCACATGTAAATGAGCCAAAAGAAGACTTATCTGTGGAGGGCTCACTTAAAAAGAGCACCGAGATAGAGATACGCTTTATCCCTATGCCAGATGCATAGTTCAGGAACTTCTTCCTCCTGTCATTGACAGAGTTGCTCCACTGTCTGCAAGGTTATCTTCTTGATGACCTCTGCATCATCTGACACTGTAGGAAGAAACATTGGGTGTTCCTCAAACATCCTGTGTATATACAGAGACTGTGCTCAGAAACCACTTTACTCGCTTTAACGATGCTGGATGTGATCGTTAAATTCGATCAGTTAAACACGCTGCTGCTACAGCGTAATCGATACATGTCTGGATGCGTGTAATTAGATATCTGATGAGTCAAGGGATAACGTGCATTCTTTAACTCAGAATGCGCTAATCCAGTACGGACGGACATCAAACAGTATCATGTCCGTGCCTGCAGTTAATTATGCTACAGTACTTCACCTTCACATCTAGAGGGGGAGACTTCAGTGCCACTTTCAGAAATCAACATTTCACTGATGTCAAATTTAGAAAGGGGGTGAATGGCAGGACTCAAATCCCTTAAAAGGCTTTTGTACAGTGATATTTAATTAATTAAAAATAATAGATTCAAATAGAATAGGCACCCCTCTGACTTTCCATACAAACTGCAAAGTTTCTACTAAATAATTTCAGGCAAATGTCAACAACCAGATACCTTAAGCAGATATCTGAGGAGGAACCATACAGAGCGAAACAGAACATAGAACATTCAGTCTGCATACTGATCATTTACAATATTTCTACATTAAACAGGGAAAATCTCAAATTAAAGTGCAAATCATAACTACTTGTAAATAATCAGATTGCTAGCTTCTGGCCTTTCAGGATGTGGGTGGCATCGATGGGCATTATTCTGGAACTAAAATGATTTAACGACAAGGGGCATCAAGTGTAATTTGGTAAAGAATTCACATGGCTCTTCTGAAGGCATCACACTGTCCTACCGTGGATGCCAAAGGTCTCTGAAATGGAAAGATGTCTAATAGATGTTTGAATTGCTCTGTCCAAGCAAGAGCATGTGGTGAATAGTATGTAGATCTTTCTGAATTCCACAACCTCCGCAGAGCACATCCGGCACACCCAAACCACAGAGAGCAAAGTGTAACACAGGATGCAACACAAAGTGTCATCCTTGATGATGTAATAAGATTATATTGAAGATTTCCATTAAGATCATTGAAAATAACACAGGAGTACAGTCAGCATGGCACAGTGCCAATCACACACATGCAACTTATCTGGCTTCAGAATAGGGCAAACCATGGCATGAAAGTAAAGATGGTAAATTAGTCATAAGAGCAGTGTACACAAAGCAAGCAGCATGAGTATCTCACATGGTCTACGCCCAGGAAAAAATCACATGGAATCACCAGTGTTATTTTATATTGCTAGAGTACCAGCAGTAGTGAACATGGTTACTCTGGTTACTCTGACCTTTCAAACACAGCAGCTCTGCAAGGGATTTACTGTGATGCTGGAATAACAAAAGTCACACGGTAATGCTCGATAACCACAGGCCAATGAAATTTTCTCGTTCCAAGATAAACACATTCGCCAGTAGCGTTTCCAACGATGAATCTGGGAAGTCTCGCCTAGTTTAGGTGAATCAATTACATGGCCTGGCGATTCTTCTCCAGACTCTTCTCAATGCTGTCGATGACCTCCAGTGCTGCTTGGGGAATTCTGGTTCCTGGACCAAAGATACAGCAAACCCCACTCTGGTAGAGAAACTCATAGTCCTGCAGGATTGAAATACACACATGGAACAGTCCATAAGTAATCAGACAGTAACCTAAGCTCTGTTATCCAGTATGTTAGAACTGAATCAAAAGAACAATTAGGAGGTTCAAGCATATAACATGCTTGGAGGGAGTGACATCGTTACTGCATGATACAGGAATACCGTTTTATACACAATCTGGCCATTTAACTGTAAACTAGACTATACAGGAAATCAACAACAGGAGATAAGCAAGGTAAACATTTGCTTTGGACTTCTCTGAAGTGAAATACACTATACTTAAAAATCTGGATTCACGAAATATGTCATTAGCATTTGGGAGTGCTGTGAACAGACAGTAACATTTTGTGAAGTATGTACGAATTGATTAATTTTCCACTTTTTTCACCACCAGTACCAGACAAGGTAGGTTCTAAGTTTTACAGTTTTGTAATTCCAGTCCCGTACACTAGCAGTCGTGTGTGTGTGTGTGTGTGTGTGTGTGCGCGCTACCTTCAGGCCTCCATAAAAATTAACATTCACATAATAACCATAATGGTGAGATTATATATCCTATGATTTTTTTTTTACACCGCCACCACAGCACATCAAACCAAACCTCACTTAAGTCATGCTATTAACGTGTTTCACTCCTTCATCCTAGTACTCCCAAAGGTCACACACAGGCTTTTATTTATTTATTTTTTTATTATTATTTACATCTGTCCTGACTGGCCTAATTAATTTGCATTTTATTCACTTTATTAAAGAGTAAGAGGTTGGAGGATAATAGTTCACACACATTAGCAAGAGGTAACGTGTCCAGAGGTTGCTCTCCATCCCCCACTAACATCTCTAGTTACTAGGAACCAGACACCTCCAGAGACCTGCCCCATGCCCGGGTGCTCAGCCCTGGGAGGGCGGTCAACGTGGACAGGCAGGCGTTACCTGGGGCGGGATGACCCCTCCGCAGATGACCAGGATGTCCGGCCGTCCGAGGGCACGCAGCTCCTTGATGAGCTCAGGGACGAGCGTCTTGTGGCCGGCGGCCAGCGTACTGATCCCCACGCAGTGCACGTCAGCGTCCACGGCCTGCTGAGCCACCTCAATGGGAGTCTGTCGCCAGGGAAACAAGGACACAGGGTTGACCGAAACCCTGCTCAGGTAAACAAAGCTCAGGTAAACAAAGCACAATGTTTGGTGGTACTATTGGGTCATCGATTTCATCATAGTTTAGTCACTAAATGAAGATGACCAGGAGTGACCTCACAGGGCTGAAAGGATTAGTGTTATCCTGAAGAAATGGAGGCTTAAGCTGGAGACGTGTTTGGATTTGCTCCACCACGTTTTGGAAATGGATGTTTTGGAAAACCCTCGGAATAGATGAGAGATTCTTGCTTTTGTCACCAAAATGAGAAAGAATATATACAAGTCTGCAGTCCATGTAGGAATCAGTGCTCTGTTTAGTGACTATAAAAGGCTTCCTTGTTCCTCTATGCCCACCTGGAAGAGTGGCCCGATGTCTACGTCAAAGCCCAGGTCTGCGAATCCCGTGGCGATGACCTTGGCACCCCTGTCATGCCCATCCTGACCCATTTTGGCTACCAACAGACGTGGGTTCCTCCCCTCGTGGTCCTTAAACTGCAGGACCCTGAAATACAAGCACAGGAAGATGTCACGAACACACACACACACACACACACACACACACACACACACACACACGCGCGCGTCCGTGCTCTTACCGGCTGTGCGTCAGGCTGATTTCCTCCTGCTCACCAAACTCGCTGCGGTACGCCCCGCTCACCATGCGGGTGCTGGCCTTGTGCTCCCCGAAGACCGACTTCATTGCATCCGTGATCTCGCCCACCGAGCACCTGTGCCATCCAACAAAGTGGGGAGGGGAGGGAACGTTAAGGTCAGTCATGATGGGTGTAGAATTCCCGTATTATTATAACTAATTAAATGGCCTGACTGACCCAATGGCCTTTTCACCTGGTCTGGAATGCCTTAATTAGTAGCTGATCTGTAGGTTACCCTCGAAGCACCCATACATAATTGCCCTTCATAGAGAAGCTTACCTACCCCTGCTATTCTTATACAAGCCAAACAATACTGCATTAACTAGTCTACATAACCGCGATCGGACTGCGGACTGCATGTGTGAAGACTGACTCGCCATCGCCCACAAGGTTACGCTACGCTACCATGAGACTCCTCACATAAAGGGCTTGAATCGGAGGCCCCAGCGGGGTGGACCGACCTGGCTGCGGCAGCCTCCACGGCCAGCTCGAGCAGGTTGCCGTCCCCGGTCCGGGCACACTGCTCCAGAGCCCCCAGGCACATCTTTGCGGCTACGGGGTCCCGGCTCTCTCTCACCTGCAGACGAAGCACACAGCAGCGCAGCCCAGACATGATGCCAGAGCTACTAGAGCTACTTTTTTCCCAGCAAGTCAAGCAATATCTGATGGATGGAGACAGAATCCATCATGACAGAATATATATTGAAACTTTTGAGGCCTCGAGTCTACATAACTTCTCCAGGCATGGTAAAAACATGCTGCACTGTTCCTGGGTAACTTGTGAGGGACTACAGCCCGATAGTGAGCTGTTGTTCCGGTAGACATGCAGTATCCATGGAAGACCTGCTAGTTTCTCCCATCAGGAGAGCTCTCCTCTCTCTAATCCCCACACGTCCATAATGTGTCAACTCCATGTGGACACTGACCTTCTGCAGCTTCTCAATCTGCTTTTGGCGGACGATGGTGTTGTCGATGGACAGGACGTCCACGGTCTCTTCGTTCTCCAGCCGATACTTGTTGACTCCCACAATGACCTCCGTGCCTAAGAGGGTAAGAAGACGAGAGCTAACATCTGTGAGAACTTCACGTCAGCACGAGTGGAACAGGAAGCGTGTGCTCCTCAGATCACATTCCCTGGAAAGTTTCCTATTCCACACACACAAAAAAAAGATTGAGTGAAAGACAAAGGATTCATGATGATAATGAAAACTGTTGCTCTGGCAACGGGTCTGGATGGTCCAGCATTCTCAACCAGAGCCATGACCTGTGAGCCGCTCATTTACATGTACTGAGTGAGCGTAATCACATTTAAAAAAATAAAAATAAAAAAATCACATGATCTTTCTAAGAGAAAAATCATAAGAACAATAAGAACAACTTAATGTTGCATGAGAGCATGTCAGGAGATGAAAGCACTGGATCCAGAATGGGTGCCGCTCTAGATGTGCCGCTCTAGATGTGCCGCTTGGGAGATGGGAGATTTTTGAAATCTCAGTCTAGCATTTGTCATGTTAGAATGCTAGGATCAGAGCAGCACGTGCACCCACAAATAAATGAATGATAAAATAAACATATAACCCTCTCACAACCCTCTACAGTCCAGATATCTCTTTACTGAGTCTGCTGGAGTAGCACTCCTTCACCGTGGGAAATATGCAGCTATAGCCTCTCATTAGCAGCACTGCATTCCACTCCACTGAATCGTTTGTGCCTGCCTGGCTGATGGGTGCACCTGTGTGGCATGTCTGAGCAGAGCTTCACCCGTGAACAGCCCTCGAGTCAGATCCGCAAACTCTGATTTAACACAGGACATTAAAGCTCGCTGAACCGTGTACGAAACGTGCCGATTAAATAAACCCGTCCTGCCCTGCTCTACTGTGCGTTTGACTTGCATCAAGCTTCTGGCTCCCTGCCTTTGCCCTCGGAGTGTTTGAGGGTGTACCTGTTCCCTCCGTACCTGAATCGATGCGTGCTTGCCTGCGCGCCGCACACTCCTCGATGCGCAGTTTGGGGATTCCCTCAGCCACTGCTCGAGCCATTCCTCCCATCTCCTCAATCTCACTGATGAACTGAACAAAGGGGAAAACACAGCACTTTAACAAACGCCCCATAAATCAGTGCGCAGCAGAGCAAAGGTGTGATGAATTAGAATGGATGTTGTGTCTTAGAGTGCCCCCTAGTGGTCTCACCTCTCACTACAGCTTTTATACACTTTAAGGAACCGTTATGCACATGATAGGAATTACCGAAAACTGCATTCAAACGGCTTCAGCTCCATTTAACAATCCCATGGAATACATGAACTAATCTGAAGGGATTTTAATTCACAAAGATCCACCATATGAATAATACCAATTGTGCAATAACACAAAAACGCTGCATGCGTTTCTTATCGTAAAGCTTCTCTTCTGCCAGACCGTGAGAGCAGCGTTGTACACGTCGTTAGTGAGCGCCTCCATCATGTAGGAGCCACCCCAGGGGTCTGCCACTTTTGGGATGCCCGACTCCTCCTGGATGATGATCTGCGTGTTGCGGGCGATGCGGGCGCTCTTCACCGTGGGCAACCCCAGCGCCTCGTCGAACGAGTTGGTGTGCAGCGACTGCGTGCCCCCGAACACGGCCGCCATGGCCTCGATCACGGTACGGATCACGTTGTTGTACGGGTCCTGGGGTACGGGGTGGGGAATGAAACGCTGTGTATGAGCTAATGTACAGGCTTTGGTAGCACACTGGAGAACTAGCTCTCAATAACTCAAACAGAACGAGACATAAATACAAACGTCCCTGGTCTATCCAAGCTGTTAGTAATGTGAACAACCAAGAAAATTCACACAGTTCAATATATTTTGACACTAAGCCTTCAAAACGCTGTATCTGGTCAACAACAACAACAACAACAACAACAACCTAGAAAACTACGCAACCTGCAGAGTTTAGGCATTAGTGCACTACAGCACCGACCTGCTCAGTGAGGGACCATCCTGACGTCTGGCAGTGAGTGCGTAGGAGGAGGGATTTGGAGTTCTGGGGCTGGAACTTTTCTTTAAGCAGAGTGGCCCACAGACGCCGTGCAGCCCTCATCTTGGCTATCTCCATGTAGAAGTTCATACCGATGCCCCAGAAGAAGGATAACCTAAAGGCCATGCACAAACACGTCAAATCGCACATTCACCTAAACAAAGGCATCATAAACTAATTTGTTCTCCTGATCACTTATTTTGTGATTACCTATGAGTATTGGATAATTAATTATGATTATATGGTCAATATATAATATTAAACCGTAAGTCTATAAACATTTTCATTACTAAAAGTTACTCTCACATCAAGATAAACACAAATGGATTTCAATTAAATAGTCTTTCAAACAAATGGACTTCAGGCTAAATCAGTCAAGTTAAGTCAGTTGAATGTCTGAAAAGGTCAATTATATCAATGTCCTGCTTAAGTCTGTTAAGCAAAAGCCTCATATTTACAGTGGTTACTAAAATTATCAGGGCAAAAAATTATTCTGAGGTATCTGGGACTTTTTAATCATTGTTTTAAGATGGTCAAATACAAAAAAAAAAAAAAGCCGTTTCTAACAAATGTATCCAAACTTCTAAGTGATTTATTCACATCCTGAAGGAAAAGGACTGACTGAAGAATTAAAAAACTGTTCAAAATTAAAGCACCAGTGATATTCAGAAACATGAAAGGTCTGGTTAAAAATACAAGAACATAAAAAACTCAATTCTTCTTCGGTTCTTCACTACCTGCACATTAGAACATCTTCAATATTCGAAATATGCTACAAGCCAAAAGTTAACGCCAACCTGGGTGCAAATTCATCGATGGTGAGACCAGCTTTTAAACCAGTTCTGCAGTACTCCAGTCCATTGGCAATAGTGTAGGCCAGTTCTAAGATGGCATCAGCCCCAGCCTCTTGTATATGGTACCCACTGATAGAGATGGAGTTAAACTTGGGCATGTGCTGTCAGAGAACAATTGAATATTGTCAGCTACGAAAATGCAAGTCATCTTATAAGGTAATAGACTTTTGTTGATCACTGATTTAGCCACACTTTTGGGCCCAATACAAATGATAGTTTTTTTTAAAGCATCCCTGTTTAAAAAGTGATTCAAAAATGGATTAAAGAGAAATTGTTAGTCAGAAATAATCCAAACTCCAATTATTTGCTAAGCAAATAATCCAGTGTTTTCATCTAATACCTTGGAAGTGTAGGCAAATATGTCAGCAATGGCGTGCATGGAAGGCCCTGGAGGGAAGATGTACGTGTTTCGGACCATGAACTCTTTCAAGATGTCATTCTGGATGGTGCCGGTCAGCTTGTCCTTGGGCACGCCCTGTTCCATGCCAGTCACTACGAACATGGCCAGGATGGGGATCACCGCCCCGTTCATCGTCATGGATACGGACATCTTCTCTAGCGGGATGCCATCAAACAGCATCTTCATGTCCTCCACTGTGTCGATGGCCACGCCGGCCATGCCCACGTCGCCATGCACCCGGGGGTTGTCCGAGTCGTACCCTCTGTGGGTGGGGAGGTCAAAGGCCACAGAGAGGCCCTGCTGGCCCGCTGTGAGACCAACACACAAGGGTGAGAGGAACAAAGAAACCAGCCAACTGCTCGTAGTGATCAGATTCTTTTACTGAAGTAGCAGTACATATGTTCTTACTCTACACAAGTACATACTAATGTGTATCTCTCTGAAAATACGATCAGTGACACCTTAAATTGTGGTATTAATTCCCTTCACTGGCTTATGCAATGGTTCACATTCAGATAAATTCAAGTATAAATGCTGGCACTACTAAATAGTAATTGCTGGATCGTGATCTCATACCTTTAATGTTGTCCTTATAAAACTTGTTGCTTTCCTCCACTGTACTGAAGCCAGCGTACTGCCTGATGGTCCAGGGTCTGAAGGTGTACATTGTGGGGTAGGGCCCCCGGGTGTAGGGGAACACACCGGGCAGCTCATCACTTACTCCTGCCGTGTCGACTTGTGTGTAGACGGGCTTGATGGAAATGCCCTCCGGAGTGCGCCAGATTAATTCCTCTGGGTTCTTCCCTTTAAGTTGCTTCTTGGCCAGACTGGCCCAGGTGGCATGGAGCTCTACTTTATCCCTGTGCGGAATGGCCGTGTGGAAGAGTCGAGAGTGGCACCGCTGATCCAACACGGGAGTCGCAGAGCAAGACGCAGCCAGCAGCCTCTTGGACGCCAGAGACGCGCACGTCTTCCCCGCGGTCAACATGCTGCGTTACACAGTATCCCTGCACACTGACCTAGACACTCATCGGACAACTAAGGACGGAAAATATTGAGAAAGCGTTTAGACTGTAGCCCAAGTTAAATGTATTTCTCTCTCCCTTCTCTCAGAACTAGGACAGGTGCATTCATTTGAGGAACTAATGCTAGCAACTGCTCACTAGCTGGGTAGCTAATCGTTTTGTTTTATGAGTATTTTATGATTTTGTGACTACAAATCAAGGAACCTTCGTTAAAGTAATATGGCGTAGAGATCTTGTTGCTGGTACAATGGTGCAAGAACCTAACACGTAGCGTGGCTAACATAGCCAGCAAGGGAATTAACCACAGAAGTATAGGTCACTATGTCTGAAGTTCAGTCTCTTATAGCTATGTCCAGCTAGCTACCTGGGCAGGCATCACCGCACAATTGTTAGCTATCTAGCTAACTAATAAACTTAGTGTTGACATCCTGTCAAGCGACACAAGTGGGCTTTCAAACGTCGTTACGCGCCTGTTACTTCCGTGACACATATTACAGCTATAGAGTGTAGTGCTGGCTATACTGCAGAGCATATATCACAACAGGTTTTTTAAAATAATAAACATCTTATCTGACCTTGTGGGTTTGTGTTGCTCCCAATAGGTGTAGAATAGTGGGTGTATGTAACCAATCGCGTTTAACAACAAATGGTAATGGACAAGTCAGAGTCGACCGCCTGCAACCTAACGAAGTGTCCAATCAGGGAACTTTACTTGCACCCGTTACCCGGATGTGCAACACCTAATGACACGTGTGTTTATTCTGCTGGTAAATAGATGTTCCGTGTATATTTGTTCCCTGTGTTCAGAGAGCTCCACCAGGTGGCAATACGTCTTAATT
>JAOYMR010000017.1:23452023-23473584 GCA_025802075.1 Tenebrosternarchus preto | reverse complement strand
GAGGCACACCCAGTAGACCAGTGAAGAGAGGCACACCCAGTAGACCAGTGAAGAGAGGCACACCCAGTAGACCAGTGGAGAGAGACACACACACACACACCCAGTAGACCAGTGGAGAGAGAGACGCACACACCCAGTAGACCATTGGAGACACACACACACACACACACACACACACACACACACACACACCCAGTAGACCAGTGGGGAGACACACACACACACACACACACACACACACACACACCCCAAAATCAAATAGTTCTGCCTTTATCTGAATCTCCAGCAGCCTTAAAGCCCCCATGAACCAAATGAAGGAAAGGAATGTGAAATATGAAGCACTGGCCTAATTCAGGAGATTATTCTGAGGTTTTGAAGTAGGCCACTTTTGGGCTGTATCTGTATCACATGGGAGAGGAGAGGGAGTGCTGGCAGGCATTAGGACAACACTGCGCTCACAAAAGCTGTCCATCCAAGCTTGGTGGGGACGTAAGCCTTAAATAAGCAGAGCCTGTGCTTACTGCACAAAGTCCCCTGCTAATCCTCATTTACACACTCCTGAATACTGAATCGCCTCCTGAATACTGAAGCTTCCTGTAATGGTGCTGCATTGCACATTTCTTAGAGTACGTTACATGCAAGAAATCTTCTTAGTGTCCGCATAGAGTAGTGCATTTCAACTGGATGTCCCCACAATGTAGCAGAAATTATCACTGTTTATAATCATGGTAATATTTAATATTTACATAAATGTACATATAAATCAGAGCATACATGAGAGTATACATAAAATTTACACAGTAATACACAACCAATATAGGTTTCACTCATGATATAAAGATTTAAATAATTCTAATCATCATTCACCACCACTTAAGAATAATCTAATGTATCTGAATTATTGTAAGTTAGTACAAAGTACCAGTTAAGATCACCAGTACAGCCAATCTGCATAAAAAAAACATGAATAGAGGATCCATATCTTTAACAGACAAATTGCATTGAAAACAAATGGGGAAATACAACTGACAGCTCCACTACACGGTTTGGTTTGAATCAGAATCTGACAGAGCATTGGGTCATTTATAGCCAACTAGCAGATACAAGGTGTGGGAGCAGGTCTGCTTCTGCTCAGTGAGTCTTGTACAGTACTACCATGTCCCTCTCTATACTTAGAAGGAGCTAGGGCTTCCAGGAAGTTACCCGCGCCAAGATATCTCCCAACAGCCTGGGAACCTGTCCAACATCAGTCAGTCCCTTATTACAAGAGGCGTTTACCATCTGTTAAGTCTCTCATGAACATGAGTTATGCTATGCTATCTTACGGATAGCTGCATGAACTCAAATCCCAGGAGCCCGAATCAGTTAGAACCACTTATCAGTTCTATTACAGATCTGGTTAGCGAATGTATGGGACTCTGTGGAGTACATAAATGAGGTTATCATAAGACTTTATGGAGAACATAACTGAGGTTAATCACATGATCCAAATGGGGAAAATGAAGACATTTGTCAGCATAAATAGGCTTAAGATTCCCTTTGTAGCATTTTCCTGAGAAAAGCTTGTACTTTAGGGTCAGAGGGTGAACCTCAGGAGCCTAAGCCATGCAGTAAGTTCCCTAAAAAAAATCTCAGGCTTCTTTTGACTGTGTAATCGCAGACACACTTGAGCAGCGTGAGAGCTCAGTAGGTCTGGGGCTTGGCGGGCAGCTCAGGCTGTGCAGAGCACAGCTATTTTTACCTCTGTTTACAGTATCTGTCCAGCAGAACCAGCAGCCAGACTAACCCAGTCAGCTTCCAATGTAACCAGATAAGATGCTGGCCATCCATAAAGAGCCCTAACAGACATGTTAGCACATTTCTGTGCTAAAGTATAGCCTCAGGGAAAAATGCCTGCTCATGCATCACATGTGTGGCATGAGTAGAGGGTTCAGAATACTCTGGCCTCCTGAGACTCACGGCACAGTAAAGACAAATTCCAAAATGTCTTCACACAAAGACCCAGTGTATTACAAAGCTGGACTCTAGTGCCAACAGCAAAAATCTTAGAATTCAGCATAGTCGAACTGCTTACAAAAGTAAAGACAATTTACATTTATCAGACATTTTACAGAGGATTTACATCATTTACTTTAAAAAAGACAAACTTATCAAATTGCCTGCTGCTACACAAAGAACTTCTGATTTAAAACAAATCCAAACATGACTGTATAGAAGTACATCCATATCACTGGACAGTACATCCTATAGATAATCTGGATCATATAACATCACACTTAAGAGCTGTTTTAGCAGGGTACCTCTTCATTCCACTGAATTATCTCTCTTCTAAATTTACCCTTCAACCGTAGCTTGTAGTAATCTGCTCTTTGCTGCTCTCTGACCTACAAAGGCATCCTGAGTGTCTGACAAAAACACAGTTCATAAGCACACTTGCCAAAACATGAATGGGCGAAAAATGCCAGGGCTACTGTTCATCCAGGAGGCCAGTAACTTATGGAGATGGATTTGGAACCATGTTTTGGAACCAAAAAAACTATTAAGAATACCATGTTACCCATCCCAGTGTGTTCCTCTAGAATGAGCTGCGTCATGGTATATTCTTTAAGTGCATGTCCTTTCTAGTGGAACTCACAAAAACCTGCCGCACATCTAATTCAGAAATAGCAGAGCTACAAACAAAGCCAAACCTGCCTATGTGGGAGCTTTAGGGGTTTTCCACATTCTTTCCACTGAATTTACTAATCAAGAAGATATTGGCAAATCTCATTCTCATTTTAAATCATGCCACTGGTCTTCCTTTGTTACATCTACAGTTTTATATAATTATTATAGCACTTCACACAAATACCTATTTGAGACAAGAGTGGCTTTGTTTTCAGGGAATCCCCAGGCTGTAGAGTGAGGGAACATCCCCACATTTAAAAATGACATCTGACGTCTGATGATTCCTGGCCAGCATATCCAGAATCCAACACCGGAACGTGAGTGGTACCTGCCCTACAGTCAGAGATGCCTAACACTGCAAATCAAAAAGCATCAAAGCCCTCACCCACAAAGACCACTGCTCGATGCTCATGTATTCTTAGTATAAGTATTGTTATTAATAGAGCTGACA
Source organism: Tenebrosternarchus preto (assembly GCA_025802075.1). NCBI lineage: Eukaryota > Metazoa > Chordata > Actinopteri > Gymnotiformes > Apteronotidae > Tenebrosternarchus > Tenebrosternarchus preto. Next base: position 23,470,466 of record JAOYMR010000017.1, on the reverse strand, counting down.
TGGCCTGATATGCACCACCTGGCTTCCTGCGGTCCCTAAATAAAGCAGAGACTCTCCAATGAGAGGGAGCTAATTGATTTGTTCTGCCTGACTGGGTTAGGAACAGGTGGGTTTGTGCTGGGAACAGTCCAGGTGCATGACTAATATAGGCATTGGCCTAAAATAAGATACATCCTGTTTCCCTTGCTTGAGACAGTCAGGGAAGAAGTGAGGCATAAGTTAATAGGGAATCATAGCATGCACTATTTCTCATGCTGGATACTATGGTAACACTTTCTTTTGAGTAGTCCTTTATAGATGATTAATAAACTCTCAACAGAGTATCTGTAACATTGTCATGAATCAACTGAATGAATCAGAGAAGAGTTTGGATTCAATCACAGTCAAGTTTATACACAAGTGGAACGGTTAATGGGACAGACACCGGCAGTAAGACCTCAAACCCAAACGTAATCTCAACCTCACATCTTAACCTCAAGACGAAACCTAATCCTTATCATCACCCTGGTCCTAATCCTGACCCTACCCTTAACAAAATCCTGTTACAGAATGTTGTCAACAGCATACCTACAGCAGCTTGTTTAGTATGATATGATGGTATGTATTCTTGTCATTTATTCAGTGACTTCTCAGGTTAACATCCACAGATATAAACTTGGACAGTCCAAATAAAGTGAAAAAACATTTGACTTCATCAGAATATAAACATATTTTATTTACATAGTTACTTAGAAGCAATTATTTTCATGATTCTTCTGAATGTATTCAGATGCCTCACTGCCACTACATCATTGATATGTTACTGAGACTCTGCTGAGTGTTTATTTAATCTAAAAGGTGCCATACTATAAAAGAACACATACTATAACACAATATTCCCCTTCTGTAAGACACAGGCAGAGCAGTTCTGCTGCATAGAACCACAGCTCTCTGCTCAGGAACCCCAAGAGAGCTTATCGCCCAGTATAGCACAGTACCACAGCTCTCTGCCCGGGGACCATGGGACAGCCACTCCCAGTATAGCACAGTACCACAGCTCTCTGCTCGGGGACCATGGGACAGCCACTCCCAGTATAGCACAGTACCACAGCTCTCTGCTCGGGGACCATGGGAGATCTTATCCTCCAAAACAGCGCCTTAATGCTTCCCAGCTTCCTTGCATTCATGCATGAGTTTCCATTAGGAACACAGATTAAATTTGTTTGTTCATTTATGTATTCTGTGTCAACTTCAAAACTCCAGCTATCACTGCAAAAGTAAGACCAGTTTGGGGCATTTTAAACAACAGCACAAAATGTACAGTGTCTGTGGTTATCATTAATAGTAATGTACACTGTTGGCTCCAAAGAACAAATCCTTATGCTTGTACGCTACTATAAAATAGTCTACTATTTAGTTAAAGTAGCAAACTCTTAGACTCATCACTATGGCTGGCAAAAATTGTTCAAGTCCATGCTGAGTCTAGAACACTAGAAAACCTTAACCTGTATTCAACAGTAAGTTGATCAACCTTTGAACAGCTTATAGGGAACGCTAAAAAATCCAGATAAATACTCATTTCCTGTCTCTGGAGAACAACGCAAGATATTACAGAATAAGGGTCACACATGGGTCATGTGGCAGATCTTGTTTTCCTAACGCTCAGAGCCGACAGCTGTAGATAGAGCGAGCCATACAGAAAGAGAGAGTGAGATCTGAAACTGGCCGTTAGCACTTAGGGAGCATGCACAACTGCACTGTAGCACTCAACCTAGCCACTGTGTAGTCCCTAATATAGCACTGCAGGCCTCGGGATGGCTAGATGCAAGATGTCACGGACACAAATAACTGCAGACACGTTCACTTTTTCACTGACACAGATGGATAATGCAGGCAAACCGAAGGAAACCCAGTCTCAGAATGTACTACACACATAAAATAAATAATCACAGATTTTACAAGATATATTAAGAATTTAATGCTGAAACATTGTCAAAACGTTTTTTTTTTTTTTTTTTAATGTTGTAAACAATTAAGGAGATGAAGGTAACCAACATTTGTTGTCAGCTTGTTACCAAGAGTTGTAATAGTGCAGCTTTCACAAAAATAAAATTAACGTGTTCATAAGAGTTAAAAAAAAAAAAGCACTTAAATTGTGCTGGCTGAGAGATGACCATGCCAATTTATCTATTTCTGCAGAAGAGATTATTTACATTACATTACTAATAACACTAGTAGACCCTGCATAATTCTTAGCGTTTTACTGCTAAAGTGCATTAGCCTGGGAAAACAGTACAATTAAGGTCATTAACTCCAAAGTTTGGGTGGGTCTTAAAAACAATGCTGCTCTGGTTAGATTGTGATATTGTATTTCGCTACATCCTACCCTACAGCAAGAACTCCCAACACATCAGACACAACCTGCTGAAGCCTGCAGCTCCTCTTCATCACTTCAGCAGAAACATTCATTAAAACTGAATATACGGTGGAGTTTTGAGCAAACAGTATACGAGGGCCAGACTGTTTAAGGAATGAAACACGTTTTGACTGCTTGTCTCACATATTTTATTCCCTCATTTTAAGCTCTCACTTGGTCCATAAACGGACTGCCCTTTATGTAATGATTATTTTGATCGCGTTGTTCACATACAGAAAAAAAAAATACAACAAGGCGGACTGAGGGAAAGCTTGCTAGTGTGAGACAGGAAAATGACTCCAGTTATCAAATCACCACTCTACTGCTGGGGAGTTATCAAAGAGATGCACTTAGATACAGAAGGGAAAAAACATTACACAAAGTGAGGCCAGAAAGCTGTTATCAACATCCTGTTTCCTGTCTGTTTAACCTGGGAGGGAGGCCTGCCCTATACTATAACAATGACAACATTTAAAACCTGGGTGCATTCAATCCCAAAAGCAATGGAATGGCTGAGTTTACCTATGTAATGCACTACACATGTCTGTCCCTTCTTTGGAAAGGTTCTTCCTGTTAAAAGAGGAAAGAAGAGAATAAGACTATACAACACAGACATCTGATGACATGTGAACTTTAACATCAGGGCTTCACATCTTAGCTGTGTGGTTATAAAGCTGAGCCATGCGTGGTGACATCTAAACCGTGGTGATGATGAGAAGAACTTTAGGTTTGCCCTGCACCTGCAGACAAGCTAGCAGCCCAACAGCCAAAGCGGAGGTGCACCGCACGGAAACGAGGTCCCTCTGGCACACACTACAGAAGCGACCATGCAGCAAGAAGCCCCAAAGACCAGCTCGTCTCAGCCTCTAAGGCTGCGGAGCACAGAGCAAGGGGTGCGTGCTCCGTGTGAGTGAGAGCACATGCATGCAGCTGTGCGTGTAATGTAGTGTAATGTACCCCCACTCCTCTGTGCGGCCCGAGAGCAAGTCATGCCGCAACACAGCAGGCCAGTGGGAGTGAGATATAAGATGTCGGTCAAGAAGGGGGGTGCAGATTCAAGCGAGCGGAAACGAGGAAAGTGACTGAGATATTACAAGGGAGGTTTTACATTCAATGCATTCCTGACACTGGTGAACTTCCATGTGCCACAAGTTTATTATTGTGTGCGTGTGTGTTTGTGTGTGTGTGCGTGCGTGCGTGTGTGCGTGCGTGCTGACCAGTCCCAACATCAGAAGAGTATTTTAACAATATGGCAATTTTTACATATTCAGGCCAGTGAGGTCTGTTTTCCAGGGATCTTAAATAAATAAGATACCAGTGGCAGACAGATCACATTAGTTTATTCACAGGAGATGCAAAACAAAATCTATCATCATGCCATGTCTTGTGCCATGCAGTGTGTTGTGTTTACTGATGCTAATGCAGTCAGGCCTGCAATCTGTTGATGAAATTCATGCCATATGGGCATTTGATGGCATAGTGATCTCGCGTGACCCTTTATTTAGGATGATGTGCTGTATATGTAAAAGCCCTACTTCAGAGTCACTCAGAGACGACTTTTTAAATAATGATGTAAATTGCTGTGTCTATAGAATAAATATTTATGGTATAATATAATGTAGTCTACTACTACTACTTCATACAATTAAAAAGTTACATGTACGGAGGACACACGAATGCAGTAGTAGGTTACTACAGACATGCTTCTGGACTGTGTTTATCAGTGCCAAGGCAGTTTGATGATACAAATTGAGCGCAACAAGTGGTCGACGTGGTAAGCATACAGTCCGCAGTGTAATACGATGAGAGGTGGTCTATGAAATGCGCAGACTTTACCAACTGTCGCAAATTTAACTGCAGAGCTACGGACGAACCATTAAAGCTCCTGTCTATCCTAAACGATTTGGGGCATTTGGTACAAATAAGTTTAACGCATAATTTTGGACAGTTTCAGTTTACACGGTTGACAAACTAGGAAACGTAGTTGTAATTGTTTAAACAGTAATAGACATTTTAGGAGAATGAACACAAACGGAAGTAAATAACGCGATCAGTATAAACAGTATCTTACGGCGTCCATTCATTGTTGGTACGCATCGTTAATGCCCTGGCTAGACAGATAAAAAAAAAATCCAGTCCGTAACCTAATATGCCAGGAGAGCTGACGTCGGCTAGCTAATTGACCTAGCATTACAATATTTATAATTCATTAAGTCACTGTCATTCACGATTAACGTATAGGCAAACCGTACGTTTACTCAGGCAGGACGTGTATAGTAACAAGGTAACGCTTCATATTTTCTACTTACATGGCTATTCCTGTAACGATGGGAGTAACGCTGTTAGAGAGCACCGATGTAAGGCTATCAAAACCGGCGCTATGCATTTGTAACCTTTTATCTAAACAATGTGTTACAGTGTAGCAACTTACCATCTCCTGGAGATATTGTTTCAACTTCTACACCCATTATGGTAAACTGTGGTTCCTTGACCATAAAATGCGGCGAGCGAAGCAGGTAGCCTGGTGAATAGGGAACCGTGTTGTGCCGCTACAGGGGGAGCACTCCGCCCACTGTGTCATATAAAATCAGCAAGTGGTTCGTGAAATATCTCACCATGTTGAAATGTTATTATGAGGTACGCTATCTCGATTTTTATACCTCAGCCTGCATGTGTTTCAATCAAATTCTATGAATTTTCTCCTGTAGAGACTGATTTGTTGCAGCATACATCCTCAGGAAATTCTCGAACGTTCTCCCAGTTTCCTGAATATTACGACTCTCCTTTCGTTATGATTATTTCTTTGTGGAAAGCCAATACTAAACTCATCATTCTATATACCAAAATATTTATTTGAAGCCAGTTCCTTTAAAAAAAAAGACAAGTAAACTCATTCACCGTTTGGATAGAGTAAATCAATACCCCCAAATTATTAAAATATGAAAGGTCGAAAATACTTATATCAATAAACGTTTGAGAAACAGTATAGTCTTGAAAGACGTATTTATTTCCATTTCTGGTATCATAGACTCATAATTTATTTAGCAACCCCAACAACCACCTCCAACTACAATTTGTATTATTGCTTGAAAGATACATTTATTTTTCTCTGGAAGCATAGTTTCATTATTTATTTATATGCGTGCTTCATGAATAAAAATAAAAACAACAGAAATAATAATAATAATATGCTGGAATACCAGTACTATTTTGGAGGTTTGTATTAATAAAAGTTTTATCTCTGAAAAAAGATCCTGGGAACCACTCCAATCTAGTCAGCAGAATCCTATTTAAATATTATGGCCGTATTGATGACAAAGACTACAATTCCTATATGCTTTGCTCTAGTTTGTTTCCGCTTGTCCAGTCTTTATAGTGCCCGAGTGGAAACATAGGTGATGTGTTTGGCTGTCTACTTATCTGTTAGCACTAATTTATAACTTTATTGTAGAGGGGTACTTAATTTAATTTCTAAATGACCATCGTTAAATGTATGAATGCTATTTATCCTAACTAGTAAACAGTGCAGACAAGCGAATCTATACGTCCAAAAAATTCACCAAGTAATTTAGCCTAGCTGACTAGCTAGTTAGCATCTTGTGCAGCCTTTGCAAACGTTGGTTATGTAGCTCTATATTTAATCGAATGGGTTTCATTCGCTACGTGTTTTTCGTGCCTAGATATTTAATCTTAAGAATAACTTTAATTTAGACAAGTAGCGTTAAAGCTTGTTAGCTAGACGCTTACCTGGCATGCCAGATTAATCTGATAGGATTAGGGATTTCGCGTTTCGAAATACTAGGGGAGGAGGCTTTAACTATATGTGTGCGATGTCCGTCTCAGTGCAAACTAAAACAGCCTTGCAGAGTTCTTTATTACAGTGTGAAGAACGGTACCCTTTAATGAATGCCTTTGTTGATTTTGGTTTCTTCTCTTGGTTGAACTGATAGACTATAAAAGCATGGATCTAGGAAAAGCCAAACTTCTAAGGACTGGTTTAAATATTCTGCAGCACGCTATTCACCCTGTGCATGGGATAGCTTGGACAGATGGAAAGCAGGTTTGCCTCATGTCTTTCTCTTATGTCAGCAGAGAAGTCAAATTTGGAGACACAAATGTCATTGGACAATTTGAACATGTCTTTGGGCTTTTTTGGGGACCTGTGTGCTGCTCCGGGTCTCCAGCATTACTTGCTGTCCAACACAAGAAGCATGTGACAGTGTGGCAGCTCCAGCTGAGCGCCCTGGAGCAGAATAAACTCTTATGCACACAGACATGTGAAGTGAGTGAACCTTCCCCGCTGCTATCTCAGGGCTGCGTCTGGCATCCCAGACTAGACATCTTGGCTATTTTAACCAAACGGGACGTCTCTGTACTGTACTCTGTGCGTGTGGATAACAGGCGTGTGAAGGCGGATATTCGGGGCAGCGGGCTTGTCCACTGTGCATGCTGGACTAAAGATGGAACTAGACTTGTGCTTGCCATTGGTAGTGCTCTTCATTCATTCGTATGGAACGACATCCAGAAGATCTTGGTGGCATGTTCCTTTTGCCCCATTTTTGACGTCGGCGGCTCCATCTGTGCCATTGAGCCTACAGATGATGCTCAGATAGCTGTTGCCACAGAACTGCCATTGGATAAAATCTGTGGGCTGAATTCCGGTATCGCCTTCGACATGCCAGCTGCTGCAGAGCCAGCCTCCTCTCAGCAGACGCCAGTTATGACACTGGACAAAGACGCTGACTTGGAATCCCGGAGAAGGTCGTTCGATTCTGAACGCTCGCTGCCTCTAGAGTTCCTTTCGTCCCCGGGCCCCGTCGACCTTACACAGGTTCTGGCTAAACACCGAAAGTCAGATCCAAGCCCTTTCATTCACCTGCGACGGCGAGATCACATGACAGGATCAGGCCAAGACTCGTCCCATTTGATTCTAGTCAAATACGAACACAAGGTCACCACCACCAGGAAAGTGAGCATCCCAGGTATCTTGGTGCCAGATATCCTGGCCTTTGACCCCAGGGAGAACACAATAGTGGTGGCTTCCAATTCCTGCAGTATGGTGCTCGTCTACTCCATCGTTCCGTCATCCATGTCCAGTGTTCAACAGATTCATCTTCAGAAGGACGAAAAGCCGAAAGGGTTGTGCTTCATTAGCAGCAATACGATACTTCTCGCGGTGGGTCAGCAGAGGTCCAGTGATCCTGCATTTCTTACATCCTCAAGCACGGAAAAATACGTCCTTAGGCTGGAGCCTAGGGAGCTGGTGTCTGATGAAGACAAAACCTCCTCAGTGTCTTCCAGTAATTTGCTTGGACTTCATAGGTATTCTGAGAACTGCTCCAAAGCTCTTGCGGTGAAGGATCTGGTTCTTCCAGGGGGGTCCATAATCGCTTCCCCAAGCTGCAGTAAGAAGCTGATTGAGGAGCTGCGTAGCTCCAAAGTCAGCCCGGCTCTCGGCTCAGATGACCTGTCGGATAGAACCCCATCCACCACCACCTCCGTCACCACGGAGACCTACAATATGGATCGAGCGAATCGCATGGCCACACTGGCAGTAGCTGGCCAGGTCAACTGGGAATCAAGTCGACCGCAGACTTCTCGATATGAGCCTTCAGAAAAGTCGCTGTCTGATATCCCTCCCCATAAGAACAGTACCCTCACAAAAGATAAGGATCTGGAGGAGCTGAAGCACAACATGGAGTGGATATTTGCCCAATTCACTGAGGTGCAGAAGAACCTCTCAGAACTCAGAGACTCTGGCCAGAATGAGCATAAACCCATGGGCAGTTACCCATCTGCCTGTGAACCTCAGTATGTTCATGTTACATGTCAGGTATGAAAACAATCGAGGGTGGGTGAAATATCCTTGAAGACAATGAATCACATTAACGAACCTGTTGCATCATTTAAGATGTTTTTGGTCTATTATTGTTAATTTTATAGTTTTAATTTTTGGGCAGTTCTGCTTAATTCCTGAGCTGTACAGAATACTGTTATCTCTACACGCTTCGGTTGCTTTTTTTGTGTGTTTGTCAGTATTTCATGACTTTCTTGACCTTAGAAGGATTTGATAGTACAGCTAAGTAGGACATGCTGTACTACATTGTGTTTAGTGGACATCTTAACAAAGATACTGCTATAGTCCTGTTATTACTGAAGTACTGTATAGTTCTGGAGCTCCAGGTTCTGCTCTATCTGTGAATGACATCACAAATCAGTAAAAAGGTGCTGCTTACACGAGTTCTTTTCCTGGCCTACAGAAGCAGCTGTCAGAGGATGCACACACAGATGAGTGCCGAGCTGTTCTGCTGTGTGAGGGACGGCTGTGCCTTCGAACAGTCCAGGAACTCTTCCACCTGACCATGGTGGAGATGATGCATGGTACGCCTTTACTCAAATTAACTATTCCAGCTTTTGTACAAGAGCCATACACAGGTTATTTTTTAAGTGCGATAGAGCACCTGTTATTACTGCTAAATTCTGCGTTATAACGAGGCCTTGTTTAATGGAATGGATGACTGCACCCAAAATTGCTTTGCGTGTTTTACTTGTGTTTGCTCTTTTTTAAAATTCTGAATTTGCAGGCCAGAATTCTTAGATGTTAGATTTTCAAAGCTCTGTAATGGAATTAATTTTGATCTGACATGTACACACAATCAAAATACAGTTTATTTGTATTTACATTTTTTTCCATATAGATTTTTATATACTGTTTGGTTGCTGTTAATTGTAAGTAACCAGTTATCAGATTACTGTCTCTTTTGTGGCTATTGTACAGTCATTCTATCCTAACAGTCACCATTTTTGTTTAAACCCTAAAGTCTTTACCTTTAAATGCTAAAATCTTTCTCTGTAGCCTCTTCCATGACCTCATAACCAAAATGTAAATGTGGTAAATTCTGTGTCTTTTTTTTTAAAGGCCTGTTTTACATAAGTGCTTGAGGAAGCATTCATGCATTCAACATGCAGGTCACATTGTGTTGGCACTGAAGTGACAGCTGTGTGTGTCTGTGTGTGTCATCTGCACAGGCTCAGTGTGGATCGTCCTTGTGGCTGATGCAGATGGTTTTGTACCACTTACCTTCAAACACAAGGAGGCGCTTGTGGTACGGAATGCAAAGAGGACGTCTCCCTGCAAGCCTGTGAGCACCATCGATGATAAAAGTACAGAGTAATGACTCCAAGTATGGAGTAATGATCTTGCACATGTTAGTCTTTGCATCCCGTACACTCCCCCAGTCTAGAAGAGCAGGATATAGCGAATACCATGTTAAGACTTTTGTACAAGACTTTATTATTAATGTTTGCTGGGCACTAGTGGCTTTTGTGCAGAGCTGCACAAATACCTCGGTACACTCTCAGTAGGAGTCCCATTTTGTTTTTGTATTTCTAAGGAAAGTTACTCAAGTGCCTGCTTCACAGATTTTCTACTGTTAGTTTACTGTCATGCATCTCAAGGTATAGAAGGTTGTTTTAAATGGTATGTCATTTTTTTGTAATGCTAAATTGATTTGCTTGTGACATTGTTTAAGCGCATGTGATACTGTCCAGCAGTTTTGGATAAGGTTACAGTTCCTGTTATAAGGTTACAGTTCCCGTTATAAGGTTACAGTTCCCGTTATAAGGTTACAGTTCCTGTTATAAGGTTACAGTTCCCTCTATAATGTTACAGTTCCCTCTATAATGTTACAGTTCCCTCTATAATGTTACAGTTCCCGTTATAAGGTTACAGTTCCTGTTATAAGTATATATTAATGACGGTACAGAATCCAGAACTGTTATCAATCATCATCCACACTGTGATCTACAACCTGCTTTAAACAAATGTACTGCAAATGTATTACAAGGTATAATAAAAATTAAATTATTTTTTTTTATCTAAATTTGATGTATATTATATTATATTATTAGTGTGTTATGAAGCCCTTATCTTAACATGTTAATAATAAATGTTATGACTGTTCTCTCATGCTTCATTGTTCTCGGAAATGTCATTCACAAATACTCTCAAGATATCATGAGCACCATTATATTGTTATTTATTGAGCTTACAATCAAGCCATTCATAAATATTCATTTCTAAAACCTAATTATGTCACTTCATAACATAAATAAAAAAAGAAATATACAGTACCTTCATTTATATAAATTAGTTATAGCATATTGTATATATTCAAGGCGATACATTACAGTTTAATGTGAAAACACAGAAAAAAGCAGATATTACAGTGTAATGTACACTAACATGTCTTATCCCAGAGCTAAACTGGAATTACATTCTGGGTTTTTTGAAGATTATATTTTATTGAAGTCTTCTGTGTGGGATCTGCAATTTATGGTCTGGTTCCTGAGGGGAAAAAAAGAGATAATATATATATATATATATATATATCAAATCAAATTAAATCAAGGTTTATTTGTCACGCACACAGTAAAACATGGTACAACAGACAGTGAAATGCTTTAGGGATGCTCAGGCACTGATACCCAGATAAAAGATTGATAAAAAGATCAAATTTACAAACTATACATCTATCCACCTATATCTAACTATCTAGATAGATAGATATAGGTAGATAGATAGATAGATAGATAGATAGATCGATAGATAGTTCCTGTTATAAATGTATATTAAATTAGTTATATTCATGTATGCATATAAAGGAATGACTGATATCCTAAAAAACAGGGGAATCAATCTACAAACTACTAAAAGTCTGCTATTTTAAATGTCAAGGTGTTTCCAGGCAGTAGATGAGCAGGTTACCTGAGCTCCTCCAGCGCTAGTTTGTTTCGCTGTCTGATGTCTTCAGTGATTGGGTAAAACAGGAGGATCACCAGGCCTGTGATGATAAAAGCCACAGGGGCGGCGCCAATCAACAGCTTGAGAGTGTTCGCCACTGCAGAGGGCTGTCGACAGGCGCCAGTGTCGTAACCCGCAAACCTACGGCATGGGGGGGGGCACAGATCGAATTACTGAAGGAAGAGACAAAGGGGAAGGGAGACAGACTGGAGGCTCCTAAAAAATAAATCCACTGCTTAATTACAGAGGCTAAAAAAAGGGGGAAACGATCGATGTTTTGGCAGAACTCACTGTAAACAGAGTGTGGACACTCCAAGAGAGATGCCTGCTGCAAATTTGGTGAAGAAAACGTAGAAGGAGTAGAAGATCGGCTCATGGCCCTTCGAGCTGGGGTTTGCCAGTCGGAAGTCATCCACTACGTCTGGTAACATTGACCTGGGGGGAGAAGAAAAAAAAAAAAAACAGCATAAGGAAGAGAGTCCCTTTCATCGTTCTCCAGATCAGTCAAGAAAACCTGAAACCCTTTTTGAACAGCAGAGATAAAAAGCTCAGGCAGGTTTTAGGCAGAAATTCATCATCAGTCAAAAGGTCTTAAATCCAAAATAAAAGTGTCTCTAAAAGTACTGACTGTAATTGATTTCACTACAGGGCTTCTCATTTTACTGCTGTGAGCATGACTCAGTTGTTCAAACAACATCGAAAGGCCACAACAAGTCATTAATGTCTTCAGTCAACCATACATTTGAACATATTAACATACATATGAACATATTTATTTTTTTATTTTAACAGTTATGACATGCGGGTCCCAACTCTAACACTGAGCCTCATTTTCATTTGCTACTTTTTAAAGAACTCACCATGGTAACAGTAGTGATGCAGCTACACTGAGTCCAGAAGACACAGCCACTACGTAAACCACCACCAGGTTAGGGATGAACACCAGCATCATGGTGAAGGGAATGATCCACTACACACACAGACAATAAGTCCATTCAGCAAAATAGACTATATTAGGTATATAACAAAGCCACAAGTCTATTATATTAACATGGCATTGAGGCTAGTCACTGATCCATCTGCATTTTTGAGGTTAAATGGGTGTTAATTCATTATTGTTTGATGCAGTTTCATTCCTGTCCACAGTGTGGCAGTGTGCTTTAACCAGGAGCACCAGAACTAAAGGATCATTGTTTGAATGAGTCAAAAAGTAAATAAACAAATGCAGACACTCAGGTAGAGAATGGTTACCGTAATGCCACAGAATGCTGCCGTTTTCTTGCCAAACCTCTGCAGAAACCACTCCCAGAAAGGGATGCTTACAGCCGCAGACATCTGGAGAGAGAGAGTGTGGACAACATGGATTTTTTTAAAACAAGGTATAAGAGCTTTTTTGGTCTAAATGTGCAGAAGCAAAATAATAATAAAAAAAAATCAATAATTTTCTGTCTGATCCAGAATGTTGCACTTTTATATTTGCACACATATCAGCTCTAAATGAATACATACTACTTTAGAAATGCATTGCACATAATAATACTATATAGAATGAGACAGCTCAAGCCATTGCTAACTGTAGACATAGAAATGTAGGTTCTAATGGTGTGTTGCATGGGCTGTAGTGTGAATGGAAGATGCTCTCACCAGGATTGTCAGGACTATGTACTGAAAGTGATTGCGAAGATCCAGATCTCCAGTGTACGTGCAGAACAGCACGAAATTACTCTGCACCAGCTGCAAAGAAACAGGCAGCATCACAATAAAACTCCAAATTACAGCACACGCTGTGCGGCCCTGCGATTAAACCAACCAGAAGGAGTTGGTGCTAGGAATTTACTTGGAAGAAAGCATGCTTGTGGCTATCCTATGTCTTTTGAATGTCTTAAGGCAGCTTCCACTCTACCAAGACTTCACTGACAACACACTCCTCTCTCTCCTCTGATCAAATAAATATTGAATATAATCTCCCCACCTGGATGGCCACAGACATGAAGAGGAACGCAGCAGTGAGCGTGAGATACGGCCCATGCTTCATCACTAGCACAAAGCCCTTATGGAAACAAATGGGCTTCTCAGTTTTCGGTGCGTAAGGATCTAAATCAGAAAGGAAAATGCGTTTGTTACACAGATATTCTAGATCAGATCATTGTTTTACCTTAGCGTTACTGGTTTAGTCATCTATGTGATTCAATAAGAATAATAATAATAATGATATTTTTAAGAACTCAGATCTGATTAGTTACATCCTTCTGCTAAAACACAGACAGAATACGAATTCTCACGCCTTACTCTGATTTTGTAGAAAGAGTCCCTGGTGCAACGTATTACTGAAAATCCAATTTTAATGACATGCATGTAATATATTAAAAACACACGCCCACCATCTCTCTCTTTGACTCCCAGGACCATCACTACTGTACAGATGAGAAACAGTCCTCCAATCACGCCTGCAGCAATCATGTACACCTCTTTCTGTGAGGAAAGATTGAAAAAAAGATCCTTAACAAATCATTCTACTATAACTTGTTTGTTTGTATCAATGGCAGAAAAAATTACAATGCACTTGTAATGGTCTAGAAACATCCTAAAATGTTCCAGGTATATAAATGATTTTATATTTTTTCATGGTCCGCCTTTCTGAGAAAGCCAAGCAATTCCTATAATAGAAATTGCAACGCACCATATTCAATCTTACAGCTCACAAAGAAAATCTATTTGTCCAGAAAATCCAATTTACTTTGATTTTCTCTGAGCACAAGGGCATCCTTTAAGACAACACTGGAAACAATCATTGCATATTTTTCCACTTTTCCTGAAGGGAACAAAACAATAAAAATTGGGCAACTGCAGATAAATATGATGAAAGGCTGAATATGGAGCTGAACATTAATAGAAAAATGCATGAAGAACAAAATAACTTTTATTCTATTTACTTTCTAAAAATTCCTAACTTTATTATTCATGACTAATGATGAATTAGTCAGTCTGTGTTGTATTATAAGAATGTTGTTTATAAAAACCTTACACACACCATGCTGTATTGCCTAATAAACGAAGGCTATGTCTTCCCAAAAACTCTTTCGATTTTTCCCCTCAAACAGGAACTGCTCTGCCCTAAACAAACTCCCGCTTGTTTGCTGTTTTTCCATGCCCGAGAGCAAAGTGCCCCCCCATTGGTCCAGATCAAATGAAGGGGGTGGGTCTGTTTGAGAGGACGTGGCTGGTTCGGCCAACTAACGTGGTGCTGTGGGCACCAGAGGAAGAACACGTGAAGACAGGGTGGCTGCAGAGAGCCACTGCGGCATCGGACACGGAGCCAGAAACCCCAGCAAGTCCCGCGCCGTGGGGAGATACCCCAGCCTGCTCCAAACAGCCGCGGCTAACGTGCAGTGGGTTTCATCCCCAAAACCATGCGCTTTAGCCCACAGCGGAGTACGGCTTGTCCGCGTGCTGGCGCTTCCTGCACGGCTGGCTCAGAAAGTGATTCCACTGCTGCTACACCACCGAAATAGTCTTCCCAGACATCGTCAACTCCAGTCATCGAGTGTGAATGTTTGTTTGTTCCAGCGCTTTTACTATCTCAGGTCTGTCTCAAAAGTCTTCACCGCCTGTCTCCTGTTTGTGGCCGTGTGGCTGGACAGTATGCAAATATACTCCTACTTTTTTGGAATGCAAAAAAATATACTTATATTTTTTTGCATTCCAAAAGGTTCATGAAAGGTTACTCAGTGCTGAAAACCGTGACACGTACTGCATGTGACATGTAGTCGTGTGATAGTGCCAAGCTTCTGATGACCTCTGCCCCGCTGTTGTTTCCCAGGTGACCATCTGAAATGTTGTGATGAGAACAGTGCTTCAGCGTGTGTGCGCTCGCTACGATCTGTCCCTGGATGGCTGCACCAACCAGCGTCCCCAGAACCTCCACGGTCATACCTGCAGTGGGGACACACAGATGGAAGTCCTTCACATACACCACGGTCTACAACATGATCTAGTCTTGTTTAAATGGAGCAAGACAACATCAGGAGTAAACGAGTAAAGTCTAAAACACAAGACGAAACACCACACGAAATGTTGCACACTGCGTAGCTTTTCATTTACGTGAATGTGAATTTCTCGCTAATCACAGATGGCTGTGACCTGTATTGGATTCTCTTGGCAAAAGTATTTCATATGTAAGCACTTGGAATGCAGAATGTTCTGGTGGTGGTTTGTGTGGCCACCGTGACCAATGTGATGCAGTATTTCTGAAGGTCACTGCAATTTCCTGTCATCTCAACATTTTGGGTATTTGGATAATTTACAGTAAATACGACAGTGCGTAGTGTAACATGCAGAACAGTAACCGTACGGTAGGCTGTAGCCGAGTCCCTCTCCCGCTGGTCAGTGCTCAGGAACATGGTCAAAGCCGAGTAAGGAACATGGAAACACTACAGAAGAGAAAGAGAGAAAGAAATCATGGCTACAGGGCAATAAAGCCCACAGTCTGCACTCAACGGTGCACGAGCCTGGCCTGGAACACACAGGAAAGCCTCTTAACATGGCAGCGTGAGCCTGAGCATCTCAGTACTGACTGCTGAACTGAAAACAGGACGACGTCTCAAACCGAGCGAAGACAGGAATAAGAAAAAGAAAAAAAACGAGTATAAGAGTTTATGAGCACACGGTACGTCTGAATAAACATACTATAAAAATAAGAGGAGGTTTAAATTAGAGGATAAAATAAGTGCATAAGTGCTGATAGTTTCCTAAACAGCATTAGTCATATTAGTTATTATTGTTAGACACAGATTACAACTGCACCACAAACACCCAACAACCACAAAAAAACCTCCAAGACTCAAAGTTTGGTGCACTTTCTTCCTTTAACACAATTCTTCTTCAAATGCTGTTAATATCAAAGTTATTAGCATATTTCTTTAATGTAATCTAAGGAAAACCTTGTTCTTATGTGTCTTTTTCACCAAAGCCTTGCACAGCTTCCTTTCCCCTTTCTCACACACACACACACACACACACACACACACACACACACACACACACACACACACACACACAAAGAAAACCTCAGGCAAGCCCTGTGGCAGACCAGAGATCCAAAACACTACCAAAATAAATGTGCCCAGAGTGCCTACCCAGCCCAGCCTGTCTTATATAACAGCGACCAATGCCATTTGGCCAGGGAACCTGTTACAACTTCCATCTAGTGCATTCTGACCTGTTCAGAGGAACTAAATAACTCAAATGAAAGCCAGACAGTGTGATTAGGAGTACTGGAGTAATGGGGCACAGTAGCTACAGTGATCGGAGTCACTGTCTCTGATGATGGAAGCGGCTGCTGGTTCCCAGACTTGCACTTAAAGACAATGGAAGGTGCTAAAAAAGGAAACCGGCATTTACCCTCTCTGGTGGTTTCTGGCAGCCCTACTATGTACTTTATCGAGGAGTTAAAACGACTTGTCATTACAGCGTGGGCTTGTGCGGTCAGAACGGCTTCCCCATTCCGGCAAACACTGGCGGGTGTCACCGAGGGCAGTGGTGATAGATTTGGCGCAGGGCTTTAGTGACAACAGACAAACACAAGGAAATCTCAAAAGACGAACGTCGAAGGAGAGCTGGAGTTGAACAGCAGCTCATCTGAGACACGTTTCAGGCGTCCGTGCAGCATCCTTAAGGGATGCATTCGCCTGTTTGTTTATTTTATTTTTATTTGTTGATAGCATGAATACGAGACCAAAGGTCTCAAGACCAAGGTCACGTTAAGATTCATTAGAAGCCAGGAGAACGTGAAGAGCACCAGGGCCAGCAGAGCACGAAGCACCTGACCAGGGATCTGCACCCACAACGAAGCGATCAATTGATTCAAGACCATATTAAAGATGGCAGAAGATGGGTGAACTCTATTAAAAAGGATGGGAAAACTCTCCATTATCCTTCAGTGATCTCTCCAGTGCCATATTTGATGAAGATCAGATGTACAGTGCCGAGTCCATCTGCAATACTGTGTATTTCTTAACTACTAAATGTGGCTGATGCTTACTAAGAGTAAAAATGCATTTATAATAACCCACTATAATAACACCCACACATATACATGTTTCTGCTGTAATGCGTCACAAATGTATTGTGAATGTGGCAAACACTTACTGTGATTAGGGTTTGGTAGAGGCAATAGAAGCCTAGATACCAGATGAACCTTCCATTGATAAAAGGTGGAACAAACCAC
This sequence comes from Tenebrosternarchus preto, assembly GCA_025802075.1. Classification (NCBI taxonomy): domain Eukaryota; kingdom Metazoa; phylum Chordata; class Actinopteri; order Gymnotiformes; family Apteronotidae; genus Tenebrosternarchus; species Tenebrosternarchus preto. The sequence continues at coordinate 23,453,042 of JAOYMR010000017.1, read as the reverse complement.
AGGCAGAAGTAGGACACTACCACAAACGGGGTACAGCCCACTATCCTACGGAAGGAAAAGGTTGTTATTATTATCCAATTGAACCAGAACCTCTCATCAACTGTTGTACCTGACTGACATTACAAAGTCCCTAAAGAAAAAAAAAGTAACAAAAAAAGATCTAAAATGCATTTTTTCTAAACCTACAATTCATATCAATCCAGTTTAGAATCTCTAATAAACACTTCCATCTATAATGTCCTAGTGTTGCAGAGATCCTAACATTTACTGTTACTGCAGAGATACAGTCAAATGTTTAATGGTTCTGCAGAAATCCTGTTTCACAGTATTCACAGTATAATCTCACAGAGTACTGCAGAGATCCTGCAGATTTCTCACGAGTTTGACATTTGTTTTAAAAGCCGAAACTGCGTGTGTGAGAGAATGTTTACTGTCAGGGATTCATGTGCACGGTGTCGGTTGGGATGCCGGTATATTTGACTGCTGCCCTGCCTACCACAGGATTGCAAAGCCACAAAGCCATGTGCTTTTTTCAGCTCAGTTGTCAAAATGGCACAGATCTCGTTGGGGAGGAATTTTGCTGTGTATCGGACATTTCAGGATGTGGGCGGACTGCGTATAATTCATTGAGACTCAAGGACACTGTAGCATTAGAACTAACAGAACAGTGTGACAGAGTCCAGAATGACAGATTTACCACAACACGTTAGCATCGGTGTCAGGTGTCGAGCCTTTCACCTGCCTTTATAATCCCTCTATAATAATATCCCTTTCTAATATCATGAAATGTGCACAGATTACCTGCACAAAACCTTTCTTAGAAAGCAAGCCATGACCTCTGTGACCTCTTGCTATATTATTTAGTTCCACAGATCATAAAATAAAACTGTGCAAAAACAAAAGCTCAGAAATACAATGACATGGAGAAACAGAGGGGTGTTCTGGCACAGTCCAGAAGCTCCTGTGCAGAGAGAGCCAGTCTCTTTACACCCATACCCCCCTCCATTCCCCCTATACAC
>JAOYMR010000017.1:23416549-23450538 GCA_025802075.1 Tenebrosternarchus preto | reverse complement strand
CCCCCCCCCCCCCCCCCCCCCCCCCCCCCCCCCCCCCCCCCCCCCCCCCCCCCCCCCCCCCGGAGGCCTGGAAACCTCAGTAAACAGAAATTACAGAGCCATAAAACAAACACAAAACAACCCACAAACAGAAATATCCATAAATGCATATGGGGGGCGGGGTCTTTTTGGAGCATTGGAAGCATTTACTTCATTACATACAACTTCATTACAGTGTAGTTAAAGTGTAGTTAACTGTGTAGTTAAAGAAACACAGCAGGCAGGCATTGCTTAACATGGTTAAAAGTTTATGTGATACTACAATTTGATATGGTGAAGTATGAGAAAGATGAGAAAGAGATCTGTAATAACGCCCGACACGTATCTCTCTTTCAAGGCTTAAGTATTTGATGACATTACCCTCCTTTGAACATCTCACTCTTGAGATAACATGATCTTTCATGGAGCCTAAACATGTATAATTTTGCGGAGTGCAATTTTGAATTTGCTGTTGTTAAAGGTTCGGCCGAGTTCTACTTAAGGTGGCGTGGGAATTAAACGTGTATTTCCTTGATAACCACGGCGCCTTAGAAGGGAGCGTCTCAGAATTTGGAGTGTTATCTAAATGCCCCCCCAGCATTTAGATGTGGGGATGAATAAAGACGCAGAAGAATCCCAAGTTCCCAGTTGAGCAGATCTGTTCCTGCATGATGGTGTGGACCCAGCCCCTAACAACTTCCTCCCTTCCAGTGTGATGTCACACCTCAGTGACATCCAGACTTCCTTTCAGACTATGATTCGCAGCTCTGGGGTCAGTGATTTCAGAGGGAGGGCATCACAGGGAGGAAGAGTAAGGGTGTTCAGGAAGTCCACTGGCTAACCTCAGTACGATCTGAGTTAGTAGGCGTAGTTGATCTTTTGTATGTAATATATATGTCATGAGTTTCCTTGTACAGTCAGTGATTTCACACATAAGGATTGTAGCAAATAGGTGTCATCATGAATTCCTCATTACCAAACATGCGCTTGGGGCCAAGGGTGTGGGGAGTCTGGGCGTGTTTCAAATAAATGTCATACCTTTAGTGTAAACAACAAAACACCCAGTGCAACAATGTTTTGTTAGGCCTGTCTGACTCAACAGAGACTCTTCTACTTACCATGGCATGAGTCGGCCGATTCTCGTCCACTTGCTTTTAGTGACAAAGAAACCCACAACAGGGTCAGAAACCGCACCCCAGGCTTTACCAATGAACAACACCATGGAAGCCTGGAAAGGAATGATCTGCAGAAGAGATGATGACAGTGTCATTTCCTATGGGCATCTATACCAGTACCAATGACTGCTGATTCAGACCCACTCAAATCTGGGACAGTTCATGCCCAAAATATGCTGTGGCACTCTCTGACACACCTGCTGGTATTTTTAGATTTTACATCATGGGGGGGGAAATAAATCAGATCTGTTGCATTAGTAATGAACTCATTCGTTATGGTCGTTTCCTTAGAAAGAGACTGAATACATTAAAATATTTTGAAGAATTCATTCACAACTGACCTGAGCAACATCCAGCAGGTATATCTGTAGAAAAAAATCTGTGGCACTTCCGGCAACCTGATTCGGGGCCCCGCCGATACCAAAACACAGCTTGTTACACACAGAGAGTTTCTGTTGCTCCAGATGACTCTGCAAACCAAGACAACAGTACCGACCTTAAAAACAACAAACTCATAAACAAACCTAATGTGAAGCATTAATACCACAGAATCTGATGCGTTCTGTGGTATGTGCGCATTACAGGTAGCTGATTACCATTAGGAAACTTAATAAACAGTTGACCCATATGCATGAAGGCCATGGGACAAGTGAAAAGGGGAGAAAAGTGAAAACCAGTGAAGGTGCAATTGTGATGCACTTTTGGATAAAAATACATTAACAGATAATTCTCATCATGACATCACAGTAGAAATGTAACATCTAGAATAAACAAATAAGAACATATTAAACAATTTCAAAGTCTTCCCACACCTCAACGTCATTCTGAAACAATAGTACAGATACACTGTTTATCAGAGCTATTTACCGGTTGTTTGATATTGTAAGTAGATGGTATCTGACAACTGTGGTAGTCTGAAATTAACTGGTAACTGAAATTATTCACTGAGTTAAGCTTTAAAACTATTGAACAGCTGGCCAGGCACATTGTCTGTGCACAGCCATGTCTACAGCTCATTACTGAGGGTTTGGGTAACATGTATAACATATGGTTCTCGGATGTGGTTCCTATTCTGACGTTTCCAGCATATGGGTGGGACCTTCCAACCTTGTCAGCAGAAGTCATCTTTGCCTACTGCTTAGAAAATATTTTAAAACCATACCTGCCAATCAAAAACACCCACTCCCAGAACTACAAAAAGACTGGGTTGTGTGTGTGTGTGTTTTGTATGCATCTGTGGGTGTAAAATGTTTTCGTACATTCGCCCTTGCCCCTTGTTTCTAAAAGTGTGCAGAAAAAAAGAATACATTTGTGTCTATGAGGGTGTGTGTGCAGGAATGTCTATATGTCCTTGTGGCAGATGGAAAGGAGAGTTTTTTTTTAACACATTAAAGAATGGCTGGTTTGGAGCTCACCACAGCTCAAAATGCTTTATATTTATGAGAGCCTTCTTGAATTGCTGAAGACAGTCAAACAGACATAGCATGACTGTAAGTACTACAGCTGCCAAGGGCATCGTTAGGCTTGTGTTTCTACACTTGGTCCAGCACACTGCACTTCACAGTCTCAGTGTTGAATGCTTTCCCTGAGCCTGAGAAGGACAGCAATAAAACAACCACAGAGGGCAAAGCCAGTTGGTCTTCAAAAGGCATTATAATTAACGGATCAATTTTTTTATTTCCCCCCCCCACTCCCGCTCCCTCTCTCGTTGTCTCTGTGATGAAAAAAAAAAAAGATGTCTTCTAGAAGCACAACTACCAGGAGGTTGCCATGTAATTATTCAAAAGGATGGCGAGTCTGGCATGAAGATCAAAGAAAGCAGGCATTCAAGTGAAATCCAACCCCTGAGAGCCATGCCCTCCCCTGCTTTACACAACAACTGGTCCACAGTAGGAAGTTATTGTAGTTGGTAATAAACTTTTAAATATTTTAATGCAACTTTTTAATATTGTCTTTTTTATCCAGTTTCCCCAACATTATAATTTATTATCATGTGATCATTCTCACATTTTAAATAAATGAAATGAAAGAAAATATTTATATAGATGTTGTAATTAAGAAACATATTTCCTTTCATGGATATGTCGAGAACATTCTATATAAGTTAACTAACCCACTCATCTACACCACAGTCAGCACAGATTACTCTTTCTCACAGACTTTTGCAGAGGTCTTATCATAACAGACATAAACAGGAAATCACTCAGTGTCTGGCACAAAATATCTGACTTCCTCGCAGATAGCACACTCTACAATTGGACCTCTGGACCAGAAAGGGGAGCATACTTTACAGCTGGACAGAAAGAACCCCTGGACCAGAGGACAAGCAAGGGACACAAATCCTAGGAACTTTCCAGATTGATTTAGCTAATTAGACTGATGCACATCAAAAAGAGTGAGACTGAAAAATCATGAGAAGTCTCTAAATCATAAGACGTCCTTGGTGTGATCTCACAGGGCCGATAAACGTAGAAAGGGCTCTTTTTCTGCTGTAATCAAAGCACATCACGAAGTCTTCATCTGAAGATCTAGATCAGCAATGTCACATATCTTAAACCTAAGAATAATCTGCATCCAGAGATCCAAAATCTAAGAAAGTAATTTAATGACACTGAATCCATTTTATTATTTGCTCTGTGCTCTAGCTGTTGCCCTAAGCTGAGTGCACATGGTGCATGTTTGTGGGAGGCAGAATGGGATAATGAGGTCATTAAAGGTTTAGGACTGTTGGGGTTTATCAGAGAATTTCATCAACTGTACCAGCAACGTCAAAGTCACCTTGAATTTTCACGGCACTAGCATTTTCTGTTTCTACTGCACTAATCACCTTACCTGTAAATACTCCTGTAAATACCTCAGTATTATCCTGCAAGAAATCTGCCATTCAGTGCCATTATGAACCACCTCTCCATCAAACTATACTGCAGAGAGCTATGGGAGCACTGGTACCTCAATGTATCTGTTAGTACAGTCCAGACACTGCTCTTCCCAATATCAGTCCCACAGATTTACATTGTAGGGTAATTCACTTTGGTTTGAATAGAATAGAATAAAATAGAATAGAACAGAATAATTGATATTATCCACATCTTTCTATGCTCACTCAAGGCATTTATATATTTAAATAAAATATTTATAACTTTCATAGCAATAAAACATTCATAACACTGCAGCAACAAGTGGCGCATAAACAGTCTGCATCATAAATGCATCACATGATTAGAAACTTGACAATTCACAATTTCTACTGCATTTAGTAAGAAGAACCTCTTATGAAAGTTCCTGGTTGCCCTCGGCAACCTATACTGCCTGCCTGATGGTAACTGTTCAGATTGCGCAGGGGATGTAGTGTGTCCTTTAGTATTTTCAGTGCCTTTTTATGAGCACAGTCCCTGTGCAAAGTTTCCATACGTCTTTGATTTCTTTCTGATAATTTACTACCAGTTCTCACCACTCTCATAAGCTTCCCTCTACTCTTGCAGCTTCCATTCTCAAACCATGCGGTCATATTGTAACACAGAACACTTTCAAGCAGGAAACAACCTGCCAGCTCTACGATATTTTGACTAACCTCATGCTCTCATAATTGTTTAATATGACAGCTGCTGTAGGGCTTTTTGTATATAAAATCACAATTTCCTTTGATGCTTAGGCATGTGTCTGGAGATTTAGTATGATTTTTACAAGGGCTAACTCTCTCTATTGGCAGACCTTTAACCTCCGCTGATGGCTTCTTGATATCCCACCTATTACTAAAAAATCACCTCCTATGTACTGATCTCCAATTTGATAATTTGCCATCAGCTTTGAAAGCTGTATCATTTAACTAACAATAGTAAGTATTGTTCCTCTCCGTGCACAACATTTTCATTCAGTAAACCAAGAAGAGCCATGTCATCTGAATATCTGAGCACATGAACACTGAACTGGGTTCCTGGATTTTACAGTTTTTGTGTATAAGGAGAACATCACAGGTTATCACACACGTCTTTGGGGACACCACTACTTGCAGCCAACATTCTGGATGTTGTTCCCTTTGCAGTCACTCTTTGGAGAAGAACTAACAGAAGCTCCTTAATCCAAAGAATAATCCCTCCACTCAAGTCTTAAATCTAGTAAGTACTGCAAAACAATGCACATTTTCATCATATTAAACGTAGAGCTAAAATCCATAAATACTAATGGATAGGTTGTATCGCTGACCACAAGGGGTCTCTGTCTTTCTCGTGATCGCGTGTGTGACATTCAGAGGTCCATTGGTGTTTTTGTCTATATTATTATGGAAACACACATAACTACCATTTCTCCTTTGCTACTGAAGAGGGTCACCCAGAGTAACATTATTGTAAAAAAAAACAACAACTGGTATTTCACTTGGCAGCTCTAACTGCTCCCTGCTGCCTCTAAGACCTCCCCACATCTGAAGGCCTCCTTGCTGCAATGTGGTTACACACTGCTTCTATCTCTAGAATGAAATTGTAAGTTCGTTTGGATGTAAATCACTACATGCTATTTTTGGATACAGACATACTGCATTCACGTGATGTGTGCGCAAATCCTGTGCTGGAGAGCTTTTTTTCCATCATGCCTAAGAGATCAGACTTGCAGCTAAACAGTAGCTGAATAAGCAAATATGAAAAATATAAATAATTGATTTGTTGTGTGGTAAATAATACGAATAGAACCTAAATAGCATCTGATGTCAACATTATAGACCTAACTGCATAAAAGGTTAATTAAACTCTACATAATAATAATACTCTACGTTAAACTCTATTATATCCAAGGTCAAATGCATAAATATGTACCACAGTATAATAAACCAATTAGATACATAATGGAAATCCTGCAATTTGGCCACTTAAATTTACATATCCCACAATACATAAATATCATGCATTATTTTAGTTTTTGTGAATTGTATTAATTTGCACACAGTTGATATAACAATCACTGTGTACAACATAAGACAGCAGGGTGCATAACAGAACAAGGCACAACTATAAGACTTAAGTACAGGCTTTACATGCTTAGAGATATTAGTCATTTTCTGAAACTAGTCAGTTATACATACTGTTGAGTTTCACCGTGTCATCTAAACTGCCGGAAGGCATTTATGTTGGAAAAGAATCAGAAAGTACCACAAGTATTCCTTGTAGTCATTAAAACATACCTTTCTTCATGCCATTAAAAAATCCGCCCGTGCAGCAATATTCAAGCGCATTTCATAACGCGGAACAAATGCGAACAAGTACGAACAGATTTTTTTTTTTTAAAGAAATACATAACAAAACTAATTTTTCTTTAACACATCTCCTCGTGTCCTACAGTCAACAGGGCCATGATTTGAACGCGGATAACAAGTGAAGCAACACATTACCATGGCTAAATAAATAAAAATAAAAATAAAATGAAGTACAGGGAGCACAGCTCCAAGGCATTTTTCAGAGAAGCTGCGTATTCCTTACCTGCGCCAGGCCCTTGGTGAAGTCAGGCTCGCCGTGTTTCACCATCAGCTTGTCCTCTGCGCTGTCCACCGTCTTTTTCCCCTTGGCCATGACTATGACTGTGACAGCGACAGGCCGAACGCCCGCTGCTCGTCTTTTCTGTCCTTTAGTGATAATCGCGGTCTTGCCGGGCTTCCTTCACATGCCGCTTCCGATCCTTGGCCTGGAGCCAGAGAGGGAAGAGCAAGCTCCGACTCACGCTCATGTTAACATACATGCACACATGCGCACCTTGTTTGCCGCTCAGAACGTTTCAGCCTGTTTGGGTTTCTTAACTGAGGCCAGCTCATCAACACACAAGCTTACACAAAGGTTTACACAAAGGCACACACAGACTTAATAATTAACATCTTACAAAGGCCAATAAACAGTGGAAACATAATCGTACACTGACAACGTTTACCAACCATACACATGATTATTCTAGAGAAAGGTCATGGGAAGTCCATAACAAAGTTGATTTTCTTTCGTTTTTTTTGGTCTGGCTCTAGATTACTCCTGTTTGTGTAATATTAAAATAAATTAATTATGCAATTATTTTAACTTCGATATTTTCGAGGTAAATACCACCTTTCTCTGGCACTACTCGCGTAGCGTCAGTCTAATTCAACGACTGAAGTCCATGTTACAGTAGAATATCTGACCTGGGTGATGGAGAGTGGAGACGGATCAGCGACGGTATCGTATCCAACCTGTGCTATGCGGGCTCACCCGAGATGAAGGAACGGCGACTGCAGGGGCTGACAGTGCAGTCATTGCTGTTGAAGTTTTATAGAGAAAAGCGCGCCTCCTAGTGGAAAGCGATGGAAAGCATAACATTAAACGAAGAGCGCGCACTGTAAAGGCACTTCGGACTTTTTGTTATTGCGGTATGTGTTGTTCTGTCATGTAATCTGCTAATCCGACCGTTTGCAACTATATCGTCACTTCTCTTTAGTGCCATGGGACCTGTAGACTAATTATTATGAAATTAATTTATTCTTTAGATTGATCTGACCATGAAAAGTGATTTAGCCGCCACTGAGTAGATGTCCAAGCGAAGAGAAACAGGTAGTATGTAACTGCAGCATAGCGTTATAACATACCTTTAGGACTCGTAATAAAGTTACCCCGACACATAACGATAGTTGGAAGCAATGAAAAACTACAAAAACACCAAGACTTACGTTGTGCAAATGTATAGCGTCTATTACAAAATCACTTAATAAATAGTATAATAGTATAACGTAAATATAGTAAAATAATTATGAACATGAATAGAAATTTTGCATTAATTAGTGGAGGCTTAAGTACAAGGGCAATTCCAACAGATGTTGAAGGCAAGGTCATAAATGGCATGCTATTCCTTTCAAATTCCAACATTGTTTCAACTGAAGAGAAAAAATGCTAATGTTAGACTTACTTGAAGACTAGGAAATTAGCCATGTGCTCTGCATTACGTGTACAGAGCTACAAAAGAACTAACCAGTGCATTAAATCCACGACACATGGAGTGGTGATTTCAAGGACAGTATTGGTTTGAAAAGTGAAATTCCATTCATCCTGTGATGAATGTGCACATCTGTTAGGAAAGGTCAGGTAAAGGCTAGGGAGTCGTCCACCCATCTCTTCACATCTGTTAGGAAAGGTCAGGTAAAGGCTAGGGAGTCGTCCACCCATCTCCTCACATGCTCCATCACATCTCCACCCATCTCCTCACATGCTCCATCACAGGTCATTCATCTTCCCTGTTTAAATATTGAACGTGAACCAGTAACCTAATGGGTCATTATTATATGTACTGGGAGGAAAATGTTCTTAACACATTTGGGCTTTAAACAAGTAGCTAGAGCAAACAACGCAAGTTAAGAAAGGAACATTTTAAAACACTGGATTTTAGGACACAGAGAGGACTTTATCATTTAGTAAATTTATTGCAAGCAGAGATATGTACAAAATAACTTCTGTCTTAGGCAAGGTGCATATATGTTAAATCAATTCTGCCTTGATGCTCTTAACCCCCCAACACACACACACACACACACACACACACACATATATACACATATATACACACACACACAAAACACAGAAGTGCATCCAGGGTTTAATCAGTTAGACAGCAGTTTCCAAAATATTTATAGAACTGATATTAAAGACGTGGCTTGTGTACGCTGCTTTGCATCAGAGGAGACCAAAACATCCAACAAAGAAATGAAACTGATCATCACTACTAAGAACTGTACCTACATAGTCCTTAAGATATGTTGTGTTCATGCTAAATGCAGCATTTACAAACGACTAATGATTCTTGATTATTGCGCTCTTGTTTAATGATAAAAAAAGAATGTGACTGATGAGATTTCTGATGGGATTATATCTGTGTCTTTCTTCAGGTCACCAGTGTCGTAGCAGAGTTTTAATATTTTCAAACAGGACTGAAGAGTGGTGATGTATAGACTTTTTAAGCAATGTTTTAACTTTCAAATACCGATAATTTATGTGTTTTGGGGGCTTCGTTTTTTTTTTAAGCTTCAGTCAAGCCTGACCAAAGGGTGCCTGTGTGCTCTGAGGTCGCTGGACGATGACAGCATTTATCAGGTCAGCCTCTTCCAGACTCACACTACTGTCTTTCAGCTCCCGAAAAGGCAGAGATGTGGTTAAGATGAATGGTGAACTCGTCCTCTGGACCTTCTCCACAAAATCTTGGACATCACTGATACTGGAATGTAACAATACAGAGGCACAATATTGTTTAAGTCTGGTTTAACGCACCAACACAGCATGGTAAAGGAATACTGATTTCGGCAGTATATGGTTCATTACCACTGACAACAATTTTAACATTTTCCTGAATGTAATTTCTCAGTGAAACTGTTGACTTGAAGCACACTAACAACAGATGTCTATGGTTAGGGCAATTGTTGGAGCTGCCAATAACTGTTTACATAAAATATATTTTTCATGGATGCCTTCAAAGGTATTTGTATATTATGATGCAAATCTGTATCAATTATTCTTACAGAGCTAGAACTGTTTCTACAGAAAGTTATTGCATTACTGTTAATCGACTGTGCTTCAGATCTACCCCACTACACTTACACAAAATCTTAGACAATCCTCAGATCTGAGGGGGAAATATGTTAGTCTACAGTGTTCAAAAGTTGAAGGTACATAAGAATAGCTTCACTAAGAATTAGTTTGTAATGTTTCATGCATAGACAGTTATTGTTTGTGGGAAACTTTTGTAGACTTGAATTTGTATGATTTTGTTATGCATTTCAAACTTTTCCTGATGATATTCATGAACTGTCATAAGATCTCCACTATAAATGTAATTAAAGGTGTCCATTTCTTTTCTAAGACCAGGGAAACAGGACAGATTATTGTCTATGGTAACTGACCTCATGCTACAGAAACAGTAGATAAAGCTGAAAAACACTGGAACACCCCTTTAAAGTCAAAAACTGTCAAACAACTCCTCATACGCTATGATACCATTCTTCAAATCTACTAAGCTGATCCAGTCGAGACACACATGAGCTTTCATTACATAACTGATAAACAGACATTATTTTAGTCTAGCACAATGACAGTATTGCCCCCATGAGCACTGCATGCAACTCACCGGTGAGCAAGGTTAAACCTCTGTACCAGCCGACGACCATCTGCAAGCCAAATCTGGATGGATGTGATGGGCAGGTCTTCATCCAGCTTTACTTCAGGCACCGGAGGGCCAGCACAGTCCTCGTGTATCGATCGAGACCTTGCCAAAACCCGCGGCGCCACACTGAGTGGGAGAGAATCAATATGGCATTAATAATTCTGAAAGGCATGTATGGTGTTCTTTAGAGTGTGGATGGGCTTCAGTCTTTGCTGTGTTTTACTATTCTGCTGATATTTTCTAAATATGTGGCTGGTGAATGTTCAGGACTCATAGGTTCATTTGATCTGGATTCATTTAATCTGGATTCATTTAATCTGCAACTTTGTCAAAGCTGTAAAATAGAACTTTTCATGACAAAAGTCTTAAGATAAAAGATGCAAGAGGGACAAGAGGGTAAACTTATGACAGAATATGAATTTGTTAATGTTAATGACTCTTGTCATTAGAACACAGAAAAAGCTACATTCATACATAAAAAAAAAATCAGTGTCATTTTTTTACCTGCCTAATCTATAGCCTCTACCAGTAAATGGGAGGAAAGTCTTCTTCTTTGGAACATAAATTTCATCCTTCATATCTTCCACATTGACCTCCAGCTCCTCATCTTCTGCCCTTCCCTCCAGTTCCAAAGGCAGCTCTCTAAAAGCAGATGTTCTTATTGAGAACAAGAGGGAATAACCTGGTTCTGAAGTTCTAACCCATCTGGATGGATACTCTCATATGTGTGACACCATAATAATGATTATAAGTATTGAATCAAATGGTAGAGGTTCTATTTATTCATTCATATATCACACAAACATCTACCTTACCCTCGTTTAATGGCTTCGAGGAACTCTTGGTTCTCCTCTAAGGAATAGCTGCGTAAATCATCGTCATTCACAGTGAATCCATCTTTCCACAGTCTTACCACTATTTCCACCTGTGTCATTAACAAAGCAAACAAAACAAAACAAAAACAAAACAAACACAAAGTAAAAGAATAAGCCTCCATCCGTTTGTTTTTAGGTTCACCTCAACAAATTAAAAAAATCAGTGCTAATCTATTTTCATGACATAATGTCATATCTGGTAAACTGGTTATATCTTGATAAATCTTGCTGGGGACTAATTAACCTATCGATTAACCTTCTTGCCACCCGTGGAGACGCTGCTGATCTTCTCCACCTCGTCTAGGAGGTCCTCCACAGAGAAACTGGGCCTCATGGGGGTCTGCTCCTCCTCTTCCTCCTCCTCCTCATCATCATCATCATTCTGAACACCATCACACCTAAGAGCTCATTACATGGTAATAGCAATGATGGTGTAAAAATCAGGAATATCATACACAACATACATCTGATCAGTTCAGTCTTCCACTCATATTAAGGGCATCGAGGATATCAAGCTTTAACAGATGGACAGAACTTTTCTGATCCTGGAGGAAAATACAGAAACTCTAAACTGTTGTGAGATAAAAGGCTCACCATGGGCCATCGCTGTCTCTATCTCTTGAATCAATATCTTTCATCACGTCTTCTATTTTCCATCTTGAAATGCAAAAAGAATGTTGATAAAACCTACAATTGTTTCACAAATTAATACAAAGAAGCATGTTGCATTTCTTAAGAAAATTATACAATACAGTTATACAACTTTTATGGTTCAAGGTTTAATCACGTAGACTGAGGTTTATATATATGGACACCCGGCAGCGCAGTAAGATTATAGGTAACGCCATGACAAATTTGTCTATTCTTTTCACAGGACTGTTCAGTACTGTAGGGAACAGATTCTAACCTGTACCTTTAAGAGACCAGGATGCCTCTCCCAAACATCAGTGTGGCCTTGATGATAAAATTACGTCCATTATGATAAAATAACATTTAGTTAGTTCAACTTAAACGATCACTCGTGTAATCATCAGACAAAAACAAAAATAAGATGAAAGGGACTGGCCTGTGTTCACATGACCTGATTTTTTTCATTGCAATAAAAGATGATCCTGACAACTCTGCACACGGTTTAAAATGCTCTAGGGAAACACTGCAAACTTAGACTACATGCTTTTATATGGAGGTTAAGCTAAATGAAACAAATAAACAAAAAAAAATCGAAATTCCTAATACACTGCAACCAGTGCGACAAAATCACATATGGAGAGCGCGTGAACCACGCAGGCGCAGCGCTATGCGTAATTCTGATAAACAGGCGTTCAAATACAGAAAATATCCATTGAAATTCCCACACATTTATTTTGTTCAAACAAGTGTGAATCGTTACCAGTCTGGGCTTCTGTGAGGGTCATACAGATGGTTCTTGAGGGTCAAAGTTTCTTCAGCGCCACACTATTCCACACACTAGGCGACAGCCATTTCTGTGACGTAAACGTTTGCGGCTGCCTGCCTCTAGCTGACGTAACATTTGTTGCAATGCTGCATGTAAAATTGTTAATATCCTTTTCCACACTGCATATTTCATGCCGTGTGCAACATATGTCCTTGGGCATACTGGATATATTACGTATCTAGAGAAAAGGAAATACATTCTAGATGTATGCTCATTGTTTCAGGTCGCTGTTGTAAAATAAAATGCACTAGTTAACCAACTTTAAATTACTTAATGCATAGATCATCTCAGCAATCTATAGGCAGATTTGTACATTTTAATGGAAATATAGCGTCTGCTACAAAAAAAGAAGGTTAAGACCAACAGATGGTGTCGCGTGCGCGTGTGGACGCACGCACGCACTGTCTCTCAGAAAAGAAGAAACTACAGTAATGTGCATTTTACTTACTGTCAAATGAGCAGTTATGCAAAGTTAGAAATAATAGAAGGAATAAAAAACATTCGTTTGAAAAGCCAAGACGATGCATAGGCCGTATGCAAACGTCAGGAGAGTTTCCTTCCTTGGTAACAGCTGAACTCAGATTCCATGGTTCAGTCACAACTGGTGAGGGGTTCCCTGCCGAATGTGACACAACAAGTTTGTCTTTAATATAACAACTTCTCCAGCTCATCTGTAAGTCTGAATTGGGTGCATCATATGTATTATACGTAACCATATTTAGACAAAACTACTTTTGTTTCCATCGTATTACATCTTACACATTGAACGCTCAAGATAACACACGCCTTGGTCTTAAACGAACCGGTGGAAAGGAGCATACACACATTCAAAAACTAGGGCTATAACAGGATCTGAAAACGGTTGAATGGATAGTCCACAAAAACTAATCATTTACAATTTTGCTTCGAATACACATCTATAGGCTGCATGGACAGCTACTGCATGGACAGCAAGACTGACAGGAGAAAGTATTACACCAGGCACTGTAGCCTACTAGGTTAGAAACAGGCTATTTAACAACATTAATAACTACCATAATAGGGTAATTATAGCCTGCTTAAAACTAATAAAGACGTGACAGTGGCAACACAATTATAAAGAGTGTGAAATACGAACATTTATTTGGAAGCAGTGTTACGGTAACAATTCTTAGGCGGAAGTGGAATGTCAGATAGTTTCGTCTGCCGACAGTAGAGGGAGAGAGCGAGAAGAGAAATGGCGCCTCGGTATTCTAGCTGAGACATAAAAGGGATTGACAGAGCTAAGAAGGTTCAAGACGCCAGAAAATCATGGTGAATACAAGAAAGAACTCCCAGCTCAAGCCATGCAGTCCTTTCATCTCTGGTCGGACGAGGTCGTCTCTTAGGAATAATCCAAACTTGGAGGAACATAACCATGTAAGAGCCGGGTCCCTTTCGTTAGTACCCGGCTGGCTTAGCCAGTTAGCTTGTAGCGTGCTAAGATAGCAAGCTAGCTAGTTTGGCCTTAAGATTGATGTCCCTCATTGATAGCTAGCTGGCTAAGCTAGGTAGCTACCTCTTTTGTTCATGACTACCGACAATGAGATATACTCACTGATAAGGAAAATACGTTGTTTGTGAGTGACACGACATATATTATGATTGTTAGCCGCTCTTCGGTTGTAACAGCGGGGATATAATAGCGTGCTAGCTAGCCAGCCTGCTCAGCTTGTAGTTTATTGGACTCAGTGCCCCCAAGTTCTCTTTGTGTTGGTGTTGTGCTTTGCCCAGCTGGAGAGGAACTAAACGTTAGCTAGCGGCGCTAGCTAGTTAGCTAGCAAGTTGAGGATTGTTGGCTATCTGTAAATGCAACTGACAGGACGGAGAGATGCACACAAAGATCACTTCCCTGGGGGTTGTTCAGTTTGCGTTGTTCATTGTTCTTTCCTAACTACTTGCACTAACAGAATTTCATGCAAAAAAAATGGTGGAAGTAAACGCACAGTTGACCCCTTGTGGTTCAAAACGGACAATGTTCTTTATTTAGGAAGTGAACTCTAGGTAGTAAACTTGAGCGTTGTCAAAGACGTGAGCTAGATCACTGTTGAGTTGTGAACGCTCCACAAGCCGCTCTGTTGCTTGTTTGAACTTAAAAAAGACCCACGCAAACCTAGTATTTATTTGATGGCTGTGTTCTTTAGCTATCTCGATCTATTTTCCTAAGTAGTTAACATCGATGTCGTTGAGTTTTTTTTACTTTAATACCTGTAGTAAGTCATCGAAATCGGTCAGTTTAAGCTTTGTTGCAGTTTAAGAAACATTTTGTTTTTAAAAGTTTGTCACAATTGCAAACAACTTGAAAATACTGAGTTTTTTCAAATGTTATTTTTGCAGTTTTGAAGGGAACACCCCCCCCCCCCAAAAAAAAAAAAAAATTACATTCAGTTTTTCATTTGTATGACGCTTTTCACATCACGAGCTGTCACAAAGTTTTACAGACATTTGTAGAGAGAATTTGTGTTCAGCCCTCTAATGAGTAATACAAAGTGACGGTGCCAAGTTAAATCTAATTGGGGGGTTATTCAGATTATTTGGTGAGAATATTCAAACGGTCTATCAGGAAAGCCGGTGGAGCTGGTGATGGGCTGTTCACTGACTCTCAAGTCTACAAACACAGTAGAGCAGATCGGGTACAGCTGAAGGGTCCATGGTGGTCAAGCACGTCTGAAGGCTGGATGAGTGGAAATTCTTCCTCAGGGTTCAGCTTGCATCAGAATTAGAAGGAACAAACAGGGCAGTTGTACAACTTGGCAGAGAAGAGGAAAGGTGGAGGTGGTTAGTCTGGACAGTTATATATGTTTTATAGAGAGCAGGAGAGATTCTGGCAGGGCCAGCTGTATATAAATACAGAACAATTTTAACCTTTGTACTAAATTAATTGTGCTTCTGCAAATGAGATCATATTGGAAAACTTTACTGGATTGCATTGTTTCAACTCTCCAGAAACGCATAGAAAATAAAGTGCAGTGCCTGTGCTACTGTGTGTTTATCTCTCACTCAAACTGTTAAAGGGCTGTACTGTACTTTACAAGCAGTGGCATGAAGCTCTTGGGGCCATTTTGCATATCTGACCTTGCATGTTTTCGTGGTGTGCAGGAACTTTGGAGAGAGTCAGGAACTAAAGCAGCAGGTAGATGCAAAAGAAAAGCTGGGAAAGGAAAGGAGGCGGGGTCTGTGGGGTCACCTGAGGTTGTTACCTGTAGGATTAGTGGAGTGTCATAGATCATGCTGCTGTTTGACAGGTCTTCTAGCCTTTTTTTTTTGGTTGTATTGATGGCTAAATGTTAGTTTCATTTCATGACTTATCTCCAATATATTCTTTTATGTCATGATGTTTCTTCAAAATATGATGAAGTTATTTGAATTAAATGTAGTTTACTCTTTATAAATGACAATGAATTCAAATCCTCTAGAAGGACCCCAGCAGTGATGTCAGCTCTGGTAGCCCACGCTTATCTCCACCATCTAAGCGAACGCGCAGACAGGCGCCCCCTGTGTGTAGCTCCAGTGACACTTCACCCAGTCCCCAGAGCAAAGGGCAGAGGGTCACATGGAACATCTCCAAACACTGCACCAGGTGAGCTCTTCCTATCTAGCAGTCCTAGACTGAATTTATGAATCTTAAACTTTTTTTTAGAGCAAAATGATTCTAAATGGAACCAGTAAAGTTTCTTGCGATTTGTAGTGTCTTATGAACCTTTTTTAAAATTTTATTTAACTTCTGTGTCCAGTCACCTAAAAACAATGCAGCTTACACTAGTGATGGGCAATAAAATGCTCATAATAATCATAATGTTTTATTACTCATCACTAGTGTAAGCTGCATTGTTTTTATAACATTCATAATAATCTGTCAGTAACGATGAGCTCTTTTTTTTATTTGTAATTTTATTCATTTTTTAAAACTTGGCAAGAATAGATGTAGTAGCCTATCACACAACAGAAATAAATGTGATGCCATCCAGCCAGCCACTTTTGGCTCGCACGTCAAAGCACACATCTACTACTGCAAAACGTTGAAGAAGAAGAAAGCTCTGAAAACTAAGAAAAGACTAGTGGAACTAGTGAGTGGCATGAAAGTAAAGGTGAACCAGTGACATCCTCCAAAGATGAATAAATTGTTGACAAAAAACTTAGCAAGACATCAGTTATATGGAAGTGGTTTGGAGATCTGAAAAATGGTGAAGGACCGATTAAGACGATCCGTAAAATATGTTGTTGGTCAGAGGAAAACCAATATAGAAAACGCGTGTTGACCACAGCGACCACAACCACAGTGTGAAAACGTTGCCCATGTTTCAGCAGCACTAATGGGGCTTTACCAAAACAATAAACTGTTGTCCTTTGCAGGAAATACCCCATATAAAAAGTGATGAAAAAAGAAGCAATGCTATAACAAGCTTAGATGTACCATAATGACTGGTTTACAGTGCTTACATTTTGCTGTTTATAAATTGATTTCTTCCTTAACATTGTGAGATCTAAATCCAGTACATAATTGTTACTTCATTTTGTTAAATTTGTTAAGGCAGATAAAGCATGTTTGCACAGTTAAATGTTTTCTGTTTTTGCAAGTAAATTGTATTCAAGGTTTGTTTAGTGAATTCTCTGGTTTTCTTAGTCTTCATTCATTGCTGTGATGCTCTTCAAACTGGCATAATCAAATTATATATTGTTATTGATATTGATCGATATGGAATGATCTGTATGATGTAGTTCTGCCATCAATCAACCGATGCGTTTAACAAAGTGACTTAACAATGCTCTTTATGCAAAACTATTTTGGAAAATGAAACCTGAGTTTTCTTGCACTCAGACCTACCTGATGTCTACTAATTAGAGGCTCTAGGTGTGTTCCAGTCATGCTAGTATTTTCCTGTAAAGTGGCCTATGCAAGGAATTTTAATTTGTAAGGAAATACCAAACCATAGGGAGTGAACTTGGTTTGAAGGGAATTTCACTGCACAGGGAGTAGTGTGTAACAGTTTATCACTACATGGGAAGGTGTTAGGAAAATGTATCCATCAATCTTTGCACGTCTTGTCAAGATCTTTGGTTGGGATGAGCCTGCTTGCTGTCTGATCTTTGGAGAGCATAAGTCTTTGTTAAAAAACTATCAATGACATGGGAGTATCATCTTCAGAAAATCGGTCAGAAAACTAATTTTGGTTTACTTTCCTGATTAGGTATTGTTTATTTTGACATAAATATTGGCTATAGCTAACTGTTTAGCCAACATAAACCCATATTTGTTAGTATTATATTGAGTTGACTTTATATACATTCAGTCTGGTAGTGTGCTAGCCACTTTTGAAACAAACAAAAAAAGTCAACATGTATAAAGTCTTCTGTGTGATCACACAGAATGTGTAGAAAGGGTGTTTATTCCACACCAGTTGCCATGATCCCCATCACATGATTAGTGTGTAGTAAATGCACAGTACTGCTTAGGGATCCTGTGGAATGGAATTCAGATTCAGTTTCTTTTAGAGAGCACAAAATCAATCTTTCTTACAGCCATGCAGCAAAGAGCAGATTACTTCAAATGCTTTAATGTTGTCTTTGTGGTCGAATATGATCAGGATTTAATGGCTTGCTAGGTTTGTGAACCATAAACTCCTTTGGTCATGTTGCCCTGTAATTGTCTGTCTAGTCAGTATTTTATTAGCCATGTTTACCATTCAGATGAGGTTATGAACATTCTAACTTGGCGTTAGTGCCAGAAGTAATTTGAGAACTTTTTTCAGCAAGGTGTTGTTACAATTGATTTTGATTTGATTATGAATACTTCAGTGTGAAGAAATATCCATCCCTTTAGTGTGTGTTAAATTAACCAGGATGCAAAAGGTACTGTATACACAGTGAGTGGTCTGCAGGTAAATACAGAAGGAAATGAATGAAAATTGGACCAGTCCTGGAAATCCACCACCTTCCAGAGTTTTGCTCCAAGTCTGTTCTAGCACACCTGACTCTGACATGCTATAGAAGGACTTGATTAACTGGATTGGGTGTGTTTGAACAGACTTGGAATTAAACTCTTCAGGGAGGTATATCACTACAGCTGGACTTGGGCACTCCTTAATTAGACGACTGAAAAGTTAGAAAAGTTACTGATGGCCACCTTTGGAGGGATGAAGCATTATTATTGATGGAATGGTTAATTGGTGATTTAATACTATCCAGTAAACTAACATAACTGGGAATTCCATAACCTTGTATGCTTATTTAATGTTTTTCAGGTTATCCACTGGAGCCTTACAAAATGGACACAGTAAGAGACAATTTTGTTATAGTGAGCTTATATTAATAAATTGATTTTGTATTTTTGCTTCTAAAAAATATGTACAT
Source organism: Tenebrosternarchus preto (assembly GCA_025802075.1). Lineage (NCBI taxonomy): Eukaryota > Metazoa > Chordata > Actinopteri > Gymnotiformes > Apteronotidae > Tenebrosternarchus > Tenebrosternarchus preto. The sequence goes on along the minus strand of JAOYMR010000017.1, from coordinate 23,431,495 downwards.
GTATATATTTTTTATTCCTACTGACAAATTGATGGAATGCAATTCAATTCTTTGCACTTTTTTCCCCCCCAACCCCTTAATAACTGAAGTACAGCACCATATATCTTTTTGTATAGTTTTTCATACTGTCTTGCTTCGCTGACACCTGTGTACCAGGTCACGTTAGTCTCAGTCTCAGCACTCGTTTGCCTTTTTATGTAAATTGTAGGGAGTCCCATTGTAAGAACACCTTGTACATAAGGACATAATTGGGTCCCAAAGCTTTCTCTTCACACACACTCAACCCACTCCTCAGTGTTGGTCTCCCTCACCTGCACCCACGTTCTTGAAATTGCGAGATGTTTGTTTTCTATACTGAGCAGTGAATCTACTAGCACATTTGTACCCGTGCCCAGCTCTAGCTACGATTGTAACTCCATGCTGTTTGTCCTTCAGTCTTCACGTCATTTTAATTCGAGAGAAAGTAATTTAGCTGAACCTGAATGTAGCACTTGTTTGGGTTTTTTTGGACTTTCCACTGCCCTCTTGTTAGTAGTTGATGTCCAGCGTTTCACATCCGTGCTCTGCACCAGTAGCCTCCAACTAAGCCCCTTCCATCATGTACACCCAGGCCGAATGACCCGGCGGGGAGATGACAGCACAGATGTTGATGATGCTCACTTGAACGGCCATGTTGAACTGAAGAGGAGCTGTCGTGCAAGGAAGAGTCGGTTTGAGCATCTCAATCAGAGCCTTCTGTTTGACCAGCTAGTCAACAGGTAACTAGGGGGAGGGTTCTACTGTTGTTTCGTTTGTTTGTTTGTCTGTGATTCTCCAGTGAACGACTGCATCCACTGAGCTGGTTCTAAAGCATTTTGAATTAAGAGGGAATGAATACTTCTGTCTGACTTGTTCCCATGTTCACTAAAGTGCTTCACATTTAGCTGTGACTTTGACGGTCACCTTTTAGTCAGGAAGATTAAAGTGGGTTGGCCAGTACTGACGCATCATTCCACAGTAACCGAGCTTTACTGTTCGCTTGGTGTAAGGAGGAGTGCTAGTCTGCTGGGTTCAGTAGCTGCTTTGAATATATTTAAGAACACCACATTAGAGATATTGTCCAGTTGTTTGATCAGGCGAAGAACAGAGTTGTGCATTACAAGAAATGCTGACTACTCACAACTCTTTAAGCTGCTACAGACGAAAGGCACTGAGCGTCCTTTGTGATCAGCTAATTAATAAAAGAAACCACAAAAAACCTCAGTGATTAAAAACACAAAGGGTCCCTCAGCCTGGTTTTGCGGTTGAGGTAGCATGCTTGTGGTACCCAAAGACAGATGGCAGGGCCATATTAGAGAAAGGAGACCTGCTGGAGTTGGAAACGGCCGAGAGGCTTCTTGGACTGCGATGAGCAAAGCTAGTGCATCCCTGCCGAATGAGGTGTTTTTAACCTCTAGTCTGATCACAGGTCTGGTTACACTCAGTGTAAGTCCTCATCACATTTTAAATGCTGAATAATGTACCGAGTTCCAAACGTTTTGAACAACGTTTTCCTAGCATTTTCCTTTGAGTGTTGCTCGTCATGTGACTGTTGGAAGTGGTTTTCCCTTTTTTCCCCTGATGCCAGTACGGCAGAGGCAGTGCTGCAGGAGATGGACAACATCAGCAGTATACGACAGAACCGAGAGGTGGAACGGCTTCGCATGTGGACAGACACAGAACTGGTGAGCACTGGGCTCTGAGTTACAGCCACTCTGATGGAACTGGGATGAGTCTCCATCCTGCATGTCATTTTAAAGTTGACACATTTCCTGAGCTGTATTTAGGATTCATCTAATTCTCTTGGACAGGAAAACATGGACATGTACTCCAGGGTGAAGAGGCGGAAATCTATGAGGAGGAATACATTTGGAATGCAGACGCACCATAAAGTCATCAGCAAATCCGAGGCTCCAGAGGAGGAAGAGGAGGAGGAAGGAACTGAAGGTAAGCTTAAAGCTTGATGTACACATCATGACCGTATATCAATGTTTCTATATAACACACCCAACTGGCATATTGTGTGTGTTGTACAGCCTGTATCAAATGACAGCAAATTTTTTTTTGTATGTTTTATACTTTTTTTTTTTTTTAAGAATCTCATGAAGAGGGAGATGAGGATGATGAAGGGGAGGATGATGAAGATGACGAAGGAGATGAAGTGGAAGAAGCAGGAGAGGAGAATGACAGACCTTACAACCTCAGGCAGCGCAAAACTGTACAGCGATATGAGGCTCCGCCCATAGGTACTCGAGGGCCTCTGCTCTGTGTGTTTTCATTGTGGTGCGAGAAATGTACATTTCTGATGGTTTGTCTTCTGCTTATTTATGTCAGAGCCAGTGAACCGGAAACAAAGCAAGAACACGTTGTTTGACACACACAGATCTCCTGCAAGAAGAAGCCATATTAGGTCTGAGACATCCTGTAATAACTAATCAACCTTCTGTGATCTTAACTTTGATGTTTCCAACTGTTGTAACAGATGGAAATCTTAAAGATTCAGCATAAATAAGACATTTTCCACAACATTTAATTTTACTCCTTTTATTTCTAAAGTGATGTTATACTTCCTACTGAAAAAAAGCAAACATCTCTGCATCTTCAGAACATTGAACTGGTTGCTCGTGATACTTATGATTTCCTGACCAGAATAAAGAAGCACGCCATCCACAGTAGTGATACAACGTCCTCGTCGGATGAGGATCGGTTTGAGAGAAGGAAGAGTAAAAGCATGACGCGTGCTCGAAACAGGTGACCTTACACCATCCATCACTTCACATCACTTCACACACATTCACAAATGTTCTCAGCCCTCGAGAGACTGGAAGTTCTGGACTAGTCACTTCTAGAAGAATAAAATGCCTCTTTGCATGATAGATGTCTGCCAATGAACTTGCGAGCTGAAGATCTTGCCAGCGGGGTTCTTCGTGATCGGGTGAAGGCTGGTGCTAGTTTAGCTGACGTGGACCCCATGAATCTAGACACCTCTGTGAGTCTTGGTACTCCTGTTTTGCTTTAGAAGTTTGTGTACTCATTCCATATTATATTAAATATTCTCATTCTTTTTCCAAACCTTAATATTCTACTTGGAGGTAGAAATAATTGGAGATGGGCTACTGAATCTGTTATGTTAAGTTTCAGATTAGCTTCATCTTGGGCTGTTTCGTTGCAGGTGAAATTTGACAGTGTGGGAGGGCTTACAGAGCACATTAAGTCTCTCAAGGAGATGGTCATCTTTCCCCTTCTCTATCCAGAAGTGTTTGAGAAGTTCAAGATCCAGCCTCCAAGGTCTCGAGCCCTATTGAACTGCTCCTGCCAACCTCAACCAGTCACAGATTTCTGTCTTTGTTTAGCATTACACAAGAATAAGATGTAACTATGCTGGTGAGCTTTGTGCTTGCACTTACTCAGTTTTCTGACAAACTCTTTCTTCTTCGTTCGCAGGGGTTGCCTGTTCTATGGGCCTCCAGGGACGGGGAAGACTTTGGTGGCGAGGGCGCTGGCTAATGAGTGCAGTCAGGGGGACAGAAAGGTGTCCTTTTTCATGCGCAAGGGTGCCGACTGCCTCAGTAAATGGGTTGGAGAGTCAGAACGACAGCTCCGCCTACTCTTTGACCAGGTTGGTCAGCTTAGGCTTGTTCAGTGACGTCCTTGAAACCAACGTGTTCAAGTGTTGGATTGTGGTCACCTAACCCTCGGATCAAAACAAACAAACACATGATGTCATTCTGAATAAATGTTCTATTCCTTTCTTTGAATCGGAAAGGGGGGGGGTGGTTACGATAAAATTAACGGGACATGCACCCCCTGTATGTGGAGTAGTTTGCAATAATAGAAATACAGACAGATCATGTATATCGCTAACAAATATGATCTAGGGCTCAAAAGCCAAAGGAACGTTTGGTCTGTTTAGTGGGTGGGTGGAACAGTCTCCTTCACCCTCTTGCATGTGCCAACGACTGTGGCCAATCCCAGCTCTCCAGTTGGAGAAGACTGGGGGTACAGATGCTGTGCAAAATTACATCAAATATCGGAGACCACAGAGTCGTGGCAGTTGGTGCTGAGGGAGAAGGTTAAAAAAAATATATAAATAGAAAAGCATAAACAACCAATAATTGCTTTGCTTTTCCCAGGCTGATGTGTAAAGGCGTTTGTGGTTTAGCCATGTTTTACGTTTCTGTATGTGTGCAGGCATACCTCATGAGACCCTCTATCATCTTTTTTGATGAGATTGATGGCCTTGCACCTGTTCGTTCTAGCAGACAGGATCAGATTCACAGGTAATTTATGTAAATGTATCTATCACTGCAGAGCTTGTTAGCAAATATTTCATTAAAAAAAAAAAGTTTGGCTGGTGGATGTCTTTTTATATGGATAATTTCTATCCCATAAAACCTTCTGATTAAGGTTTTCAGATTATTATTTCTTAATTTTTCAGCTCCATAGTTTCCACATTGCTGGCTTTAATGGACGGTTTGGACAGCCGAGGGGAGATAGTGGTCATTGGTGCTACAAACAGACTCGACTCTATCGACCCTGCACTCAGGAGGCCCGGCCGTTTCGATCGGGAATTTCTGTTCAACCTGCCAGATAAAAAGGTGTCTAATTTCTCAGAAACAGACTCTTGGATGCAGTCATTCTGCTGCTAAAGATTTCCACGTTGCTTTAGTGCCAACGTTATGAATTCGGATTTAATTGTACGATGTATATGTTGCTAATTCAGTTCAAAGCAGTTTCTTCCAGTGTTTGCTTTGTCTGACTGCTGCGCTCGTGTTCTTTGCTTTCACAGCAAGTGAAACAGCTCAGCAGTCAAAGCTTGTGATGTTCAGACACTTTGCTCATAAGTCTTCGTTATTTAAACTGTCTTGGCTTTGTCTTGTTTTAGAAAATGTTTTCCTGTACAGCCACCCACTGTGGATTTTTATCTTATTTTTTTCCTCCCCTCAGGCCCGAAAGCACATTCTAGAAATCCACACCAGGGATTGGAGCCCAAAGTTGGCAGAACCTTTTGTGGAGGAGCTGGCAGAAAAATGTGTTGGTAAGATATTGGCCTTTTTTTACAATTCAGACTGGAATTGCCGCATGCCAGTTTTTTCCTCTGGCATTATTTGGTGCTCAACTGAAATAATTTTTTTTATTCCAGAACAATATTTTTGAACTTTTTCCTTCTCTCTGCATATTAGTATTGTGGCTATGAACGTATGATCTGATGGTAGAAGCTAACCCAAGTCATCCTAAAGTGCATTGCGTGGTGATTTCAGTGGCGTGCGTGACGGATCATCTCACCCATAGTGAGTGTCGTTCCAGGCTACTGCGGTGCCGACATCAAAGCACTTTGCACGGAGGCAGCGTTGGCAGCTTTGCGCCGCCGCTACCCTCAGATCTACGGCAGCAGCCAGCGCTACAAGCTGGACGTGGGCTCCATCGTGCTCAGCCCGCAGGACTTTGGCCGCGCCATGCGCTCCATCGTGCCCGCGGCCCAGCGGGCCCTGGCCCCGGCTGGGCATGCCCTATCCGCCACCCTGCGCCCCCTGCTGGAGCGATCGCTGGCCCACACGCTTGCCTGCCTATTCCGAGTCTTCCCCCACGCAGAGTTCCTGCACACCTATGGTACCAGAAGCCGATCTGTGATGGGCCAGCCCTTCGGTGTTTAGGGGTGGTGGTGGGCGTGAGTCAGGTGGTTAGTAATGCAACAATCAAGCACCTTACTGGGGATCCTTATCTGGTATCAGCTGTTACTGTTTACATGTCCAGAGTGAAGAGGCAGAACCTAATCTCCGTGCAGCATTCTTAGCCTGAAATGATTTATTGTGCTTTTAGTATGTATGTTCTGCGAATGCTTTTGATTCAGCTTGTTTACTTTTGTTTGGTGTAGTTTACAAAGATTCTCACTTGATGCTTAGCAATGCTGAGTCATTATATCTTTTAGCATTAATTTGGAAAAGATGCTACGGTTCCTCTGCTTATTGCAGTCTATTCACAGCTCGTTTTCTAGAACTCCTGAAATTTAGTCATACTAGTCGGTTTCAGTAGATTACCCAGAGGGTGATTTAATTCCTGTGCCTTATTTCTACAGGGAATACAACTCCTTCTCCTTTAAATGACTTCAATTTGCTTGGTTGCTCTTTCCATCTCTAACAAGTCATAGCCTGACTTATTGCTCTAATAAGTAGAATTTTTCCTTGCAGCAGTTTCTTTGGTGCATAAACACTAGTTTAGAGAGAGAACTTTTTTAATGGGTTGAGTCAGACTTATGATTGTGACATCTGTCTTAATAGAAATGATCTTACTGTGCTTATAAATACTGTACTGTGCGGTTGGTGCAATGTTTTAATTTTAATTGTTCAAATATGTTCTGTTGGAGCATTTGTTAGCAAAATAGATCTAGACCCAGCTGTACTAATGGTTAAAGCACATGTTTCTGCCTGTGTTCATCACAGACACTGACAATCAGCTGCTTGAGGAGGACTCTTACAGTGAGGAGGAGGATGTGGTTGGTGCTCAGTCCATCTACAATGTTCAGCCTGGATCCCCAAAGAACTCTGACTCCTCCACAGCGCACAAACCTTTTCTTCATTTCACCAGGTGACTTCTACACCAGAGACACACTCTGAACTGGATGATCTAAACCATTCTCTCTCATAGAGAGGCACTGATATTCCATTTTCATGGTCAGTGTTTGGTCATTCCTAGAATTTACACCCTTACTGACCTGTTGGGCTTTGTTTCTCTATTGTCTCCTCGTTGTAAGTATTCTTGAGCCAATATTCTGTTGGTCAAAACTCTGTAGCATTAAGGATCTCTAGCCTTTGTAAAGCAGCCCTTCATTTGTCAAAAGCCATCAAAACTGCCTAAACTGACCATTGAGCACAGAGGTCATGCACAGAAAAGCCAGGAGTCGCTGTGAGACAGAGCATAAGGTTATAACATCTTTCATTATCTGAAGTCACATAAGCTTAATTTAATGACAGTAACACACACCATCAATGAATGTGAACTTGTTTTACTGATGTCGTTAGAGGATTATAGTTTTATTATTAAGGCTCTGAGACTGTATGGAAAAATTAAAATATTCAATAAGTAGTAAAGTTTCCTGATAAACTGCAAATGAGAAAATATAAATAATTGGAAGAAAAATCTCAGCAAATATAATGTGCTTTGATATATATAAATATATATAAAACTACGTGCTTGAATCATAACAATAAGAGACTGAAGATTCTTATTTGGCTTTACAGTTTTGTCATTTAAAAACGTTGTGCTGCCCTCTGTTGGCTTTTATAAGAAAAAACAGCTTGGTGTATTTTACAGAGCAGCGAGAGCAGATTCCCCCCCTCCTCATTCATTTACCCCAAATGCACTGTTCTTTCTTGATTCAGTCTATCAGCAGATAGTTGTAGATGATGTTTTGGAAACGTAAGGACCTGGCATCCCTATTAATCCTCGAGTTACAGCATGTATTTCCCGTAAAGAATTTTAAATTGCAGAGTTTCGCCTTTAAACATTTAGAGGTATTACATTTAACAACTATCATAGCTGAGCGCTATAATTACTGCCTGGGAGGCATCGTCGTTGTACTGATTGCCACTTAATTGATTTGACGGAAACATTTATGAAATGCATTTTATTACGTATGACCAAATGTCATGGCCAGAGTTAGGACTCGTGGCGATATTTTGTAAATTTTTTATGTTTTATTTCTAACCAGGTCTGCCTTACCAGCTTGAATCGGCTTAGTCAGTCTTGTACTCAGCCAGCTGCTATGTAACTCTGTCCTGTTCGATGTTTGTTTATTTCAAACACCGGCATTGCCTAGCAACGGTCTTGGGTGTGCCGCTGTGCTCAGTCAGCGGGCCGCCTCCCTCTCTGATACGGAAATGTTGTTGAATCAGGTCTGCCTACCAGCAGCCCACCTCGTACCGGCCGCGGCTGCTCCTCGCGGGGCCCCAGGGCTCGGGCCAGAGCACACACCTGGCCCCAGCTCTACTGCATCATCTCGACAAGTTCACTGTGCACCGCCTCGACCTGCCCACTCTCTACTCAGTCAGTGCCAAGACCCCGGAGGAGTCCTGTGCTCAGGTACAATGGACACGCTGCTCCCCTCAGGCTTTTTTTTTTTTTTTAATTTATTTTTATTTATTTATTTATTTCTGGTCAAACCGGGCCTTTTTTTTTTTTGTAAGAAAGCTGTTGGCAGTCAGCTTTAAAACTTTAATTGGTCAAGACTGAGTGGTCATCAGTGGGCAGACTATTATGCCAGAGGTTTTAGGGTTTCAGTGTTTTAATAAGCTGGATGTCATCTTAGACATGTTCTGCTGCTTTACTCTGAGGTAATAACTGTATAAGAAGTCCTAGTCAGAACTTTATGTAAATCCAGAGTACCGATACTGTTGGTTTGATTGCAAAGGTTCTGCTTTGTCCTCTGAGGTTTTTGTCTTCAATTACAGTCAGTAAGTCCGAATGGGCTGCACAATGCACCAGATTAACCACTACAGTATGTTTTATTGGAAGATCCATCTGTGGGTTTTTTTTTGGGGGGGGGGGGGGGCACTTGATAAGTACAGTTTAAATGGTACTGAGACACAATTGTCTTCTCAAGTGTGACTATAAACTTGCTGGGGTTTTAGTTGAAACCCGGCGTTGTGCTGACCAGTCGCCATAGCGATGCGAGAATTGTTCAATGCTCACTGGACTCCCGTGTGTGGCGCCTGCATCTAACGGAGTGCTGTGCGGCTGATTGGCTCCAGGTATTTCGGGAAGCGAGGCGGAGCGTGCCCAGTATAATCTACATGCCCCACATCAGCGAGTGGTGGGAGGCCGTCAGCGACACGGTGAAGAGCACCTTCCTCACACTGCTGCAGGACGTTCCCTCCTTCACCCCGCTCCTCATCCTCGCCACGGCCGAGAGCACCTTCCCGCAGCTTCCCGAGGAGGTGAGTGAGCCCCTGTCCTGTCTCTCTCCAACCCCCCCTGCTCTCTCAAAATGTAGCAGTACTGCCAGGGTTTGAAACAATACCAGGTGTTGTTCCACGGTGGTGTTATAATGGAATACCTTTTGTTCTCTCTCTTTTTTTTTTTTTTTTTTTTGTGCGGTGTGACTGATCCCACAGAGTTGTGAGGATTGATTGTTTTTTTAAGCTATAAATGCTGTTGAAGCAATTGAACATCTCAGATTTGCTACATAGACCTTCTTCAGACCAGCTGTGAATCTTATAGTCAAGATTAGCAGCATTACTCTTGGTTTAGGTTAGTAAATAAATTTTATTTACTATAAAGATTTGTATTCGGCAAATTCCTATATTTACCCCAATAAAGATATTATTGATTAGTAGTGGTTTTTAGTACTTGTAGTTGTTGACACATGGGGTAATACGTTTATCCATGTAAAGTATAAAAGCTGTTGTTGAACCTTATTCTTGGCCCACAAGGACACAACCATGTTCAATCCTATAAATTGGAATTAACTTTGAAATGAGTGTTTCAAAAATGAAATCGTCTTTTGTATGATTTTCACTGAGTGGCCCTTTTTCTTTGTTAGCTTTGCCTTGGTGCAGAGTGATTTCCTGTGTCACTCGTTATTGTTGTGCCAGGATCCGTTTTACTAGGAGATTTAAAATCGGAGCCATTTTAAACGACTGGCTACTGTTTTTATGTCTGTCCTGGAGAAACATGCTGCACCAGTCAAGGGTGTCTCCCACATGACTCTCCCTTCACACCCATGAAACCTGCAGGAAATGAGAATCCAGTTTGGTCATAATTTATATCTGTTCATTACAGTTATGTAAATTGTAAACAATGTAAACAATTTGCATAGCAACAGCACAGTGAGTTTTATTCTTGTCTGAATGTGTAATTTAAGCAATTAATGTTCCATGTTTGTGTGGTTGGTGCCCACCTTTTCATGTGTTGCTGTATAAATCCTGTGAAGTTACTGAGAGGTTTAAAGCCCAGCCTTCCTTTGAGTTCTCTGTTGCTACAACTAGTACAATGTCCCAACAAGTTGATGCATCTTGGCCAGCTGCATTGTAAGTATTCTTATAATGTATTCAATCATTTTCACATTCTACAAGCAATCAGAAATAAATCTTTTACGTCCTGCAAAACAGCCATTAGCATCTCTTCAGTGGTTGTAGTGTAAGCTCGTACAGGTGTGTTTCAGACAGATGGAGAGGTTCGGTGGTGGTGGTGGTGTAGTGTAAGCTCGTACATGTGTGTTTCAGACAGATGGAGAAGTTCGGTGGTGGTATTGTAGTGTACTCGTACACGTGTGTTTGAAGAGATGGAAAGTTTCCTCATAATTGTGAATTTCAGGAGTAAATGGTTCTACCAACTACGTACCAAACATACCTCAGACACTAAGTGAGCAGACTACCTGTATTACGAGTCTCAACCTCTGGTTAAAACCAGTAGAAATCTGATAATTGTTTCAAAATGGTAGCAATTTTGATAACAATAGTTTGAGCACACTTTATACACCGCTGTAAACTTTTACTGTAGGTGTTTGCATACATTAAAAATTTTATGGGCTAAAAAGAACAAACTAGCCTGCCTCTTATCATGTGACCTGCTCATACTAACCAGGCTGTTTCCACATATAATGCACAGCTGCAAAGCACTTCTGTGCTATTTTCAGGCTGGTTTTCAGTAGCTGCATGTTTGGCTTCTGTACAAATTTCTTCACCGATATCCCAGCCAGCATTTTTTGCTGATATCAACCCAGTTCTGATATGTTTTCTTGGATTGGTGCTCTCTATCTATAATCCATCTATAACACTGAACACCACCTCCGTAGTTGCATTATAACGTGTATTTTGATACACTTTATAAAGTGAAGCCATATGTTCAGTTCTGTCTTTTATACTGCTCTGATTTACAGTGATGCTTAATCAGCTTTGTCAGTTCTTTAATGGATCCTCCCTAAAGTTAATTTTGTAATAAAAGACGATCAACATTTATCCTTGCAAACAAGGTCATTTTTGTCTTTTGTCGTTTTTTTTTTTTTGTCTGTCCTTCTTTTTGGTTGGCAGTTATCTATAGGTGGAATAAAAAAAAACAAATGGATAATTATTTTTTATTTTGAAAGCTGTTACTATCCTGCTTTAGTTGTGGAAAGTATGAAAAGACGAATATATTCCATTCTAGAGAGCCTCCTCCTCCTCCTCCTCCTCCTCCTCCTCACGCCAGTCGGCTGTTCAGCAGGACACCCAACACTCACATCAGTGGCTCCATCTCAGGGCAGATATTAGAACTGGAAAATTTGCACTAAAGATGCAAATTTTGCATCATCCACCAAGTTAATATTTTAACAAGGTAATGCTCTGAAATACCAACCAGCAAAAATAAAATTTTATGAATACAATCCTGCAAATGTGCAATTGGCATGGTCTGAAATTCTGGTGTCCTGTTCAGTACGTGTACTTGAGTTTGTAAAACCTTCTCAGTATAGTAATGCAGGCTTTTAGGTATGGCAGTGCTCTTTGGTGCATTCCAAACTTCGAAAATAAGATTTTTATGTATATTTCTTGAAGCTTAATCGAAGAGTGGTGAGCAGTTATTGACCATGAACGTGTGCAGAGAAACCAGAGCAGAAGAACACGAAATGAAAGGTTTAGCCAAGATCAGGAACGGCTGGGAGTTTTGCCTGCTGAATTCCTCCTTGATCTTTGGGTAACGCGCTCTTCATCTTCTGTCCCGCTCCTGGTCCTGATGCAGGCCCCTCGCCAATTTTTTTTTTTTTTTTTTTTTTTTGTCCTGCCTGTTTTAGTCTCCTTTATTCTTATATCCATCATTTCAAGGACATTACCAGTGTAGTCTTTTTACCTTTAGAAGGAAGTGTGTGTCTGTCTGCGCGTGTGTGTCTGTCTGCGCGTGTGTGTCTGTCTGCGTGTTGGGTGTGGAGAGAGAGACTGCATGAAAACACAAAACAACAAAAGAGCTCTGCTAATTACACCAACGGGGAGCTGCTCTGGCACGGCCATGATTTCACCCCACAAAGAGCCGTCAAGAGCCCCCAGAAGCCCGTGCTGTGAGCCCAGGGTACATAGAGTGCGCTGCTGGGGGGAGGATGATTGGCTGGTGATGAAGCCCTTGATCGTAGACCTGCTAGAGGTAGCAATGCCCACCAGGAGGACAGGGTTAGCATAGGAGGGAACAGCTCGCTAATTTTATTGACAGAAGCGGCTTGCTCTTTTTCTCCAAGGTATGTTCATTAAAGGCTGCTTTATTCCACCAAGTAGGGCAGCTTCTTAATAGACTATAGATGAACTCCTGGTTATTAGCTTTGGACAGCATTTGTAGCATTTGTCTATTTATTTATTTATATTTATAATATATGATTTGTTGTTTTGTTTATCTCTCTCTTATGCTATCTAAACAAGTTAAACCACACACACACCCCCCTCCCCCCCTCCGTTGGAAGTTGAAGCAGCATTTCCAGCTTTTGATTATAAAATGTGTTCTTAATGATATGAGCCACACTAGAACGTCCTGATCACAAACCCATTTCCTTCATTTGCAGTGTTTTTCACTGCCCAATTGTAAGCACCTTCCCCACCAGGAAAAAAAAAAAAATATAAGAAACATGTCAGTGCTATTTCTCTCTCACTCTTGCACAGCCTCTAAGGGGGGCTTTGATTTGTGTAGCGGGTGAAATGCTGAGAGTTGACTGTTTGAATCCTGAAAATCAATCCATGCTTTTAAAGACATTTCAGACGCCCTTCAGTGGAGTTGTACCATCCTTAGATTGTCTCACCTCGGTGCAAGAGCCTGCTCTCAGTCAGCTCTCGGTCTGGTTGGGGGTCCAGTGCAGAGGCACAGATCAATATGGGAGCTTTGCAATAACACCAAAAGCCCATCTAATCAGACAGCCTGTTCTCGGTGTCTGTGGAACAGACCGGCCCTGCCTAACCACCCCCGTGTCCAAGCGTGGCCCAGTAGAGATTCGGTCGGGGAACATGGCGCTTTGGAGATGTGCGAGGAATTGAGCGGAACACGACTCGCCGACAGACTCTGCTTTGTGGCACGGCGCGTTAGTACAAGGGATGGTGATTTTTAACAGGCCGGCCCCGTTCAAGGTGACCACAAGCTTTCAGGCTTTAAGAGGCGTGTTGGAGGAGAGCTCGCCGGCGTGTGGAGGAATGGGGAGGAGGTGTGTTGGGCTGGCGAGCGGTTCTGGCACGTTCAGCCCAACATCTGCCCTCTCTGTGGTGTGGCACGTCAGGGGCGAGGCCTCATTCTGCATCACATCAGTAAGAGAAACAAAAAAAGCCCCAGTGCTCTCAGACTTTCCCACACCACATAGAGGAGAGAAGAAGCGGCTGCCAGTCCTACCTGGAAACATCTGTACTGAAAATAGGTGATGGCACTGCTCTGTGCAAGTGCGACTGTCGGAGGGTTAGAGTTCTGAAAAACCTCAGCAGTGTCACACCAGTAGTGTCCCCCACCAAGCGGTGACCTATGTTCTCTGTGATTGGCAGCTCTCTGTATAATTTAAAGCCACAGCTTCCAGTATTTTTTTCCTTTCTGTAAAAGTCCTCACTTTAATTTTTCTTAGGAAAATTCTTAGGGAAATTATTTGAGCATCATTTTTTCCCCCTTCCCCCTGTTCACAGATGATATCCACTAAAATTTTACCCTTGAGCCGTGAGTATTGCACTGGATCCGTGTGTATAGACGGGATGAATTTCCTGTTTTTTCTGTACAGTCTTTGCTATGCTGTTGACGTCAGATCACAGCTTGTTTTCGTTTTCAAATCAAAATCCTCCTCTTTTGAGTTTGCTGTTCTGTTAGCAGAAAGGTCTCGCTGGTCTGCTCTGAGCCGTGCAGATCCTGTGGTAAGTCGGTCTCGGTGGCATTAGACAATCATTACTGGCACTGCTTGAGTGATGCATGTATATACCCCATTCTTTCATGAAGAGCATGAAGACTAGAGAAGACTAAAATCAAGCCAAGTTGAAGTGTTTCAGTCTGCAAGAGTGGGGCCTTCAATCTAGGCTGCTTTCCATAAACATGTATTGTAGTGAAATGTTATTTGCAGAGGCTTCATAGTGATAATCGCTCTACCATGTAGGTATGATTGTTGTGCCTCTTCTTTTGCAACTCGGACATTATTATGCAGTGGAGAACATTTCACATCAGCAAAAGCCATAAATAGTTTTGGGGGTGAGGCCACAGAACTTTATTTTACTGAGGAAAGTGCGAAGACAACATTTTTTTTTCTTGCTGGCAACCATGCCCTGGGGCTACAGAGCTTGTAGTCTCAGAACAATGTTGTGTGTCCGGCTTGCAGCGTTGAGAATGGGGCAGGAAGTGTAAAATCACCCCTTCTGCTTCTTCTGGTACAAACTCCGTTTGCCAGTGTTCATTTGGGCTTTGACAGTCATGATCAAAATACTACATAATACCAGTAAAATATTATGCAAAGAATTGCCTAGTACAAGAACTGTTACAACACAATCACTACTGTTCCTATTACTACTAGTACAAGAACTATTACAACACGATCACTACTGTTCCTATTACTACTAGTACAAGAACTGTTACAACACAATCACTACTGTTCCTATTACTACTAGTACAAGAACTGTTACAACACGATCACTACTGTTCCTATTACTACTAGTACAAGAACTGTTACAACACGATCACTACTGTTCCTATTACTACTAGTACAAGAACTGTTACAACACGATCACTACTGTTCCTATTACTACTAGTACAAGAACTGTTACAACACGATCACTACTGTTCCTATTACTACTAGTACAAGAACTGTTACAACACGATCACTACTGTTCCTATTACTACTAGTACAAGAACTGTTACAACACGATCACTACTGTTCCTATTACTACTAGTACAAGAACTGTTACAACACGATCACTACTGTTCCTATTACTACTAGTACAAGAACTGTTACAACACGATCAC
>JAOYMR010000017.1:23403875-23416449 GCA_025802075.1 Tenebrosternarchus preto | reverse complement strand
TGTTACAACACGATCACTACTGTTCCTATTACTACTAGTACAAGAACTGTTACAACACGATCACTACTGTTCCTATTTCTACTGACATCCTGGCCACAATGACGAGCGAGAAGCTGCATGTTTAATCACCTAATGATGAACCACAAACCTTTTTTATTATTATTATTTTTGAGTGGTTGAGTGAGGTAAGATTGGGTTCCAATCGTAATTTTTTTGGGGGGGGGTGTGTGTGTTGATTTTGTACAAGCTCAGCGGCACGTCTCGATTGCCTCTGCCTGCGCTGTGATGTTCAGTAGAGAGCATGCTGACATGTTTAGGGTTTTATTATACCCGAGTCATTTCATGGGCCTTTACTGGAGCTTCGTGTTCACTCTTTATAAACCTCAGAGGTGGCAGTTAGTGGAGGGCTGCTTTGATCCAATAAATCCAAACACCCGTTCCCTCCCAGGCTACAGCACACCTATCTCCATGGTGGACTTTATAGACGGAATTAATGTCATATCCAGTAATGACCATAAAATGGAACTGTGGTCATAAAGTTGTCTCTCTTGTGCTTTTGTGACTGAGAACAAACTAGTCTTTCCAATTTTGTTCCAATTTTGACGTTTTGTGTGTAAGGTGTTTTGCTGTTATACATGTTTAGGTTTTTTTTTAATTACGTAATCTTCACGCCCTCCCTCTTTATGATTAACACCTCTTTGGGTGTTTGCGTGCATGGCTGTAAAATGTACACAATCAAGCAGATTCCTATAAGGCCTCATTTGACTTTTATAGTGACACTTGGTAGAGAATGGCCAGAAACTTTCCTCCCATTTCAAACCGAGTGTTCACATATCAGGGCGCACCCATGCTGGTCTGATTTTGCTCCCGTTGTGAATCATGGCCTATTAATACTGCAGGCTTATAAACAAACAGGTCTTTGGAGGTGCGAACCGAGCATCACGCTCTCGCTCGCTGGGTGAGGGGGAGGAAGGCGCCGTGAAAGAGCAGGATGCTTGTCCTCAAAAAGCAAAGTGTGATTAGGGCGGGGCCCAGGCTGACGAGATTCCTCAGGCTTTTTAATTGAGCCGGTTTTGACCGGCTGACTCGTTTCGCTGTGATGGTGGTCTTTGTTCCTGCGTAACATGGAATGAACTGACTGAGCGCTGAGCGCTGGTATCGATTAGTTATGCCCTTTAGGGTCAAGTCCGACTTTCTGTGTTGTGTTGTAATTCTCCATTTATGAATAAAGAAAAGGAGAAAACATTTTTTTTTCTTTAAAAATATGTTGCCTCTGTAAGGATGCAGTTCTGAGCAGGGGAATGGAGGGTGGGTCTACCTGTTTCTTATATATAATGTGTGATTCTAGATTTGATCAAACATTTTGTTAACTGTGTGTGGGCACGTGTAGGTAAAATGCATCTTCAGTCGCTCGTATGGAGAGGTGGTGTGTCTCAGAACGCCAGGAGAAGAAGACCGCACAAAGTTCTTCAGTGATCTCATACTGGTACAGGCAGCCAAGCCACCACCCCTCCGGAGAAGAAAAGGTAAGGGTGTGTGTGTGTGTGTGTGTGTGTGTGTGTGTGTGTGTGGATACATACATACATACCCACCCTAATGGATGCATGTCTTTACAACATTCTCATACAAAGTCTGAATAACCAACTTTTGCTGTTGCAAAGAATAATGAAGTGATTACATTTTATGCCCAACAGTCTTATTGCTCTCACTAACAGTACATGTTGGTTAAGTTTTAGGCACAGTGTACTTGTTCAGACTATATATAATATATATATAACATGTTCATATACCTGCTGTACATGTTTGTACTAACCTGCATGAAGGTGTTTGTAAGGACACCATGATGAAGACCCTTCCATTTTGGAGGGTTATAGCACAACGCCTACTTGCATGTTAATAGCGGGTAACTTATAAGTCGTATATAGCCAGGTAATATAACAGGTTAACACTGTGTATTTCATGCACTTATTAAAACACTGCACCTGACATAAAGTGGTCTACTTGAATTGTTGTAGGGAATAGGGGAAATCGAAAAAAGTGCATCATGATTATTGTGTGTTGGCTGAGTCACAGTGTATGGTCTTTATGAGCTGATCTAAACCCTTCGGGTGTGTTCCACCCGCATTCTAAGAGAGCTTCTCTTCCCCCTGCCCTGCCACTGCCGTCTTGGTGTGTAGTCAGGATGACTGTGTGGCGATTGGATTTGCTACCGGGCTGAGCGATTTCTAAAAGGATTTCACACAGCACACACTGTCCTTCCAGCTGCTAGCCATGCCCTGCCAGAGGGAGGGAAGCCGGTAACGACCGTGAAGGTTGTGTTGTGTGTGTGTGTTTGGGACTGAGGAGGAATAAGACGGGCAGTGAATAGTGATCTCTCTGCATGTGATGTGGTAGAGAGCAGCCGCAGAAAGGCAACCGCCGTCAACCTGGTTTTCATATTGGCAAAGGAAAAACTTGGCTGCGCTACTGTGGATGGTTTTTTGTTAAAATCTTCAGTACGGTTCTTTTAGCATGTGCCATTGTATCTCTGTTCCTCATTGGATGGCGAGAAAACTTTAGACGAATTCAACTGTGGACGAACCGCTCAGTCAGTTTATACCAGATCAGTTGCAAGTTTACACCATAGTTGGTGAAAGACTGGAATGAGAGACTTGAATCTGTCCATCTGTTTATTGACTAATCAGTTTGTCCTGCATGCGGTTTCAACAGAAGCCTGTAACAAAGCCCTGTCTACAGATGGATTGAAATCTGAACCTTACTCTTTTTTTCTTATTCAGTGTAATCACCGATTAGTGTTGTGTCTTACTGCAATTGCTTGTCTACTTGGTTATTAACTCTTAAGTGAGGAAATAAAATAAAAATCTGCCAAGTCTATGCTTTAAGTGCTGTGAATTGACCAAATCATCTTTAAAACCATGAAGCCCCTCTTTCACATCTCAAACCACATCTGTAACACCTCAAGTTACTGCGACGTGAATTGATAAATATTTTGTCCTTTAAATTACACAGTGCCTGTCTGAACTTGATTACTGACGGATTAAATATTGTTAGGGTATGTATTTTTGAGATTAAATAAGATGTCTAAAAAAATAAATAAACCCCCCCCCTAAACTCTAAAACTCATCATTTTTCCACCCTACAATTTTTTTTACCTTCAACAAATAACAGCAACTGTAATCAATAAGAAAGAGTATTTATCATATTGTTCAGTGATGACATGTCAGATTATGATGTGTGTTTACATCCTCCACATTCTTGCCCCAAACAGGGTATTTCTAATTTATCCTTGACGTCTCTCTTCTGAAAGTCTCTTCATGCAGCACATTACTATGTTAGTGGGTTCTTCCACAGTAGGGGGCAGACTTGCAGAGATGGGCTTTCAAATGGTAATGAAGGCCCATTGATGGGAGACAGGGGGTCTTTCCCAGGAGCTGCTTGGAGGTCTTGCTAAATAAAACAGCTGCCCTGTTTCCATCAGCAGCAGTAGGACTGGGTTTGGACAGACGGGTGGGTTAAAAACACATGCAGGCTTTCACCAGACCCCACTGCTGCCGACTCCCTCTGGCTGCCTGCAAGCACCTAAAAGTTTACTGTCAGCAGGGTTTTTTTTTTTTTTTTTCCCCTCTTCCCTTTCCAGTCACACTAATGCATTGACCCGCGTTGGTGTGTTCTGCTCTTTGATCTGGTAGGTTTTAAACTCGACTGCTCTCAGGTGTAGTGTTGAGTTTCTGACTGATGTCTGAATATAAAAACCTTCACACCTGTGGATTAATATCCTGCAATGCTTGACAGTCGACACTTGGATCAGACAATCACCGCAGCAGCAAAGTTTACTTTCCCCGTCACTGAAAGCAGCTTGCAACACTGTTCTAGTTATGAAAAAACGGGCAAAATTCTGCTGAATTGTATTTCTGAATTTCTGAGGATTGCAATTGAATGAATAATATATTTCAAATAAAAGGAATAAACTGTACTCCAAAAGAGTGAAGATTTCTCACTCTTTAGTGGAGTAATAAATCCCGTAAAATGTCAAGGCTGTATATGAGTTTTGTTAGTTCAGGGGTGTGTGTGTGTGTGTGTGTGTGTGTGTGTGTGTGTGTGTGTGTGTGTGTGTGTGTGTGTGTGTGTCTCTCCAGTATGTGATTTTGAGGCGCTGCCTCTAGCAGAGGACCCTGGCCCTCGCCAGCTGTCTCCGGAGGAGCAGAGACGGCTGGAGGAGCAGGAGGAAAACACCCTACGCGAGCTCCGCCTCTTTCTCAGGGACGTCACCAAGCGACTGGCCACAGACAAGCGCTTCCAGATCTTTACCAAGCCTGTAGACATTGAGGAGGTGGGCTAATTTAAACAGCTCTCTGCACACACCAGAACACCCCCCCCCCATACATTGGGAGAATTATACACCATTGTCCTTTTCCTGTAAGACACCTTGGGCATTTTTGAAACGTAATTTTTCCAGGTGTCTGATTATCTGGAGGTGATCAGAGAGCCTATGGATTTGTCCACTATCATGACAAAGATTGACACTCACAAGTACACAAGTGCCAAGGACTTCCTGGTGGACATCGACCTTATCTGCAGTAATGCGTTGGAATACAATCCAGACAAGGATCCAGGAGGTAGGTGCAAAAAGTTTAGATAATGGTTATTGATCACTAGTTTGTTTCTTATTGTATATTCAATAATGCAAATGGTTTTATTATTTGAAAAAGAATAAAATCAGGACGAGTAAATGTTTACTGTCATCAAAATGACCATAAATATTATATTTAAACTTGTCAAGTTTACAAAGGAGAATACCAGAGAAGTCAGAGAAATGAATATGGTTATGAGTTTGTAAGTGGCTCATAGTTCTTTATAATGATGGTTGTAACTATACACAGGATAAGATGTCAGATGTCCTGTGCCACACCATTACAGAATCACACAGGACGTAGCCCTCACAGAACATGACTTTAAACAGTGATCATGAGTTCATTGAGTCCAGTGATCTTAAGAGTACTCCACTAAGTTCATTTAATTGGCTTTAATTGTTGCAAACCTTGCTGCTGCCTTGGTTATTTGGCAAAGACCTGTACATGTGAATCTTGTACTGAGATAATGCTTCTCTTGTGATGCCTCTTCGCACACCATGTAAACGGCTATTTATTATTTAAATCCAAACCATGGATGTGTTTTTATGAAATGTGCACACATCCTGTGTACATGCACCACTATGTTTGAATAATTTACATATCTTGGAATTCTAATTACTTAAAACATTGATCTTAAACTGAATGGATCTATGTTGTCTATTTCTCCTGTTTATTGTGACCACACACACACACCATTTTGTTTTGAATGGTGTTAAATATTTCTTAGAGTTCACAAGAGTAATTGTTGGCTATGCTGAACGTTGTTGGGTAAATGCACACTGTGACCATGAATAAATCACTTCACTCCTTTAGTGGGACAGCATGGGTCATTTGTTTAAATGCAGTGTCCACATAGGCGCATTGAAAAGAGACGGGGTGGAATGCAAATAACCATTTTAATGAGGGAACGGAGGAGGCATCGGATGCTTCTGGACCAAGGGAATATGGAACCCAGGACCCATCATGACCCAGGCCAATTTGTCTGCAAATACTTTACCACTTAACCATGAATATTTCACTTGGAGGAGGTGGAGGAGGTGGAGGACATCTTGGTTGGCAGGCTTTATGTTCTGACGTACTCATTTGTTGGTTTACAGTTACTTTACAGGCAGTGCTCTCTGCCATCACCTTAAAGAAACATAACAGGATGATTATTTAGCATTTTGCTTAATAAATAAGTCTGATTTCCTTTTTTCCTGACAGCTAAAGTATACATGATCGTGCTTATGAAATATTCTGAACTATTAATGCAGGGATATTTTTATAATAAAGGAAAGCTATAGACATTTTGTCTCATTCTTTTACAAGTAATATAAGGACATACAAACAAATAATTTTTTTTAAATTAAGACAGTACATACTAATATTTCACAATGGAACTTCCTTTAAAAAATATATATAAAAACACACTCACACTAATGCACACACCCTCCTCCCATTACACACACAACTGTGAACTACTTTTTAAAAATTTCTTTATTTTTAATGGACTTTTTATTTATTTATTTATTTATTTATTTTTCTTGTGCACCAGTAGTTTCTCGTAGTTTCTCTTGACTTCCTTCTTGTGTTGCTACTTGCCGTTTTCCCATGTGGTTTTATTTGAGGAAGCAGTTGGCACCAAGTCAGGGCAAAGCCATCAACAGACATGAAAGCTAGAGGTGCTGTAGCCTGTCATTTTTAATGTGCTCAAGCACCTTTTGATTTAGTTTTTTTTTTTCTCCTGGTGTGTTTCTTGTGTTTTTTGCTTTACTAGTTTGTGTCTTTTCACTAAAAACATGATCAAGGCTTGGTAAGCAGTAGAATTTTGAATGGTTTTAAATAGACTGACTTGGCAACTTGATTTGTAAACCGTTTCCAAAGCCACATTTAGGAAAGCTGAGCTGTAAAAAGAAATGACAGCTGTGTACTGGTTTTCGGGTGTGTAAGACCATACTTAATTGATGCATCAAAGTGGCATTAAGTATACATGTCCCACAGTTCACCTTGTTTGTAACATGTGAATTGTATAGTTCTATATGCAAACATGCTATATTTCATGTTAAATGTATGGTACTAGCTGTTTGATACAGCTAGCTTTGTGACATCCGATTGGACAGATCTGGAGTTCAACATGTACATTGTATTTTATGCTGAATAAGTTGGAGGCTTAATTCTAAAGGGATGGCAGAGGGATTATTTATGTGTTTTAAGCTGTATGATTTAAATAATTAAACTGCACCTGGACATTCTAGCAGCACATCTTTTTGTATTAGAAAATGTGTGCTTTCATGACTGCACATTAGCAGCTTGAGCCCAAGGTTTGTCCACCTGCTCCTTGTAGCCAGCTTGTGTATCCCAAATCATTGGAGGCCTCTCTGGGCTCTTCACTCCTGTTCTGTATGCACTAATTAAGTCCATCCTACAGTTAGGTGTACAACCTTGGCAGATCACACTTTCCGTTTCTCGATCCTGGGCTCACACACTTCCCACAGTAATGAGGGCCCATCTTATAAACCTCACTGATAATTCATTTCTTTCTTTATTTTTTTATTCAGCTTGCAAAATACAGCGGTGCACCCAACAAGAACGGCCAAAGGCAGTTTATTTTTTTTCTCGCTTTGCTAAACTGGGAAAACACAACAGGCGTCTTTCCCACAGCATATACATATGGGGTGGGGGTTCATTTACAGACAGGTAGGAGGCCTGCTGATCCCTGCTTTAGCGTGAGGCGATAATTACTACACAAGCACGATTGCTAAGCATGACATCTTAAGAAAAATGAATACTGCTGTTTAGGCATTTTGGGTCGGCATGTTATCGTTCTGGAATAGTGTTGCTTTTCATGTATATTTTAAGCTCAGTGTATGAGCAAACATGGTTTAAAAGTTAAATGGAATTAACAATGACTTGCATTTTCTAGACAGTTTACTTTATGGTCCTGTTTGTCAAGACCATGGCAGAGTAAACCATTTCAGACTGTTGTGCTTCTACAATTACAGTGTAAACCTTATGTTTAATAGTCCTAAACCCAGATACTTGGAGAAAAGTGTGGGGGGGGAAACCACTGTTCAAAGTACCACATCTTTAATGTTTCCCCGTTGTGTTTAATGACTAACAGCTTATTTTTACTGTTCTCTGACCCCCTTCCCCATCCCCAGATAAAATTATTCGACACAGGGCATGCAGTCTGAAGGACACAGCCCATGCGATGATCACCTCCGAGCTGGACCCAGAGTTCGACCGCATGTGTGAGGAAATTAAGGAGTCTCGCAGGAAAAGAGGTGAGAGGATGACAGGGCAGGAGCACCATGCTTCCACTTAGGTTTTTTTTAATTTTTTTTATTTTTAAACAAGATGAAAAACTGGGGCAGTAATTAACCGTTATGATGAACACTGGCCTCAGGTAGCTGTATCTCTCTTCTATTTAGCTCATTCGTCACAAGGTGAGAGAACATTTAGGAAAAGGAAGTTTAAAGGGGACTGAGTCTTCAAAGCTCAAATCCAAGAGATGATTGTATGACTTTGACCATAACCATGCAGTTTCCTCACTACTGATTACACACCACCGGCTGCTACATCTTGGTCTGCTGTGGCAAAGCAACAAACGTATCTGATGGTTTCCTCCAGGTCTGCCTTTCAATCTCTTTTCATTTGCAATGTTCAGTGCTGAATGAATTTTGCAGACCATGGAGTGAACTACTCATGAGAAGTGCTGGTGAATATTTTATGTGTATGTGGTGCACTGGGGATGTTAAAGGTATCAATTTTGTAAAGTGAAGGTTGATGATTCTGCATTGGTTTATATAATAAAGCCACATTTGCTTTTATAGTCCATTACATCTTTGCCATTTTAAATTAGCCAGAGCCCAAATATTTATTTTCCTTTGTATCAGGAGGAAAAATTTGAAGTCTTGAAGTCTCAAACGATGGACTCACACTCTCACAATCTCGCGTAATCATACCGCTGGTCCTTATCTGCTAATTTTCACGTCAACAAGACAAACGTACACAGTTTTTGGGCAGTTGTAACTCTCTTCTGACCGGAGTGTCTGTCACTGTGGTAAGCTGGTGCTCTCTGCACCCCCCCCCCTCCCCCCAGCCCTCCAGACTCCGGTTCAGCCGGCAGCCGCTCCAGCTGCCGCAGGAGGCAGGAAGCCTGTAGGGGATGAGCCCGCTGGGAGCACCTCCCAGGGCAATGGAATGGACAAACACTGCAGCAGTGAGTATCCACAGCATGGCACCAAAGTGTCTGCATTCATGTATTACAGCTGTTCTGAGTGCCTGGTTGTGTGCTGTAGTTTTGCCCTGGATTCTTCAAGACCGGGACACGTGTGCGTTATATTTTACTCAGTCATATGTTGTGAAGCATTAAATGAGTTATTTTGTTTTTGCTAGTTTTGAAACGACTGTCTAGGGGTACAATGATTTGTTTAAGAGGGGGGTAATTGTATAGGAGACGACATTCTTTTAGTGATGGGACTTCAGTTTTTTTGAACATCTCAGAATGTGGATTAGCAGGAAGGTCCCAAGAGCATATTTTTGCAGTCATTAAAAGCTTTTGACACTGGGCTGTTTGACGTCAGGACATTAAGCTCTGCACCTTATGAACAAATTCTTTACTCTCCTCCAACAGTCCATTTTGCTTAATGTAACATGGTCTTAAATGGTCTATTGTGTTGGTATTAAACTCTCGGAAGACACGAGGCGCGCTCCCCTCCCAGCCTGGTGAGCTCCCGCTTTGCAAGACCACAGACAGGAAACGCTGGAAGCTTTCATGTCCCGCCTGCCAAGCCAGCCGCGCTCATCAGCACGGCGCCGCTCAGAAGCTCGTCCTCCGGGCCCGGCGCTCGCGGCTAATCGGGCCTGATAAAAGCCAGACCCCAGGCGGGCGTCGTTCCTGCCCGGAACGGCGTGATGCCGCTCGGAGCGGCACGGCACGGTCACGTCATTACACCTGCTCGCTGGCGCCCCCCATGGACCAGAGCAGCATGAAGGACCATCTCCACACAGCCAGGGCAGGGCCCTCCCATGGCCTGCCAACAGATGGAGAGGGATGCACTGGGGAAGTGGAAGAATCACACCACAGCCATTAGGGAGGAAGAATTAAGATTGGTGCTTTCTCCAGATTTGGTTGTGTAGGGATATGGGACGAGTTTGGAGCAGAATTTTTTATTTATTGGCTGGAATGCATGTGCGAGGTAGTTGCGATTTAGCTCTTCTACAGGAGGGTGTTGGCTCTCCAAAAGACCTTTGCTGGTTTCGTGCAAGATGTGCACATTGCCAGGTCTGATTGGCATAAAGCTGTGCCTAGCGGCTTCGCATTTCCATTCTAGGCTTAACTAAGACGGTTCAAAATGCCCTTAGTTCTCAGCCAAGACAGGCTCATTAGATTGGGAAGCAGATTTGAAATGGCAGGAACTGGATAGTACCAGATGCACTCCAGGAGACCAGTTAACGGCTTCATGCAGCGGACCTGGAGAAGAAAGCACACGCGAGTGGGCCTGAGTGGGTCTACCGCTCCCTCGTAGTGCTGCTTTATCCAAGTCCTGCTCGGCTTTATTTTGTAACCCAGTTTTGAAGTGTTCTGCTTCTTCCATGAAATCTATGGTTTGCTGATTTGACAGTGTCTAGAGATCTAATGATGGAGTGTCATTCCCTCAAACACTATTCTAATCTTGCATATATACAAGCACCAAATTTGTTTACAGATGTTTTTGCATAATTTTTGTTTCCTGGAAAACAAAGGTTTTTTTTTTTTTTTTCTCCCCTCTCCATCTGGTTCTTTCGTACGTCACGAGTAATTACACAAATATGGGCACATGTACACTGTTAGCTTTTGTGCACCTTGTAGTTCATCTGTAATCTTCATGCACTTGTAAAATATGATGGATTATCTTCTGAAAATGGTCATCTAGATTAGCCATATGTTAATAATGGGCTGGTAATTTGGCAGCATTTGTATCTCATGTAGCAGTGGAGAAGAATTATTCAGTAGAGATTTTCACTAGCCTACTTTAGCTCACAGGCTGATGCACTGGCGGTGTGTAGCGTTGCAGAGACGTCAGCTTCAACTTGGATTTGGTTTTTAATGAATGTCAATACTGAGAGCCCAGGCCCAGTTAGAAGAGTCAGGGCAAAGGGACCTGTTTACTCAGCGGTGCACTCATGTTGGCAGGCGTAACGAGAAACAGCTCCATTTTCAAGATTGGATGCTCTGACTCTCAGGTGCTCGCCGAGCAAAGACACAGATTTACCAGTAAGTGTTTTTTTTGGGTTTTTTTGCCATATCATTTATATAACCGTAAAAAAAGTATATATTATATATACAGTATATATTGTATAACAGTATTCAGTATATAATATTGATTTATATGTAGGTAGAAATCACTGGGACTGTATTGTGATCCTATATGGGACTGGACCCCCAGCCCCAGGTATTCTCAGTCATGTATGGTCCCCCATATTTCTTGTGTAATATTTTTGTGTGTGCATGTATTTGCCCTGTTCCTGGATGAATGATGGGCAGTAAATATGTCCCTTCCTCTCCTGTGAACATTAGGAGTCGACACAAACGGTGACGGCTGCTTCATCACTTTAATGTGCAAGAGACGGATAACTTTGTATCGTTAGCTTGTGTCTCTCGTAAAAAAACGCCCCCTTATCTGTGTTATTTCAAGGATGGTCTTAATTATAGTTTAGAAGATTATTCTGGTGGTGTTGCAGACTCGAGGCTGAGGCCATTAGATGATTCCTTATATCAAAAGATATGACGGAATTAATAAATAAATAAATAAATAATAAAAAAAGTACCTGGTAATTGAAGCAATGTCAAGTTCTGAGTCTGTTTTGTGTCCTGCTCATTCATGAAAGGATAAATGAAGAGAGGTCCTTCATGTTGAGCAAATAATCTAACGTGTTCCTGGGTAATAATGATGGGTCTCTGCTCTGCCTAGGACATCTGGATATTTTCACCCGTAATATTTTGTCACTACAAAAGCAATGGACTTGTGCAATTGCAAGCCTGTTTAGACTGATGCTGTTCTAACACATGGGGCTTTTTAAAAATATATTTTTAAAAATATTTATTCTTATTAACAATTTCTCAGCCTTATCTTTTGATTAAATGTTTCCCTCTGTGTGTGTTTTTGGCTTTTAGCTTTGTCTGCGCTGGATAGAATGGAAGCCAGTACCTTCAGAAATAATAATCGTTGTCATATCTTTCATTTAAGTCACCCGGTGCTCAAGTGTGTGTAATTCATTTGCCTGAATGAAGGATCAGTGCCAGACTTCATGTTCGTCTGCTGCTGTTCCTTCGGCTGCCACAAGATGGTGTATGTCTCTCTGGAGACTCTTGACTTAGTAGGCCTCATGCTGAGACTGTAAACCATTCCAGTCAATCTCTTCTCCTGAAAAAAGAATGGCTACAGCCTTGAGAGATGAGAGGATGACTGTTAACCATAGTAAATACTCAGGGATGACGTGAGGGGTTTTATCCAAGCCCCTGTAATATTTCTTTTGGGAGCAAAGGGCTTGATATAATAGCCAAACTATAGAAAGAGAAAACCAAAAGGTTAGTTGGCTTAATTCTTAGACTATAATGCCAGGCCTGCAAAGTGCATCATTTTGCACAGATTCCCCTAAGGTCTAATTTTACAGGTATGTACCGTCTGTGGGACATTTTGTGCAAGTGATGTGTGTGTGACATGGCACAATTATTTTCAGATATTTGGGAGTAGTAAATGGCTTTCAAGAAAGCTGTGAATATCTGATGGCCCCTCGTTTATCTCTGGATCAATGTAGTGGGTGGTACTGTAGGCTCATACTGCTTCCTGGTGAATGTTAAGGCTGTCAAACTCGTGTGTTTTGAAGCCCTGAAAAAAAAAACATCGATTTGAAAAGTGGTGGGGGGGGAAAATAATTTTCACAACACAGGTTTGAAAAATAGAATGTTAGTATATTTA
>JAOYMR010000017.1:23380708-23401528 GCA_025802075.1 Tenebrosternarchus preto | reverse complement strand
GATCCCATATTACTGACCCAGTGCAGTATACCAGGCTTGATCCCATATTACTGACCCAGTGCAGTATACCAGGCTTGATCCCATATTACTGACCCAGTGCAGTATACCAGGCTTGCCTTTGCCGTCTCATTTGTGCGGATTCTGAGGTGTGTTTAGGTCACTGTCCAACCATTTTAACCACCTACTGATAAGAGCAGCCCAGTTCCAATAAATCTCCTCTTGCTCTATGGTCCAGCTCTCACAGGTTTCACACCTATACTCCACTCTTCATAGCATGATCATAACTCTCTACACCAGTCTGACCTCTAGGGGTTTTTGTGGTGTTGAAAAGCCGTGGTTTTTATTATCTTGGCTTGCCTTATAATCTAATATATGTAACTTCTCGCTCCTTTTACGTGTGGTTTTATGACAGCTGAGACTTTTGCCATACAATCAAACTATTTGGAAGTTTCACAACGTTTATTTTTCAGGAGTAGATGTCCCCAGATTGTAACGATCTTTTGCAGTTGCCTGACCGTGATCTTTGTGATAATTGAAGTGTAAGATCAAGCTGATGAACAAGACATCTTAGTTACTTTTTTGCTCATCTTTATTAGGATTGCCAACATTTTAGAAAGCCCTCCAAATGTGTTTCATTAATTTTTTGCACATTTTCAGAAGCCGACATGCACTACGGAACAAAAAAATCACCAAGCAACGGCAACTTTCCAAAAATTAACATGAAAATTTCCTCAAATGATGACCGTATATCTTAACATTGCATGCACAGCTTTTAACCCAGAGGTTCTTAACTTTTCTATCAAACCATGCAATATCCAGCACCACTGACGGTGTTAATGCACATTCAGTACCACCAGATCCGTATGGGCTTTAAGCGCTACACCAACAGTCAAGTCGGCCGTTTTGAGTGTCTGATTTGCTATCGCGTTTGGTCTGTGATGCGTGTTTTGTTTGTTTTGTTCTTATAATGGCAGCTTGCACTGCAATTGTGTTCCAAGCAAATAACTTTCATTCCATTAATGAAATAAATGGAGCTAGAATGTTTTGTATGGATCCCATTTTGTTTCTAGGCTTTACATTTAAGCAAAGTCCTTTTACGTCAGACCTCAAATGGTCAGACCAGGCTCTCTCCTTCACCTGCTCTTACTTGATGTGTGTGGAGGGGACATGAATTATTAAACATGTTTAATTAATGACAAGTAATAACTGTTCTCATAAATTTGAGCATGAAAAATGTTCAATTCCTTGTTATTGCCAAGTTCAGGAAGAGACCAGTTAGAGCCTGTGCTTAATTACCATATCGGTTACTAGATTCTCAGCAGATTTTGGTCTTTTGCAGAGGCTTAAACTCTTCTATCCAGATTCTCTGTCTGGATCTTGCTGATAAGACAGATGGCCTCTCCACCAGTAGTTTCCATTGTCTCTCTTGTTTTATTTCATGGTGAGACTTGAGAAGTAAGAACTTTGTTAGACTCCCTGTATTTAAAGTTTTTATACACTGTTCCCTCACCTGGACCGAATGGTTGGACAAGCAGAGTTCCATAAGCCAATGTGCACACAGTGTGATGTGAACTTTAAAGCTCTCTTCAAATCCCCATTTGTTCCAGGATATTAAACTCCACACTTCCTACCTGCACCTCCCTTAAACATCCATAGTTCGTCTTTCCTTGTCTGCCTTTTTTGTCTCTTTTTGTATCCGTCTCTGTCTCTCAGTAATAGAATTTCATGAATACAGGATGGCTTGCAGACATTCTACTGGCATTATAAAAATCATTTCAAGCATAAAACAGCCACATTGATCCCCCAAGGTACAGCATCCTGTGTGTGTGTGTGTGTGTGTGTGTGTGTGTGTGTGTGTGTGTGTGTGTGTGTGTGTGTGTGTGTGTGTGTGTGTAAAATACATACACACACACACTCAGTGTGTGTATCCGTGTGCACACTGTTAAGTTTTTTATGGTGTGGAATTACTGTTGTTGCAATATGTCATTTAGTTTTTCGGTGCTAACACCCATTTTATACAGTTTCTGACAGATGTAAGAAGGAGAATCACCAAGTCTAAAGGAAGCATCTAAAGTCTTAATGGAGCCTGTGTCTTGCCTTTTCTTTGGTCCAAATGTATAAATCGCACTATATAGTATGGAACACATTAGGCTTGTACTGTGATTTTAAATGTCCCCCACTGTGCTTTTGGTGCAAAGTCACAGATGGAGTCCATGGCCGATAAGTTCTATTTTGTTTTCATCTGACCATAGCAGTTCCAGGCATGCGTACGGCCTTGTTTCTGCTCTTCTTCCATGAAGCCTGCTGGTACGTTAGATGTTTTTGTGAGCTAAAAGTCACATGTTATCTGCAGTTTTAAGAATCATCCCCCCCCCCACCCACTCTGTGTTGGGATAACGATCACTAGCATTTCTTTTCCTGGCAAGTCAACAGCTTTTCCAAATATGTGAAGCTTTTTGATTGCTGTCCTAATGATTTGTGCACCAATGGTGTCTTTTAATTCTCAAATTATTTACATAACGGAGAAACGGGTTATTTTGGACAGAAGTCCTTCATCCGCGGTGCAAAGTATTTCTAATACTTTGCACCATGAGGTGAAAGTCTTTGAGTTTGTTTCTCTGAAAACCTTTTCTACTTCTCTTGGATTTTTTTTATTACCCCTATATGGGCAAATACATGCACTGAATGGCTGTTTGATAAGAGAAACCTGTCCTTTCACCATCAAATCAGCTGAGCAACTTTTCTGTGGATTAATTTCAGTGTGAATTCACATTAGAATGTGAATATTGAGCAGTCTGCCTGAACAAGGCATGGTCATCAGTGCTGGATTGTCCCTGGCCAGTATTTTAAAATCTGCCAGCCTTCTGGGGTTTTCTCATGTGACGGTGTTGAGAATATTGTGAGAATGGTGTGAACATCCAGTGAAGGGGATCCTGTACGCATAAACAACTCGTCAATGAAAGGGGTCAGAAGAGGATGTGAGGAATCGCTCCGTTTAACGTGTCCGCATGTATAACCCAATGTTCCTTGGCACAAATGGGCCATAACAGCAGACAGTTAGAGTGGCATTTGTTTTCTAAGAGAAATCGTAAGGCACAACTCCAATGGACAAAAAGGCAAAAAAAAAAATCTCAAAACAAAAAAAAGGAAGACTGAGCAGTGGAAAAACGTCACCTGATCAGATGATTCCAGGTTTCTATTGCGCCATGCTGATTGGAGGGTCACAGCTGGGTGCATGCATCCTGAACAGATAAGCCCTTCCTGTCAGGTGTCAACAGTTGGTGGAGGTTGGTGGAGGTGTGGGGAATGTTTTCGTGGCACACCCTAAGTCCTCTGGATACCTGTGGATGGACATTTGGATATTAGGACTTGCCTAAGCACTGTGGCTGAATGAGTTCATCTTTTCATGACAGCTGTTTATCCCATGGCAGAATAATGCAGCATGGGTTACATAGTCATGGATTGATTGCAGGAACATGACGGTGAGTTTTCCTTGCTTTCCTGGCCTACAGATCTTAATCCTATACAGAATCTCTGGGATGCTGAAAAAAAGGCCATGTCTGCACATCCATCTACCGTAATTTGCAGCAGCTATGAAAAGCTATCCTGTCAGATCTCGACTCCAAAGGAGGTCCATTGCTGCTACAAAGTGCCATTTATTTATTTTTATTTATATATATAGTGTATATTAATGTGTGTGTGTGTGTGTGTGTGTGTGTGTGTGTGTGTGTGTGTATACATACTGTCTTCATCTAAGTAACTGCAGTTTCTTGTTGTAAAAGATGTAGATTTTCTAAATGGTATTGAAGTACAAGGATTTCAGGAACCGCAATATTTCGGACACGGGTCCTTCAACAGCTGTGCAAGCACTGAGCTACTGAATTTGTAGGAGAAAACGGTTTGTTTTTAAAAAGTTGTTTAAATCATAACATTAATTCCATGGGGTTTTAAAGTTCCAGAAGTGTAGATCATTCATTTAATTTTGTTTGTTTTCTAATTAATTGCTGCCAGTGCAAACAAATGTCATTACTGCAGTGTTTATTGCTCTTAAAATGCCTTGCCACTGGAAACATTGCTTGCACAAAATACAGTAAACAGTTCCTGCAGTAATGCATGAAGAGCAACGTGTGATGACGGTTGATTCTTTTGTGCCAGTTATTTTGGTGTCTGTGTAAACAAATGTACATGTAGCAGATCTAGATTGATTACAGGGTACGGTACCACAGTGAATGGTCTGAAAGGTCATTCATCTCACTCTTGATGAGCATGTTTTTGTCTAGTCTGAGATGATTAGTGGAGGATCCTTAAAATGGCATGTGGTCTCTGCTTCATCCTGGATTTGATTAAGTTTTAGATGTTTTGAGAGAATTCGTTCTGGAGAAGCTGACTCAGTTACTGGGAATAGTGACATCTTGATATTTAAACAGTTAGGAGGAGCAATTGGTCTGGTGGTACTTGTGTTTAGAGTTATGAATTACAAAAAATATCAGAATTCAGCTTGATTGATTAAACCCAGCATTTTTAGGAAGCAGGGTAGTCTCAGAATTGTGCGTGTTTTAATCTTGTTTTTAATATTATTAAGTTTATGTATTTTGTAGCTGCTTGCTGTTTTGAGTCATCATTCTCCTGCACCATTTAAAGAGTGTAGATGAATAGTACTCATCTATGGTAGCGGCTGTTATTTTTGTGTGTGTTAAGTTCGTTGCAGTTAAAGCATATTTGAATAAAGTTGATAAGTCTGCTCTTGGTCCAAGTACTATATATATATATATATATATATATATATATATATATATAGCCGATTACATCTCTTGCAAGTAATACACAACTGCAGGAGTTCGGGGGGGGAGTAACACTAGGTCACATGTAGGTCCCTCCTCACAACCTATAGACCTTAAAGGATCTGCTGCAAATGAATCCATGTCCCAACAGATCGGACACGTTTTGGCAGCAGAAGGTAACATTGCACAATAGTTGGCATGAGGCTTTAGTGTTATGGGTGACCGGTGTATGTACTCTAGGGTTAGGGTTGTACCTGTGGATAGTTCACAAGCCAAGTTAAGACTTGTAAAGCAGTGGAAGCTGCTTATTTATCACAATTATCATGTGTCCATTAATCCGAGATCATTGCTAGATCTTTACAGTGTTGACCTTTGACAGCTGTCTGGTGTTGGTTAATCTGGGCTCCAGTGGTACTAAATGTTTTATGCAAGTGCTGTTCATTATTGGGTGGATCAATTATCATTTTCCACAGTGTAGTTTAGACAAACTGGTCTACCGTATTCAGAGACAACCAGATCTTTCCCCCTCTTGGAAAACTAAGGTCACAATGTTTAATTCATGCATTGCCCTGTATGCGGTTTCTTCCCAAAGCCAAAATCGTAATCAGTAGACCGAAGCTGATTGACCTTAGGTGAACTATGAGTCTCCAGGCTCTTATGGCTTTGTTGGTTGTCCCCAGCTGGATATTTGTATCTGACAAGGGTCTAAACACGCTGTTTAAATTAGAAGGTTAAACCTGGATTTTGTATTTTGGCATCCCATGATCCTCTCCCCTCCGTTCGTGTTATTTTTTGTTTGTTTGTTTTTTCGTTCTCGTTCCTTCTTCCTTTTAAACATTAGTGGGTTTTGTTTATAAAAAAAAAAAAAAGAACAATTTGGTACATTTTGTTTCTATGTTCCTGCCTCCCTCCTCCTTATTTCCTGGTCTTCAGGTAATCACAATCCCAGTTTGATGTTTTGATGTTAATCCGAGTTTTATTGCCTTGTAACGGTGTCTATTAAAAGCAGACCCTGTAGGTAGCAAGCCTTTCCTGTCATCTCAGTCTGTGTGAACACTGGTGCAGAATGTAAGCAATCATAGCATAGTTCGAACAGACACTGAAACAATGAAATCTTCTGAGCCAGCTGCAAGATTACAATGTGTCTGAAGTCAGCGAGAAACTCCAGAATGACTGGCGAGGAGGCTGCGTTGCTACCTCGTCATGGAAACGAATTCCCTCCTTATCGCCATTTGAACATTTGTCATGGCTGGCAAAAGCCCATTAAAGTGGAACAGCAAGGTCTCGGGAGTTCCTTATAACTACTTAAAATGACAAGCTATTATTAACAATTGATTCCTACAAATGTTAATTTTTTTTCCCCTTGTTCTCTTAAAGTTACCTTGAAAAGATCTAATATTTTATGCTAAAGTTGGTTACTCAGTAATATCTTGTTTCATACATTAGTAGTTCAGCTGCATAGGTTGGCGTGGTCCAGTTCGATGGCCGTCTGTCCTGTTGGTCTTGGCTTCCCGTACTCTGGTGCTGGGTCACTTGTGATGTAAGACTGCACAATTATGGGGAATGAAATCATGTGGCTCTTCTCTCCTTTTCTGGTTTTGATATGATCTCTGTAATCAGTAGAATTAGTTTTTGGCATTATCATTTTGTCGTAATTGCGCATACAGAAAGTGGAGATGTTTAATCTACTCTCTGTGTAGATATGGACTGCAGTGATATCCACCCAATTACAGTACTAATGACGGCAGCAAATTGTATTTGAAGCACTTTAGTAAAACCCCTGTTGATTGGAGAATTGTTTAACAGTGCAATGGGTCATCTTTGTTGCTTTGGAGAATTACCTGTTAAAGGTCAGCAAAGAGAGCTGAAACGTTCACAAATATGCTTTTCTTGTCTGTAGGCGCACGCACACGTATTGAAGGGTGTTTCTTGAAATGAATCATTTTCGTCTTCATATCTCATGCAGTTTTGGACTTTATGTGGTGACATTTAATATGTGGGTCCATATAATAGCACACATTTAAATTGTGTTAAAGCTGTTTCTATTTGACATGCAGAAATAATCCAGTTATGCTGGGGTTTTTTTGTTTTGTTTGTTTTGTTATTTTTACAGTAAGATATTTTTTGTTAGACCAACTGTATGCAACATTGCCCAGTAGCCACATGATTTTAGAAGGGCCCTAAATTCAAAACTTGACCCTTTGAACCAAGGACTAATTGGCAAAAGTGCTACTGACTTATAAAGGGAAAAAAACACCATGTAAATCATGTTTGTGCTTAAGACATGATCCCTGACTAAAAGTGGCTTTATACTAGTAGCAGCAGTAACACACACACACACACATTTTGGATGCTCTTCTGGATGCCCCCACCTCCCCCCCCTTTTTTTGATCTGGTGACGCAGCAGAAGTACAGATGCTGGAGATGCATCACCTCTGGGCATGTTAATGTCCTCACTGCAGTAGTCGAGTGGAGCTTTTGACTGATCTACTTCATTTCTAGAGGATATGGACTGAATCATCTATCGATCGAGATGCCTCATTAAGTGCCACAGCCATGATGCAGGGCAGAGTGACAAACAATGTCCTCTTTTGGGGATGACCTTTTCCCTCCCACTCCCATTATTTATATCATACTGTGTGTGTGTGTGTGTGTGTGTGTGTGTGTGTGTGTGTGTGTGTGTGTGTGTAACTACTGCCTAAAACTTTTTTATTCTTTTTTTTTTTTTTTGATAGTATGACCAACCATTATAAATAAGTTTTAGTTGTAGTTCTTTTTTTTTTTACCAAATTCTACCAAATTGTATTCAGGAACATCATTTTTTAAAACTAAATATTATAAACCAGTTAATTAATTTAAAATGAGGAACTTTGGCACATGTTTAGTTCTGTACAGTGCTAAGTTACATCTATATAACCCAGTCTTACTGTCTTTCCATCACTATTTCTTATTGGGCTGTAGGGAATCACATCAATATTACTAAGTACCGAAATGTGTCAGAAACTGTCACGGTTCATTACATTAGATAAAATATATCTATAGCAAACTTTGTTTGCTTGTGATTATAATCGATTTTATGGTATACAACTTAATCTAACCTGACAAGTCTGTGGCTCTGTGCAAAAATGTTATTGCTTAGATATTCCCTGTTTTGCCACATTCTTCTCACTATGCTGAGAGAAATGTACCACAACCACCCCAGACCTGTGATCTCAGCAAGGACGCATCATTAGCAATGGATTCCTTACTATCACAGCTAGATTCTCCTGTTTTGTCAGTGCTGTAAGCTTGATGTTGGGTTTGGCACAACAGATAGCTAGTAGGGTATGGCCTTAGTTGCTAAAATTCTTAGTAAGAATAACGAACCCATTAAATCCTGGGCACTGTAGATTTCTAAGTCTTTGATAACCCATTGTGAGAAATTCTGACCACCTCGAATTCACTTATATATATACACACAAAACATTGAGCTCTCATGATACAGTATGAATAAAATGCAATTTTTGTAACAGCACTTATTTTAAAATCCAAATTTTTAAATATTTTAAGCATTAACCCAGCCTAGTAAGGAGTTCCTTTATGTGAGTTATTTACATTTTAGTATACAGTAACTTTCACAATAAAAATGACCTCTAGATATGGTTTAACTACTTTTGCCAAAAGCTCACTTTTGTATTGACAGGAAAATTACTATTACAATCACTCAGGTATATTTAAAATTGGCAGTATAAAGATGCCTGTGTGTATTTATTGTAGATGGACATTAATTAAACATTTTCTGATGTTCAAGAATATACATGATCAATAAATATATGGATTTCAAAAGTCTGACGTTTCTGCATCAGTCTCGCCAGTTACAGACATGCAAATATCTATAATTCGTATTAGCCCAGCATTTTAATAATAGCAGGTACTTCATTTGGAGTGCACCTCTAGGCTTGCTCTTTGACCCTTGCTCTTTGACCCTGCGCACGTGGCCTCATCAACTGGGCTCGTGGTCTGGTCAATATTTCATTAACATGGGATCCAGACGCGGCATCACGTCTGGTTGTTTTTGATGGGGCCTTTACTGTGCCATTGTGTTACTGTTTGTGCATTTTACAAATCAAAAAGTCCTTTGCTGAAGAGTAAAACTTTCAGGCAGTTTGTTAGCACTCCTAAAATAAATAAATAAATAAATAAAAATATAGGCCAATTGGAAGCAGAAAGGCAACCTCTGTAAGCCTGAGAATAGGAATATTGACTGTAAACTATAGGTTGGGTCTCTCTTTGTCTCCAGGCGGGTGTCCTAGAACAAAAGACTAAAGCTGATGCGGAATGTGGAGCTCTTATCTGTGCCAGGCTTCCTTCCTTCCAGCAAAGCTCATTTAACTTGAATATGCCTCACCCTGCTGTCCCCTCCTCACCTCCGAACGTTTAATAACACTCACAGCATGGCACATACACTACCACGTGGACTTTTTAAATCACGCCTGGCATTAGTGCCTTTCCAGCAGCACAAAAAAAAAACCCCAGATCATATCACTCTGGCAATGAGCAGCTCTACCAGTGGGATAAAGAGCTTCTCTGAACTGACAGTGTGCTCCGGCTTCTCATAGACGTTCGCTGTAGTTTGGCATGCAAGGTTAGAGGCTAGATGCTCTACTGGAGAACTACATAAAGTGGCAGATAAAGAGATGCTGTGTAGGAGGTAGACAAAATAATGGAAAAGACGGTAAAAACTGAAAGCTAAAGATGGCTGTGTAAAGTAATGCATTTTCCTAAGCAATTTGATCTTGATGTGTTTCTAATAAATCCATGTCACATATCGAGTCTTTTTTTTTCCTTTTCCCCCTATATTGTGAAAAATCCAGAAGTAGCTTTCATGCCTGGGTATACGCCTGTTTTTCATTTGGTAGCGGAATGCCTGCTTGTTTCTCTGTTGAATGATCCAGTTTCTGTAGGCCCTGGTTGAGCCAGGCTTTAGACACAGCTTAGTACACGCACACACCGGTAAAGGTCAACTTCCTCTTGTAAAAGATAGATTGGCTATTTTCTTTTCCCTTATTAAATGTTTGTTTCCCCATTATTAAAATGCAGCTTTTGTAAAGAGAAACTTGACTGTTCCTCTGTGACTTGTCACCATGCTTAAACACACACACACACACACACTAGGCGGAAACTAACATAAATCTGCTTCTTGAAATCACAAAGAGCAAGACGTAGTAACTACCAATGAGGTTGTGCTACTGAAAAAAACATGTAAAACGTTTTAAATAAAAATATACAAATGATAGAAAAGCCACATTTTGCTAGGGGCTAAAGTGGAAAAATAACAAGCTTGTCCTCCAAGCCTAGAAACACACTGACCCGACTGTCTGCTGCACCTTCGGGAAGCGGCGTTTTCCTTCCGAGTTATTTACTTTAGCGCAGGCTCAGAACGTACGCGCGTGTCGTTCGGCAGTCGTAGTGCGTTTGGTGTGTTCGACGAGCACGCCGCGGATGAGCCCAAAGTAGGAGAACATCAGTCGCTCACAGTTCTTCGTCTGTGTGTCGTTTCCGGAGCCCAAGATAAAACTATACGATGACCACATTGACTGCTCAGTGCTTTGCTTTATTTAATGATGCGGGTCCGTCTCCCTGTATACGTCTCTTATAATGAGAGCACAAGTCTTTTTACATTTAATGCTTGCATCACAGTCTGGTGCTCTTCAACCATTTAGCCTCCGAACCTGTGAGTCCGGCGCTCCTGCTGGTCGTCCTTCGGAGATGTAAAGTCCAGAAAAGTAATGACTGAATATATTAATACCTGGACGCGTAGCCTCATTTTATATGTAGCCTCATTGAATGGAGAATACTGGGTCTCTGTGCTGAAATGAGAAGTAGCTAAGGGTTGAGAGTTAATATCTGTCATGCAGTGTGAGGGACAGAGCTGGGCCACCACAAAGCTATTGCCACACATTATCTTTTGTGAGAATCATATTGCTGGCAGAGTTTGTTATTAATATTTTTTTTTTCCTTAAAATGTTACCCTACTGTTTAATAAATTTAAGCGGGGAAGTATTTTGGCAGGAATTGGAAGGAGGGGGACGAAGCTGAATATTCCTGGCGCCACATGAAATATGCATGCATTGACTCTTTTAATTATTACAAAGTGCTGTGCTATTCCAGGCTGAGGATTCCAACACACGCACACACGGACTAGAACACGAACTCTTTACATTGGCCGTCTGGGACCGTGCGTGTTTGTGCTCCACCAATTGCCATGCATTATTTAGACGCGGGAGACGACTCGTTTTCCTGCCCAGCACCAGGCCCGATCACACCGTTCTTTCAGGTAACGGTCACAGTAACTACGAGAGACGGTGGTCTTCAGGGCCTCCCAGCCTTCTCTTTAATGATCAGCAGAGTGCACGCCTGCATGTGCATGCGGCTGGTCTATTAGGAGATGGTTGATGCCATACGTTTGCCTTTGACTACATTATATATACATGGAGGGTGGCTGTGAGCGTACTCTAGCTGAGCTTGGTTATTCTTCCCTTGCTATTAAACCACCTCACGTCCTTCTGTGGCTCAAGTTTAGGGAAATGTATACATTCTTAAAATGTTTTCATTTCCTCTGAAGAGCAGAAAAGGTTGTTTATATACAGCCTGCCAAGGCCAGTCATGACTAATTGCCATGTTTAGAACATTTGACATTTATAAATGAAGCGTCAATTCAAAGCAGCAAATGCACCTCGTTGATTAAAAATCGCTGTATCTGAATACTGAAGGGGTTTTATTGGGGTATTGGGGTATGTAACATTCATAAACATTTGTCGATAAACATTTTTATTCCCCCCTCCCCTTTTGCGTTACTGTTCTCTGTGGTTCTTATCGCTCTCTCATCTTTCAGTTTGTTTGGTTTGTTTGTTTGTGTGTGTTTGTTTTTTGGACTTTCGTGTTTTCTTTTTTTCTTTTCTTTGTATATAACCACCAAGTGAATCCTCTTCCCATTCCTTCAGTCTCATTCCAAAAGCAGAGCTAAGCAGTGATGGGCTCAGCCTACAGCCAGACTTGCCCAGCGCCTCTCCACTTGCATTCTTGCAAATGGTCTACAGCTTGTGGTGCCCAGCAGAAAGACTGTAGGCAGTGTTCATCCACATGTGAAGGGCATTGGTTCGTCCTCAACCTAACCCCACCTTCCCCATCACACCTCCACCTGAGCCTCCTCCGGCTTAGCAACACCCTCACACCTCACCTCCTGAGAAGCAAAACACCTCGCTCAGCAGTCAGATCGTTTTTCCCTGGGTCTGCATTTATCTAGACACCACCGGCCCCGTGGACAAAAAAAAAAAAAAAAAACACACACACCTTCGTCGATTTTCAAGTCCAGGACCTTTTTGCAAGTAAAACTTGTATTTACCTGATAGACATGACGATGAGTTTTTATGACTTTGATATATTTGATACAACCCTATTGTGCACGCAGGAGGCTTTCTGGAGTTCTTTTGCATGACTTGCATCTTCAACTGCAGTCAGGACCTATACTGTCACTCTTGCATCAAAATTCCAGTTAAAAAATGGTATGAATTTTTCTTTTAATAAATTAATTTGGTTTCATTCTGCTTTGCTTTTGAGTGAAAGTTCATTTTCTCCTGTGAGGAATACGATTTCATCCTACTGACCATCAGAATGTCCTTTTTGTTCCCAAGGCTTTTTTTCCCCACTTCACTTTGCTTATCAGTTTTTACTCTTTCATGATCTGAGGGCATCAGTTAGTTCTTCAGTGAGGCGTTGGGTTTTCCAATTTTCACTCAGTCTGGCATTTTCTAGTTTTTCCTCTCACATAGACCTGGTCTTGCAGCTGATTACACATGAACTGGGTCTGCTTTTGTGATATTAATTACGCGCCATTAGGGAATTATATGCTGCAGAGTTTTCTTTGAAGCCAGTCACCGCCTTTGTTGCTACGTCTATGAAATGTCAAATTGGATTGCATGTGTGATCACTAAACACATGTAACAAAAGAGTTTAATAGCCTTCTCTTTAATTGGTCTCTCTACGCAGGTCTCTTTTAAACAGCCTCACAGTCTTAATTAATTGGGTCTTATCAATTCTGCTTCATTCAAAGTCCATCTGGATTCATAATTTGTCAGACAGTTGTGTTGGAGGTGTGAAATCCTGTCTCCTATTATTGTATTTGCTGAATAACTTTGCACTGGTTGATTGCTGATGTAGTTCACATATCGGTATGGCCTGCATGAATCATTAATGGACTTAATGCCAAGTTTCAGCAAAGACAAATTGGTCCGTACTGATGCCTTTTAAAGCATGTTATGGAGCTAAAATCATATTGCCCTTTACCAAAGGTTTGCTAATGTATTTGTGCTGTGGAGTCTTTCCTCCTTCAGGGACACAAAGACTCTACATTTAATTATCTACACTTTGTAACTAGTAGCCGTTTTTCGAGATCTTGACGAATACAAAATAAGATCTGAAGTTAAGTAGGTACAGATTTCATTTTACATCTGGTAGGGGTGTAAAGATTCACTTTTAATTGCTGCAGAGAAATGTGTTCCGATAGGGCTGCAGGAGTTCATCCAGCATGTGTCTGGTCCCAGCAGAGAGGGAGCTGTGAATAATGTCGTCTTGAACGTCTTGTAAGAACTTGTTGAATAATGTCGTATCGAATGTCGGGTGACTGGACATTCGGCCCCACCCATTTTTCAAAAAAAAAAAAACGTGGCAGTATGCAAATCTTACACCCCATAGTGGGGAAACGGCGATGGGCTCCTAAAGAGAGACGAAGTGTCCGCTTCTTTACCCTCTTTGTCAGCAGCTAGATTCAGCACTTTTAAAACAGACCAACATCAGCTCGCTCCCATCCAGAATGTGTGTATGAAAAGATCTTCAACTATATCTTTTGATCAATTAATAATCATGCACTGTACCAAATGAGACTCAAGTCTTCAAAATTGTCATGGAGCCCACTATAATGCAATATTGTCTCTGTTTCTCTTCCATAACGTTGCTGTTGATTTTTGTGCCTTTTAGGATTTT
Organism: Tenebrosternarchus preto; assembly: GCA_025802075.1. Taxonomy (NCBI): domain Eukaryota; kingdom Metazoa; phylum Chordata; class Actinopteri; order Gymnotiformes; family Apteronotidae; genus Tenebrosternarchus; species Tenebrosternarchus preto. The sequence continues at coordinate 23,387,726 of JAOYMR010000017.1, read as the reverse complement.
TTTCCCTTGTAACCAGTGTTAAATTAAAATTGCACAGTATTGAATTCTGTCATATATATTGCACTGCAACATATTGCATTGAACCATTGGCCGCTTTCCTGCATCAGATTGTCGATCATGTTTTGAGATGCGTGTCGTGTCTTGTGCATCTCAGAAGAAGAGCTACATACCCCTGGTATCTGGAGAAAGCAGATGTGGGAGAATTGCTGACGTATTCTGCACGATGGAATTACACAGTATCGTTCTCTAAGAATCTCTCCTGCTGTTTTATGAAGGAACGTGGGTTCTATGCATAAAACTTCCTTGAGTCAAACACTTTACCAGTTCACCCTGACACATTTACTGCTTCTCCAGTTGGGAATGTGCTTTCGCTAATGTTTTTTCACTCTTTTCTACTCTCCTGCCTCAGATTTTTACCATCTGTTGTCACTTGTGTTTCCAAAGCAATCTACTGCCCTGTTCTTTCCTCTAGCTGCTTTTGATTACATCTGAAAGGAGTAACAAGTGCTCCACAATCAACCTCTTGGATGGAAAAAAAGAAGAAAAAAAAAGTGAACTGGACTGGGATTTAGATTAAAATGAGGGGTACGATTGTTCATTTTTTGGAGTGCATCATGACGGCACAGTCAGTGAAGACTCAATAGGAAATGCTGGTGGTCAGAAGAGGAAAATGAGCCTTTTGGGCTCTGATTTATAGGCTACATCTGGGCTTCCTTCCATTGTTTTCAATTAGAAATTAAAAGATGGTCTCCTGTGCACGAAGCAATACATTCCCACCAGCTTTGTCCTCTCCGACCAATTACACAGTGGACAGGTGCCGTGTGGTTCTAATAGATTGGCCCCTCTCTCTCAGCCCATTTTTCTCCCTAGTGTACTGTATCGTAGAGTACAAGCTCCCTTGTGTTGATTTATTCTCCTTATGCTGATACTTTTGTGATTTAGTTTGTTTTTTTTGGAACCCAACCCCCCCTCCTCCATGTAGAGGGTTAGTCTGTCTCACATTCAGTGGCGTCTAATAAATGGTTTAGTGCGACTTTCAACACCCTTGAGAATTTTGGGAGTAACAATAATATGATTATTAATGGAAAGCGGTTTCAAGTTCTGTCTGTGTACACAGGTTGGGCTATAGGACCACTGCATGAGACACCGCAAAGCTTAATTCATGATCAAAATTGACTTAAAGATTTACTTGGCTTGAAATGATCTTAAAGGTGACTTTTATTTAATGCTCCAGTTTTAATGGGCTTGTTCTCGGAGGCACCAAACTGACGGTTTTCTAACTGAAACTCTATTGCCTGTCCCCAGATAGCATTAAGCGCAAATTCCGCCGCCGGTCGATTTGGGAGCGAGGCATCATCAGGAAGAAGAAGAACAGCAAAAAGGAGGAAGCCGAGGAAGACGAGGACCCTGAGGAGGAGGAGGAGGAGGAGGATGGAGCTGAAGACTTGACTGGTGCTAGTCAGGGCGATGCCTGTCTGACTCAGGACGAATCCTCCTGCGACACCATGGACCCCCAGCCTGACAAACCCCTTCCCCTGCCCAATGGATATGTCCTGTCCACTGAGGAGGAAAACTCCAGCGAACCTACCGCAACCGAGGCTCCTCAGGGACCCGATACAGCTAAGATGACTACCTCTACGGAAACTCCTCCTGGAGAGGAGAAGGAAGCATCTGTGGTCTCTGCCCCTCAGGATTGTGTGAATGGAGATGAGTCGATGGACAGCATAGGCATCGAGGAGAAGGAATTGGGGATCTGTCTGAAGGAGGCCACCGCTCCCGTCAGCGTTGACGCACGAGCAGGAGGTGAAGAGGACGTCCAAGAACGCAAGGCCCAGGACTGCATGCCTGTGATGGAAGGAGCAGCTAGTGAAGGAGATCAAGAAAGAGAAGGTATTTATTGTCAGAATATTGGAATATATACTGTGTGTCCCGCTAAATTAAAGGCAGTGATGTTAGGAGAGTTTTATAGTCTCATTACACAGGTCAAACGTGCAACAGTTACAAACTGCAGTCTATAGTACATGCAGAACATTGCAACACTGATATTGCTATTGGTCATCATAAGGGACATCTGATATGACATTAGTTTCTGTGATTTATTCACTAGCTTCTCGCAGAGAATTATGGCATTATTAAAACCTGCAGTGGCAAAAATAATCATTTTGAAGTTGTAGTGGAAGTCAAAAAGATCTTCACATACCATGTGGAATGGTGAAAATTAGACACAAACAGGCAGTCATTTGCTTTGCACTGAACTAAAAGATACTGCCAAAAGATATCTCTTCAACTGCCAGGTGGAACACTTGTAACTTAATGATCTATTGGCCATTGGCCCGTAACACACCATCTGCTGCAGTTTCTTCTGGTCAGGTTCAAGCCAACAAGAGCGAAACATGGAGGGCACATCACCTGTTCCAGTGTTAATATAGCAGGCTATATCCCTGGGCCTTTCTCAACCCAGAACGTTGTGAGAGACGTAGCAGCCATTGCTTCCTTTTCGTTTTTCCTTTCACAGTCGAAGGGAACACGTGTCAAATTAGCCAATCAGAGCAACCGAAGGGGTTTGTTGATGACGGACCAGAAGACCTTCCGCAGCCCCCGCCCTCTCCTGTTTTAGTGGTTGACCATCAGCGGCTTAAGGTAAGAACCCCAAATTTAAGATTCTGTTTCTCATAACACAGTAGCACACGAAAGGGTTGCAAACTCTTCGCTAGCTTAACTATTTAATCAAAGGTTACGCACTTGAGCTAACACGGGTTTGACTTTCGCGCAGTGTGGTTTATTTGCTAACAAAACCGTGCCTGGAACGCGCAGACTGTTCCATTCGGCTCGTTCTAGCCGTGATTTCAAGCATCGCCAGAACAAATGGTGCTGCTAAGTGGAATCAGCTCACCCATTTAAAGATGAGGAAGCCCGTTTCAGATTTAACATTTATTCTAGTCATTTACTTGGAAATCAAATCACCGCAGAACCATGACCAGGTGGGAGTTGCTGCTTCTGGGAATGGTGCACGTACCCCATGAAACTTTCTACATTCAATCCCACCAGGATTTTTTTTTTTTTATTGAATTCATTATAGAAATCGTGACTGGTAGAATTGAACGTGTTCTATCCATTCTAATTCTGTAATAAGAAGACAAACAGCGCAAACCTTTAATGTTAAATGTGACTGTACTTTTTCTACTGCCAAAGAATGCTTCTTTAATTTGCTGATTTCTTTAACAGTATTATGCTGGAGAAAAATTTGTGGTTTTACACCTCTCTATCTTGAAATTGTAACGCTTATTAAATGTGCACATCTGGTGAACGCTGATTCTGAAAGGATTAAAAAAAAAAAAACAGGCAAGGAAAAGAACATTGACATGGTGATAAAATCATCATTCCCCTCTCGCACCATTTCTGTAGTCTCTTTTACACACACACACACACACACACACACACACACACACACACACGTCTGCTTCCCAGTGTGTTATTTTAAGACTCACCTTCATCCCACACTCACTTGCACCAATGGTTTCCACTCCTTGAAATCAGCAGAAAAGTGTAAAACAAATGTATCGTCCCATTTTAAATGGGTTTTCATGCCATGATCCATAGCTGCAGGCTCTGTCTAGCTGATTGGCAGTGAGAGGCTTCTAACCATTTTCAGGGGCTTTGAACCTAGCGAATGAGAGCCTCATGTATGCCCAAAATGCCAGTCGGTGTAACTGCTTGACATGGTTCCCGGGCCAATGGCCACGCTAGTGAAAGAGAGCAGGAATGAACGCGGGGAGGAAGTAGTTGCTTATATCGCGGATGGTCACGCACCACCGCCCTTCTCCACGGCGGTGGTCGTTCCATTATCTCCCCACAGAATGCCCCCGAGGGCTTCAATCAGCGGCCCTGCCTCTGGGCCTGATTGATGGGGCTCGGAGCCACCTTAGGCGCCTGGCTAGCCAGCGGGCTACCAGAACTGAGGGGCATGGAAGAGGCTGGGCGCTTGTGGCACTAATCTGAGGACTTATTTGTTCATTTAGGGAGAAAAAGCAGATATCTTTAAGAAACAGATCGTGAAGAAACGGAAGCTGTGAATAATTGCTTTTTCATCCCTGGCTTATGGAACAAATTGAATTTCCGGTGAAGTGGTGCGAGGGTTGCCGTTTAAGCAGATATCTCCTCCTGGTTGGGCTGGCAACCTGCCTAACACATATTAAGAATGAAAAGTGGGCTGTTTCCTTTCCTTTCATTCATATTCATCGACTGAAGAAACGCTCATTACTGTTGACACTCTTGTAGTGTGGCAGGAGCCCTGAAATACCTGTGGAATTAAATAAATAAATAAAAAAGACAGGCTAGACAGGGAGGTTTGTTTCCACAACGAACCTTTTGACTGGAGTAAGATTTTAGCATCACATCATATGGCTGAGCAAGCAGGCTGAAGCACATACCAAAGAGACCAAAAAAGAAAAAAAGAAAAGAAATTCCGTCCAACCTCCGACTTGGAGGTTTGTTGACACTAATTATACCAACGATCTGAACTGATCACAGGACTTTTTGCCCTCTGTATGGAAAACATGGTTATCAAAGTCTTTCTTGCAGTAGAATACCTCATACTAAAAAAAAAAAAACTTTCATTAAAACTTCTGTGGTAATGTTAAGATCTCACATTTTCTTTTGCCATTCCCATAAATATCGACCCGTTCCAAAGATGACATCTCATTCTCATGCAGTCCTGCTACTGCCACCTCAAGTAGCTGAATCATTTACAATGTCTGTTTAGGTGAAAATGACTAAATAACACACTGGACAAGTGCTAGATAGTGCTAGATAGTGCTAGATCTTTCTTGTGTATCTATTGTGAGTGCTTTGATTATTGCTGTTTGTCCCCCATTGACCTCCTTGATGGCACTTCTTTTTTTGAACTTACTAACAACTCTGTGTTTGCATGGCTTTTATTTTATTTATTTACTTTTTTTTTTTTAAGTTCTCTCAAACATACGGAGTTCTTTGTTAGAGTACCGTATGCATAATTGGTATATTATTGGCATCTGTGTTTTTCGTTTTGTTTTTTTTTTCTTCCCCGGTTACATTTAAATTCGATAGGTGAGTGCAGTTTCGGGTTTGGGCAGATTTACCTTCATTGATTTTAAAAGTTTTGGGATAGCAAAGTTTTCTGACTTGGATTGGTAGAAGGTCCTCATTCACATCAAGGCTGCGCTCAAGTGTCTAGAGAAAACGGTGAGACACATCTTTATATCAATGAAGGATTTGAGAATAATCGATGAGCCAGACAGGTTTCTTATAATATGGGAATTTGAAGACTTAAGCGAGTATCAAATTGCTGACCTCAGTAAATCCTTCTCACTTTAATAACTGAGTGATGCTTAGAACTTCTCATCACTGTTTCTTAGCTGAAGTTTTGGAAACACACAACATGATCATTATCACCTTTTAATCTGAAAATGTTTACATTTTAGATGAATATATCAAACTAAAAAGTATTTGAAACACTTGAACAAGCAAAAACAGCAAAATGAAATGAAACTGTAAAAAAAATCATTAAAACACATAGTGAAAGTGTAAAAAAAAAAAAAAAGGTCAGAAGTACAAAAAGACTTTAACACACTCAGTGCTACATTGTTCTTAGAAGTGTTAAGACACTATAAAGCTTAATAGCCTTTCGCACTAATTATCCTCCACACCGTGAAGTAAGGCAGTGGCTAGGAATAATGACTTAAAGTTGTTTTTACTTACTTGAAATGGACCCGAATTGCTTTGATAAGTTTCATCGTTTCCCATCATATCCAGCTTTTGTAAAAATGCCCCTAAAAAGTGTAGCGATGCTCGTTATTGATGAGTCATAAATCACTCCCTCTACCTGGGTCTTGTGTTCCAGCTTCTGCTGTCAAACTGCAGAATTACAGTACGAGCATGTGATTCTCGTGTGAAGCATGAGTTAGGCGTTTTAGCCATTGATATCAAATCCACAACTCTAGCTACCCGTCTGCCTACAAATGTGCTTAAAACCACATCTTTATCTTGATATGTGTGTGTGTGTTTTTCCACGCACAGCACTGCCATTTTACATGCAGGGAAAGTATTGTAGGTATTAGTGGTAGATTTTATCATTGACACTATAAAAATGTACCACTTCACCTACACCTAGTCATTTGTGGGAAAATGGACAAGATTAATAGCACACCCTGCCTGACACTATATTGTTAATGAGTTCCACAGACTCCTGACCACTTTACAAGACTTATAAATATTTTATACATGTTAACAGTTTATGCTGTCCAGTGCAGCAATCTCATTTTTGTTTTATTCCGGAATCGTTTACTGATTCGGTTTGATAACTTTGACTCGGTCTGAAATAGTTGCAAATTGCAATAGTTGTGAATGGTTTGATACATATGATGGTGTTCTAGTATTCAAAGCACTGTTGTTGAGAATCCAAGAGCTGCAGAGCCTTGTTTCTAAGGGTTTCTTCAAAGATGAGGGGTTCTCATCTTTAATGTTTAAAAGGTTCGTTGCATTTTCCTGATACAGTTGCTTTTCTCATTCAGTTGCTTTTTCTTCAGCTCATGTTTTGAAACTTCAGCTATACCTTCTGTTGGATTCCCTTCTCTCTCTCCTTTGTCGGATCCAACTTCTTGTCTTCCGTAATTTGAAACATGATCATTTTTGTTTGTGGCGTCACCTGAAACGGAGCATTAGATTGTGTTAAGATTAAAAAGAGAGAAGAAAGGCTTTATTTCTCTTGCTCTCATCTCTCTCATGTTTTCTCACTTTTTCTCTCTTCATCCAGTTCAATCCAATAAGAGACCTTTTACTAGCAAAGCAATTTAGCATAAAAATAATGGGATAGAAATTGGAAGTAAAGTAGAAATAAAATAATAGAAAATATTTTCAAATAGTCTCTGGGGGGGGGGGGGGGGGGGGGGGGGGGGGGGGGGGGGGGGGGGGGGTGGGTGTGGGGGTGGGGGTGTGTAGGGGGGGATGGGAGGAAATGTTGTTGAAATGAAAATGATTAAGT
>JAOYMR010000017.1:23335821-23356942 GCA_025802075.1 Tenebrosternarchus preto | reverse complement strand
TGGGTCAGACACCCGGCCCATCTCCCCCTCACCCAATAACCGTGGTGGGTCAGACACCCGGCCCATCTCCCCCTCACCCAATAACCGTGGTGGGTCAGACACCCGGCCCATCTCCCCCTCACTGCTTCCAGCCCCCCTGCTGGCCCTACACAGAGGCAATGGACAGCAGCCTTGAGAAATGCTTGATTGAAGACATAATTCAGAGTGTGGGCGATTTCATGGTTAGGAGCATGAAAGAGCCAGAGAAGGATGGACGGTGGGTCCACAAATTAGGAGAGTTAGGGGCCGACAGAGACGAGAAGAGACGGGTTAGAGCCCATAAGCGTGAGCCTGTAAACACATTCCCCCCCAGCGGTGTCAATCAGCCTCTGACTGCAGGCGATTCGCACAGCCGCTGTGGAGCAGAGCGGACGAGCCGTGGTCCACGCTCCCACGTCCCCCCCCTCCGAGCCCCGCCGCCTGGCGAGAGGAGTCCGCGCACCTCCACCCTCGCTGGATCTCTGCGGAAGGCGTGCGGTTAGAAAGCACGGGACGGAACCGCGGACACGTCTCACAGCCCCGAGGCAATAAAAGGTGTAATGATGCTGGGCTTAAAAGGAGGCGGCTGTGAAGGGCCTCCGCCCGCCGGAGCAAGAGGTGTGAGGCACGAATCACCGTTGGTGCATCCGTGTAGAAATACACACCCCTCCTCCCAGCACAAACCGCATCGCGTACACAGTCGGACGGAATAAGGCATGCAAACTCGGATAGGATTTTCCGACGTGCCGGGACTGGGCTGCCACAGCTGAAATAGCACGCGGCACAGTAACACAAATAACACGCGCTGATCCCCTGCTCCGCTGTCACGGTCCCACGTGCGCTGTGCCAGCTCGGGGTCCCACGTGCACTGTGCCAGCTCGGGGTCCCACGTGCACTGTGCCAGCTCGGGGCTGAACTCGGAGAAGCATAAATAATGGGAATGTTATGGTGAGTGGGGAAGTTATTAGATCCGTTTTCCAGGACATCACAGACAGGTCTGGCCCAGCCTCCGTTAAATTCAGGGAACATTCGGTCAGCAGAGTCTCTCTCTCTCTCTCTCTCTCTCTCTCTCTCTCTCTCTCTATCTCTCTCTCTCTCTCTCTCTCTCTCTCTCACTCTCTCTCTCTCTCTCTCTCTCTCTCTCTCTCTCTCTCTCTCTCTCTCTCTCTCTCTCTCTTTCTCTCTCTCTCTCTCTCTCTCTCTCTTTCTCTCACACTCTCTCTCTCTCTCATACACACCCATACACTGCCCAACACGTTAATCTCCTCCTTTCATGAAAATGCAGCAACATCTCTAATAAACAGGAGTAAGCAGTTATGTGCTTGTTGGTCGGCGGGAAAACCTTCCATCATCCCGCCGCAGCGTATCAGCATTAAGGAAAACTATCAAATTACGGGTTTTCATTTTGAGGAACTTATGTGCTGAGAGGGACTCCTAAGCTCCATTCACTCCCGTAATGAGGCAAGCAGCCTCCTTTAATAAGAGCTGTAATGTTTTTTTGATTGCCCCGTTTAATCTCGCCCTTGTGTGCTGGCTACAGCTCCAGTGCCTGGACCTTTACTCACACACTCACTCCATGTTTTCCCAACACCAGATAGAGTCGCCATGGACGACAGGAGGGGCCCGAGCAACTGTCCAATCAGGTTAGCTGCTGTATGGACGGGCGGTACGACCCACTCTGTCCTTCAAGCCATGTCCTCCCATGGTATCACATGAGTGTTTGTTGACTTACTGTTAGGTTTCAAGCCGTTTAGACTCCTGCAGTGTTAAAATATTAAATCATTGAGTGAATCTTAATGAGCTTCGCGGCTAACGTTTTTTTATGAAAAGCAGTAGAAATAACCTTTCAACATGGTCGAGGTTCCCAGCTACGCCCTGTCCTCCGATGGTGTAAAGCTTCCCGTCATACACCAGGCTGTTGTGTCTGCAGCGCGGGACAGTCATGCGAGACACCAGGTTCCAGTTGTCCAACAGGGACATGTAGCACCACACATCTGCCACGGTCACCCCGGACTCGGTACCGCCTGAGGAGAGAGGGCAGTGACTCGGCTCTTCAGGAACCATGTAGATCCACAAAGCTCTAATTAGAGTCATTTACATACACGTTAAATGATTTAAAAAAAAAAAAACAGAATATGTTTGAATATTTTTCATGTCTATTAATAAAAGGTGTGCAAAAGTTTAGCCGCTGGAGAAAGAGTGGTGTGAGTGGGAGACTTCAGTAAGCGGTGAACGAACCGTAAGATGCTTGTCAACTGACAAAACTGATACTGAGTGGAAATGAAAAAGCTCAGTCACCAGTGCAAGACGTACCTGACAGATAAATATTGTCCCCAGCTGAAATGACGCTGAAGAACTCGCGGTCGTAGAAAGGCAGGCTAGCGAGGGGATACCACTTGCTGTTCTGCGGGTTGAAGCAGGTAACTGCAGTGAGGGAGCGTTGATTCATTCCTATGGCCTGACGCCCTCCAACCAGGACCACAACCTCTGCTACACCTGTGGGACAGAGACACAACAGCATGAGCGCCTCCATCTTCCCCTTAGGGTGACGCCGTTGATACGATCAAACAAAGCACTGAGAAGTGAGCAGGTCGATTCGGAGGCAACGGAGCACTGGTGGGATGGACAGCTTCACTGGTTCACCGATTAGCCACACTGCTTTGGACTGGGTGAAAATCCAACACATATCAATACAAATTTAATATCAATAAGGCAGATGGGGTTAAATTTCCTTATATAAACACAGGAATCCAAAAAGTTGAGACCAATTTAACTTCCCATTGCAGTATATTGGCAAACCTGACTGTACGATATAAAAACGTTTTTCTACATGAGGTAGGCAGTGTTTGTGTAGTGAAGAGTGTAACTGAATTATCAGAGCTTAGCTAAACTCATAACCATCTGTTCGGCTACGTGTCCTCCAGTGCCTTAGAACCACAGACAGGTCGGTCTAAACCCCTCACAGAACAAGTCATTACTTTAACATGTGTACTAGTCCATGGACCTGAATTCAGGGCTAACTGTATTTTTAGATGTGAAAATGCTAAATAGATTCATTAATTTAAGAAAAAAAAAATCTTAAAAGCTAAAAATCATTCTCCTCAGGTGTAACAGAGCAAAAATGCTTATGTGGGTGTGAGAGTGCGAATAATCTTAGTTGAGACGTCGTGTCAAGAGCATTTACCTGTACAGGTTCACCAACAAGGTACATGATAGAGCAGCCTTTGTTTCAGCAGTAAATGAAGAGAGAGAGAGAGAGAGAGAGAGAGAGAGAGAGAGAAAGAACCAGGGCGTGAGGAGGAACAGACGGAGAGGAGTGAGAGACGGAGACATTCCTGAGCTTCCTGTAACTGCTGCCTCATCTTTCAGAATCAATAGTTGTCCAGTGCTCCCCTGACAACAGTAGCTAGGCTGATCCATGGACTCACTCGTCCAGCATCCTTCTTATAAACACCGTCATCTTTCTCCCTTTCTCACTCCCTCTCTTTCGCTAAATCTCTCTAGGGCAGGTACAAACACAACTGGAGTGGGCAAAAAACAACACCAGGTGGGGAAAAAAAAGAGAGAGAAAAGAGTTTTTGTTTTTACCTGGATGCGAGATTGGATAGGAAACGGAAGGTCTTGACTGCTCTGGTGCAGAGGGTTGAGAAATGTGGAAAAACTGCGATCTGTCACGTAAATGAACCTTTCTCTGTCTAAGACAGGTGGACCAGACACAGGACACGCGTGAACAGCTGTTCACATGCCTCTGGTGTGCCAAACACGTCTGTTCTGCTTCCTTTCCTTTTGACTTAGTTTTAGTATCATTAAGTGTAGGCTTAATTAAATAAATAATATTTGATTGTGCATGTGCTGCTATAGTAGAAATATTAGATTGCAGAATGAGTGTTTTACTGAACCAGCGCACAGTGAATTAAGAATCTGAAACGGTTCACATTCAATCAATTCATCCAAGTAAAATAATGTGTAAGATTCTAGAAACCTGTCCATTATAAACACACACACACACACACACACACACACACACACACACACACACACACACACACATAAACAGATCATTCATTCTGTATTATGTGATTTTCTATTTCTACTTGTTTCATTTTGGAACATGTAATGTGGAATATATGCAGGTAAACTAAAGCATCTGCTGTGACTGTGTGCTGGTCTCTCTGTATACTACAGTCTCTCATTATTATAGATTTCTTGGTGCTCTAAATAACTACATCATTTACCAAGTAAATGTGCAAAAACCATGAAGAGTGTACAGAGGGGTGTGTGTGTCAGGGAGCTGACGCGAAAACAACACTGCACGGCTGGCTAGCTACTGCCAGCTGATGCCTTTATTTGTTATATTCTCTTAAGTAAATCTGAAGTAAATTCCTGTTTTTCAAAGATCTCAAAGGAATGTTCAAACATCAATTAACTACCAACTTTTAAGCTAAAATGCCAAAATTCTGAGCTGACATGGTTATGAGTAAAAACCTCATAATGAGGCGCATTAATTAATCTAATTAATAAGCTTTTTTTTAGGTGTAGAAACTTGGTTGCCAGATATTCTCTCTCTCCCCCCATCCCACCCCCCTCCTCACTGACATAAAAATCCTTGCCAGGCCTCCTGGGGGTTTCCAACGCTCCACTGTGCTCACATCCGGATCAGATCCCGGCGCTCCCTGGCGAGCCTGCATCACCACAGTCTCCTGCCAGCCACGCTCACAGGAAATAAGAGCATAGACAGACAAAGCAACCAACCAATGGGAGAACAGCGAGTGTTCCTTACTTATCCTCCCCACTATGAGCCCACGCAGCAGGTCACCTGTCAATCACATCGCTTTAGCAGGGGGCGGGACCCTGTCCCAGCAGCAGACCCCCCTCTGGTTTCTCTATGGAAAGCTCTGCGGAGCTGTGGGAAACTGCACCTTTTGACAGGTGAGTGTCTCCCCGCTTGGTGCATTCTTCCTCCAGCAATCACCACGTCCTCTTCCACCCCACTTCCTCCTAGGCAGCCTATCCATGGCACTGGATCAGCACCTGCCACTGGTAAATAAAGGCTTCCTGGACAAGGGACGGACCCAGCTGAGCCACCCCCTTCTGAGCTAAAGAGCACTAATGATAGCATCTGCAGTGGAGAACAGCGTCACACTATTCTCTCTCCCTCGCTCTCAATCCTCCTTTCTCTTCATCTAAGCCTCAACCCTCCGGCTCCCGTCATGACCTTCTCCTGAAGAGGGACCAGCACACCCCCAAACGACCATGACCCTGGCCTCCTGTGGAATTCCACACTCCCAGCCCAACCTCACCTTGATGTTGCAGAGTAACTGATATTCCCGTAAACTGCCCCTAGCCTGCTCATTAGGGAATGCCAGTCAGTAGTCACCAGCTTGCTGGTGAAAACGGTCCAGCTGGAGAAGAGATAAATTGGTTCTGGATCTGGTCATCAGAACATGCTGCCTGTGGCGTGCAGCTTTACATGTGTGAATCGCTGGCTGGCTGATGTGAAGTGGGTGCTTTTCACCCTTGTGTCTATTTTGCAAAAGTCACAGCAACGGAAACTAGCTGTGATTCATCTAGATATCTGTATGGTGTGGTTTTAAAGGGTAAGAAGCTGATGTCAGAGCTTGGGGAGTGTCCACGTTTACACACACACACACACACACACACACACACACACACACACCTGCAGGTCAAGCATAGGTCGCACTGATCTCTCCATCCCACAACCCCTCACACTGCCCCACATAGTGAGCTGAATAGCAATCAAACACCTTTACCCCTTTAAAAGAGAAAAAAAAAGAATGATGACAGAATAACAAAGACAGAATGAAGGGCAACGGAGAAAAACTGTTTAGTCCTGTGTTATGTGGAGTCAAACTCAGATCCTCATGAATGAAAAATGCAGTAAAAATGACCAAGATGTGGATCCACTATATTGGTTATACAACAGTACTGGAACTTGAGGAAGACGATTCGAGCCACAGTGATTTCTCAGTGGATCATTTTGACTGTATGCCTTTGAGGTAATGTTCAAAATACTTAAACCATTGACTTGTCCAGGCCTCAATGTTCAAAGCAGGACTCATCCCAGCAGATGGTTGAAGCAGTCAGCGGGTGAAATATACTCACACAGTCGTCATGATTACATCTGACATCTATCACCAAAATGGACTAATGTACCAAAATAACACATGTGGAATGAGAATTCAATTACTGCTGCATGAACCGAACCGCCAATGCTGACGTAGCAGCCAGAGAAGATGGGGAAGAAGCTGACGTGGCCAGGCCTACTGAGAGGAGCAGACTTGTAAGTGCACAATACTGCTCATTACGTCATTAGAGCCAGGAGCTGGCTGCTCCACGGCACCCAGATCTGATCCCAGCGCACACCAGCCGAGCCACAGGCGACTACTGGGATCCAAGCACCTTTATCAGACAGATTGGCTAATTAAACCAGCTACACTTAGTGCTGCAGGTGAGACTGAGGAGATACTGATGTTGCCCTCAACCCCACAAGTTATTAGGTATCTAAATTAATTAGACACTGTGACAGCGCAAACTGCTGGCCTCCAGTCCTTACCTTGAACAGATAGAAACCTGCTGCTATGAAACGCTAGCAAAGTGAACCTAAACAGTGCAGGTCCTCCAGTTTAGCTGTCTGATGCCCAGACACTGTTCTTATGCAAGAGCCGCTCGTATAAAGGGCTTGCTGCTCAACGACTGAAGTGGGCTTTGCTGGATTCACCAGTTTTCTCACCTTTTGAATTGTACTCAGTTGTAACGATGATCCAAACATGCTTAGACTATTATGTTCGACACTGGCGTTCTGTATTTGAATTATACTGTAACAAGATACAGAGTTTCATAACCACAGCCAACAGCATTATAAACCATAACAATTATTTCTCTCTCTGCTTTCTTCCAAAAACCCAAAGCTCCAGTCCGTCCATCAGAACAGAGTAAACCATGAAGTTCCACACTGCCTGTCAGCTCTATATACACTGACATATTATCCTTAAATTAGTGTGAAAAGTCCCTTTGAATGCTGGGATATTAATGTTGATATTCGCTGTCCATAACACCCTCAGTACAAGTTCATTTATCATTACACATATACTCACCTTTCCTGTTTGTGTTGTACTCAAGGGACCCCTTGCTTTGGTAAAAGGCTTTTATTTTTTGCTTGTCTTTTTTCCTTTTGAAATTAAACAAAAAGTGTAATATATAACTTAGTTTCTAGTTGTTTTGGACGTAAGAATACCTCTCAAGCTACTTTATCTACTCTTTTTTCAGAAATATGGCAAGAGCAAAAAAAAGTCGTGGTTCTGCCATCAGAATCAGCGCTGCTGTCATAGTCTGGCTGTTGGATCTTTCATCCTGGTCATGTGGATATTTACAACATTTCCTTAATTTACTAAAGTGTTGGCTAAACCAATCAAACGAATCTTCACCTCATGTAAAAAGTGCAAGGAAGTTAAGATGAAAATGTTCTTAACCAAGGCCCAATTAAACTGTTTAATGGCTGTTGTTATGAGGTACTGTTTCAGTCATTTAGCGTAATACTGTTGGTTACTAGAGGGCTGGTAAACAAGATAGAGAGAATGGGAGGAAGAAACAGGAAGAGAGAGAACCAAAGAGAGAAAGGCAGAGAGAGAGAGAAAGAGAGAGAGAGAGAGAGAGAGAGAGAGAGAGAGAGAGAGAGAGAGAGAATGTGTATGGAGAAAAATAACATATAGGAATAACCTATATGCTGTTTTGTGGTTTTTATATGATTGAATCATGCACTATGGATCATTTTCACTGGAGAATAACCATTACAATTGTGATTAATCCTATGAAAAAAGGCTTAATTGGGGTCTAAAAAGCCGACTTCTCAGGTTAAGTGGAGATAGTGCTGAATGTGAGGGTGAAGGACCAGCCCTACAGACACAGGAGTCGTTTCATTAGTTATTCAAGTACACATAACACATCATAATCCACTCATGGCCAGGGGCGAAGGGAGAGAGTCGAGGGCTCCGAGTTCCTGGAAATTCAGATGTATCCCGTATGGTTCTTAATTAGCCTGGACTTGCCTATGACCAAACTGCTGATCAGCCATTACTGAAGGCCTAGTGATTATGCATTTGGAACATTGAGACCAGTTACAGAGTTATTGTATGATTGCTGAATTTATTGGGAGGCCAGAAAAACTGCTCTACCATGGAAAATAATTCCAAAATGGACATTAACTCAAGGGTGAATAATGACCATCTTAAAACCGGCTGACTTAAAAAGAGAACGGCTACTGCATAGGAAAAATGCAAAAGGTTGTACAGTAATCTCACTAATTCAAAGGGGGTTTATTTGACATGCTGTAAAACAGACCATCTGGATTTCTAGATAACAATATTACCTAGACAACCATAAATGTGCCAGTATGACAGTTTCTAATACAAACCAAGTCATTTTCTTCCAACAAATCAAATTATTAGACTTCAGATGAGGCTGAATGTTTACCTTTCCTGGCTAATATGTCAAGCTCTCCTCATTATCATGGCAGGACAACTGAATACAGACAGCACTGCAGAACTAATGCTGGCAGATATTTGCCAAAACTGCCAAAAAAGAACAAATAATAATAATTCTAGTAAAAATTGCTACAGGTTAACACACATGTGTGGGTCTTGTATCATAGGCAATGATGTGTTCCTCCCTGAGCAACTGATCCAGGAAAGGAAACAGAAAAGAGAGGAGGAGGAGAAAGGAAGGGCAGAGGAGGAGCACAGTGCTGATGCGCTGTTAACTCTCTCTCCTGCTTGCATGATGGGAAAAGCTGGCAGTTAGCCACAGGTCTGTGAGAACATGCCTGGTGTTTCACTGCAAACACACACACACGCACACACACACACACACACACACACACACACACACATTCCCTCAAACCACATCCAGCAAAAGGGAGAAATGTTTCATGGGTCAACATCACAATGCAGTCTTCTCTGTCTTT
This sequence comes from Tenebrosternarchus preto, assembly GCA_025802075.1. NCBI lineage: Eukaryota > Metazoa > Chordata > Actinopteri > Gymnotiformes > Apteronotidae > Tenebrosternarchus > Tenebrosternarchus preto. Next base: position 23,347,944 of record JAOYMR010000017.1, on the reverse strand, counting down.
TCATACAGTAGGCTTATCTTAAAGGCTCAGGTGGTGTATAAGTGGAGAGCTGATTCATTCTGTGCACATGTGGGGGAAGTGATCACACACTCGCGCACACAAACCTTGTTCTCTCTCCAAAACTGTCCGTCACTGAAAACAAATTCGCTTTATTCCTCGCCTGAACTTTCTTCTCTTACTTCTTCTACTCTTTATAGCTTTCTTTGTCCCCTTCATTGAGCTTCTCTATGTACTTTCTCTGTCCCTCTCTCTGTCCCTCTCTGTGCTCTCTGTACTCTCTCTGTACTCTCTTTGTCTCTCTCTCTGTCCTTCTCTGTGCTCTCTGTACTCTCTGTGCTCTCTGTCCTTCTCTGTGCTCTCTGTACTCTCTCTGTCACTGTTAAACCATATGAAACATGCTATTAGAGACACAGCCTAGCTACCACACCTTAGGTATCACAATCACTCATAAACTGCCTGCTCCCTTAAAGTGACATTTGTTTAGCAAGTCCCGCGAGTCTACAGAGCCTGAGAAAAGACATTCTGCACTGTGCCATCATGCTTAAGCTAAGCCTGTAATACCTTTGGATGATAATTAAACACCGCTTTACTGAGAAAAGCCTCAAGTTCTTGGCAGATGAGGAGGAAAAATCTCTGAGCCTGAAAGCGATTTCCTCCTCAGCGCAGGATATATATTTCCATAAATATCTGATTTAATGGTGTAGACCTAAATTATACACCGAAATACCAGAGACTATGTATTTATGAAAACATCACAGGTTTTTATTAAGAAAAAGTTGTTCCGCTTGACCACTTCGATTGAAACCTTTTACTGTCTCGCCACCTCAGTTGAGCCTTTACACACCACTGGAAATGACTTTGAAGAGCCACCTCAGAAATGGCTGTGACGAAACATACAAGGCGAAGCGATCAGGCAATGGTGTTCCTCTGAGAGGACCTTCTCCCTGTGCTGAGGTGGCGTTTCAGTGGATTGCAGCTGACTCCGATCAATACCCAGCAGGGAGGAGAATGAACCACAGTACATAAGGACTAAATAAATCTATACGCCGTTCACACTGTCTGCCCCCATCATGTTGTGGAAACCACAGGGACTGGCCACCATGAGACTGTGAGAATGACTTGTCCAGCCACGCGGACCAACCCTCACGCTGAACCAGAAATGTACTCTGATTATAGTTTATGACAGCTCAGAGACGTCAGAACACTACCCTCACTGTGGCTCCATCAAGAACTGCTGTAATCAAAAGAACTAAACTGCAGAGGGGGAACATAGCAAAGCTCAATAAATCTCCATCTTCACCCATAAAGTGACTGCTTCAGTGCTCTGGATTCCGCTTCACTACTTCTTCTTTTGGCAACTTCTCTCTTGCTACATGTTTTTTTGAGCAGAAGAATCCAATCCCTTGCTCTGATACATTTTCCCTAAAAGCATTTTAGCTCAGAATATCCTATATTTGAAAGCATCAAGCTTTCAAATGATTCCTTTGAAGTGATGTACATACAAGTTTGATACTTTGAAACTTCAAATAATATTTAATATGGAGAGGCAATAATGATGCTGAAAAACACCAGCCAGGCTATTGATACTGATGACAGATGCAAGATTAGTGAAAACTAATAGGACTTTAATATAGGACTTTGGTATAGGACTTTAATACTCCTCCACTGCAAATCATTACCTTTGAAATCAAACAGAGATGTGAGAGAAATCAGCATCACCCAAAGCAGCTCAAGGCAAATGGTTCCAACCATCAGGGTTCCAACCATCAGGGTTCCAACCAGCAGGGTTCCAAACGATGAGCTCGCCAGGCCAATGAGCTAAAGCAGGCTAGCAGGGTTAGCGGCTTTGGTGAAAAGTGAGGATCGGAAGAGGCTGGAATGTGGCGGGAGCGGCCTGGGTCGCGGGGGAGGTACCTGCGGACAGCCTTGGCCTGGTGCGGGGCGTCTGCATCTCTTGACGCGCGTGCGGGAGCATGTGGTAGCGCTTGGCTTCGTTGACCAGATCTCGGCACGCCTCCGACGACTTGATGAGCTCCTCGTTGTCCACCACGTTCAGCAAGTAGCTGGGGTGGATGAAGGGCAGCCTCACCACGGCCAGCAACTCCGATACATGCTGGGAGAGAGACAGAGATGAGGGAGAGGGGAGCAAAAAATGAAAACATCGCAGCTTTAAAATAGAGTTTAAAATAGAGTTGTTTTAGGCAAGCTAGACCAAGGCTGGCCTTTCAAACGCCACTTTAGTTCAGGTCAGTTTCACTGCCTGTCAATTAGTCCTTTTGTCTTATCCGTGGCATCAGCAATGACACGTGCCTGCATGTGTGTGTGTGTGTGTGTGTGTGTGTGTGTGCGTGTGTGCTGGTCAGCCATCTCCAGGGACAAGCCAGGCTGATAGAGAAGTTACCATGGAGAGAGGCTTGGCAGGTTGAAGTCTTGCTTGTTGAGTGCAGGGTGTTCAGCTCTTCAGTGTTCAGCTCTTCAGACCTGCTGTCTTGCCTGCTTACATGCCCACTCTGAGTTTTTGTCCCTCCCATTGCTCATGCACAGGTGGCCCCGCCCCAACACCTGCGTCCTCCATCCCTCTCGGAGCAGGACTGCCGCTAGTATCCGCTCCGACCTTGGAACAATGTCCATGTCCATAACCTCTTGGGATTTGCCCGAGTGTCTTCGGTATTGACATTACCCTCCAGAGCTCACTACAGACTAGCAACCTCCAGCCATTCCTCTTCATTTCCAACTCCCAAACAGCTTGTTTAGCCAGCATTTAGCTGTCCAAACACTACAGGGCTAGAGGCCAGGTTCGAGGAAAGCACCTCAGAGCTATTTCATACACGTTTGCCAAGTCTTGGCTGTACTTCAGTCCTTTGTCCTACATATAGTACTATTAAGACACTTCTCAAACAAGCACTGCAAGTAAACTTTCTGGAGCAATTCCTTCCGACTTGGCTGTGGGCCTGCTGGCTGCTGGTGACATGGCTATGTATGTTTAGTATACGTGTATTAATGCATAAACTGGTTGGCACAGGAAACGCTGGCCATCAGCACTGCCTCCTCCTGACTCGGCATTCAGTGGAGCAGTAATGGCTGTGGCAATTGCTTGTGCAGGCATCCTGGTGAGGGCATCACAAGCATCTGATCTGAAACAGTGTTGCGGCATGCGCCCGCCTGCCTGCCCACCCGCCTTCCTGCCCACCCGCCTGCCTGCCCACCCGCCTTCCTGCCCACCCGCCTGCCTGTCCAGCTGCTCTTACTGTCTTCTCCCTCCTCCTTCCCTCCCCTTCACAGCAGTGCTGGCCAGCCAAACAGTTTTGGAGTGGTTAGAGCAAATAATCACTAACTCCCAGGGCTGCTACCAAGAACTGGGGAAAACTATAACAGGCAGCGCAGGGATTTGCGCCGGTGCTCAGAAATTGGACTCGCCAGGAAAAAGCGCTGATGCTCACAAGCTGCCGACAAAACTGACCACGGCGAACGATGTCCTCCAGAACGGCACACCTGACCACGGAGGACAAGGGGAAGCGGCCAATTCAAGTGCGCATGAATTATGGATGGGTTTGGCTGGACCTCTGGCCATCTTCAAAATGACGGCCCACACAGAGACCGGTGTGGCTGCTCAGGCAGTGCGAGCCAATGTGTGTTGGAGGTGCTTAACTAAGGGCTGTGTGATTATCACATATATTGCGTGATGACAACAAATGTTTGTTTCAAATTAAGCTTCTATACTTTATTCTGTGAAATTGTTCATGTTTACATTCAGTCCTTAACTTCCTGATCCCAGATCTTAAGTTATTTGTTTATTGTGTTCCTGTTTCTCAGTTTCTGTTCCCTATTTATTCCTGCAGGTCCCCCATCTTCAGCAATTCTCATTAGTCTCTGTAAGAGACTGTGCTACTCCATTCTGAGCTTGCATTGCTTGTTTCCAAGTTGTATCCTGCCACTAGCCTCTGGGCTTGCCTAGCTACAGATCAGCTTCTTTGTCCTACTCATGGACTTCTTCTTTTATTTTGCAGCCTGCTCTGTGTTTCCTGTTTAAATAAACTTGCTGTTGCTCGTGTCTTACTCCCTGAATAAAGTGTTATGTCACAGATTACGACTCCTATGGAGCAGAGCACAGTGAATGAGACCTGACTGACCGAGGCACTAATCCTGCAAGGCACTGGCATTGGCTGCCAACAGCACAATATGGGGCAATGACATGAGCGCCAACTGTACATCGTATACCAGCCAGTTCAGGCCTCGCCAAAGTGGTATTTGTGATCAATCAGCAAACTGGGAGAGCCAAAACCTGGGGCACCGCTGGTGACCATTGAATCCCCACTTAGGTATCACTACCCCATCTTCGTCCGCCAGCTGAAGGTGGTATTTCGTCATCCAAAAGGAGGTAAAGCATGTGGTTGCTATGGATCGGGCAAGGCTCCTGTCCAGTGGCAGTGTACGACTTTGGATTTCTCATGATGGCAGCTGCCACCTGCTGGATTATGAAGCCATCATAGACATATTTGTGGAGGGTCTGAAGCGAGACCTAGCAAAGCTCACCTGCCATGAGCAGCAAAGGATGAGATCATGAAGCAATCCATCTTCTACAAGCATCTCCTGGAGGAAAAACACCTCTCTTAACCTCCAGTACATCCATGAGGAGTGTTCATACCAGTGCAGGAGAACTCAATACCTGTTTCTCTGACGCAGAGCAGGAAAGGTGTACTCAACAGATCCTATGCTAGTAATGGGAGGTTATGGACCATATTTAGGTTCAGCTAATGCGTGCAAGGAAGGCAGAGCTCAGTCTCTGCGATGGCAATGCGAAAGGATGTTTCTCTTTTGGGCAATGCCCTGGTTGACTCCCTGGTGTGGCTGGGAGTAATGTAATAAGAACTCAGACTGGAGGCACTAAACCTACCCACAGCAATTGCTGTACAAATGCTGGATGGGGGCCCTGTGGGAAAGTGCCACATCACACACCAGACCCTCCTGTCAGATCCACTGTTAAAAAAAAAAAAAACATCGATACAAACTGAGCACATATCTTTTCTTTTAATTGACTCCCCTGCATATCCCAATACCCTAGGGCTCCCCTGGCTAAGGTTAAACAATCCCCCCATCTTCTGGCCAGACAACCAGATTACCCACTGGTCCCCCTTCTGCCACACACACACTGTCTTGGGTCTGGGAACATGCCCTTCCAACCCACCTGCCTCAAGAGCCCAAATCCGCAGACTCTAATATCCCTGCAAGCAACTAGGACTTTGCCAAGGTCTTCTAGCCCATGAAAGCCACACAGGGGCACACACTGTGAAGCTCAGACTGTGCTATAAAAGTGTTGATGAATGCCACTCTGCCCTAGTGCCAGGTCTATTCCCTTTCCCAAAAGGAGAACCAGATCGTGGAGCTTTACATTGAGAAAATCTTAGCTCAGGGTTACATCCTCCCAATTCATCTATCCTGCCTTGGCCATCCTCAACCATACCCCTCCAACAAAAAAAGCTTCTTCCACTGAATGACCCTAATTACACATCGCCATCAACTCTATGATGAATCTCTGGTCATCAGATGATCACAGCACCTTCAGTCCAATGGGCTAGTGAAGCATGTCAACCAAGAGCTTTGCAAGTTTCTGAGGCCCTTCTGCCAGGCACATCCTGAGACCTGGAACACCTACCTACCCTGGGAAGAGAACTCCTTGTGCCATGCATCTACTGGACTCACTCTATCTGAGTGTGTTTTGAACTTCCAACCACCCGTATACCCATGGAACAGTACGTCCTAGGTGCTTTATGCCATCAAGTCTTAGTTTGCCAGGAGCCTGGTTACATGTTGTCATCACCAACTTCAGAAGAAAACTGACCCCAGGGAGAGACTTCCATCTTCCAGCAAAGAGTCTTGGTATGGTTTACCACCAAGGATGACAGGACAAGTCCTGGTGGCAAGCTGCATCCCAGATATGTTGGTCCATACACCATCAAAGATGTCGTATACAAGGTCAGTCTGCCTGAGTAGCTGCATGTTACTGGCCCTCAAGCCTTTCGTTCCAGATCCACTGGAGGCTGTTGATTAGCACTCCAGCTCTCCGACACACCAGCAATTCAAAGAAAGTCCGACCTGCCACGTCAACGACTTGTTGGGCTATAATCAATGTAGAGGCTGCCTCTGGTGCCTGGTGGATGGTCCTTCCACCGCTCTCACCCCTGTAGGCTCAGCCCTTGCCACCTGGGTCTTCGGCAGGACCTTTGGGGAGGGTACCTGTCATTCCCCCGGTCAACACCACCTTCACCTGTACACACTGATTACTGATCTGCACCCAACAATTACAATCCCCAATCACCTCCCTGATCCCAAATCTCCCACTTACACTTTACAGTGATTTTGCTTCCCCTGTCTATTATCTGTCTATGATGTACTTTTGCATGCTGAATACGTTTTCTGAAGTCCTCTACCACCCATAATTACTCATATGCCATTACATATAGTATGGAAAAGTGGCACCAAGCAGTGTTAGTAGGTCAGTGATTGCACCCGTTTCTTGCTTTCTTTTCCTTGTTTATTCCTGCAGGTCCGTAACTTCAGCGCACCATTCTGAGCTCGCAAGCCTGACTACTGCTTCTAGTCTCTGGACTTGCTTAGTGACCTGTTAGGCTCTTTGTCCTTTTGCCTGCCATTCCACTCTTGCCTTACTCTGTTATACCAGCGACATGTCACAATTTAACTTTTTGTATTTTATACGTTAATATTTTATATGTGTAATTGTAAACTTGTATATAGGTTCTTAATAAAAGAGGAAAAACACAAGTCGAGCATTCAGTGTGGTACTTTTTTATTACCTACTGTAGTATATTTCAATATGTATCATTATCTGGATATGATTGACCTATATTGGGATATGAGATTATGTTCATATCGTACAGCCCTATAGGTGCTCCAGGTAAGTGTGGTCAAGGTGCTACTATCCTCTGCCATGGAGGCTAATCCATCCGAAATGGTCTTTGTTATGGTGTGGAGCCCAGTATTTGGGCCAGGCTCATGCTGATCCCAGTATTAATACAGTGTGAGCTCCTCAGCCTCCATTACCATATGTATGGGTTAGATTAAACAAGCTCACTCCAGTCAATCAGCCACTATACACATAAGGCTTCTTTACTACTGCCTTTCCACACACACACACACACTCACACACACACAAAAAGACAAGAAATGCTCCCGTCTGGCTACTCTGTGCGCACGCACACTCATTTCTAAGTATCCAATTTCCACGTCTGGAGTCCCAACACGTAAGGCTCGATTTGCCGATGAGTCTGACACGAGTGTTGCATGTGCCGCCTTTGTTCAGTCGATGCTGATGCCTGTGTTCAGTCGATGCTGATGCACCCTGCTTGCCTGTGTTCAATCACCTCCTTCACCCTTCCACCTTATGGACCCGGGCGAAGTTGGCACTACCTGGACTGTGAATCAGCACTAATCCCATCACTCCATGGCCGGCCCATGCCAATGGCGTGTCCGCAACCGAGCCACGTTCGGGAACACCTGCGAAACTGCCCGGCTCATTGCCCAAGAATCTCAGGTCACTGAGAGGACGAGGGGAAAGTGAGAACTAGACCAGCGTCAGTGATCGGACAACGTGACTTTAACACCTTGGAGGTGGAGAAAAGGATGGAGGACGAGTTTCCACTGGGAGAGAGCACGACTCGCTCTCCCCTCCAATCTCTTTCTTTGCCTTTAGCAGAAGTGCATGTTAAGCAGACTTACACAGAACAGATAGGTGATAGATAAGTATATTAATCCCACACACACTGGCACACACACTCAAACACATGCATGTGCACACATGCATACATTACCCACGAGGATGGATTCACCCAAAGGACGCAAGCGAAACTCATCCAGTATGCAAGAGATATTGTCTTAAAAGCAAGAGCGTGGTCTTCCTCTGCCTCGTTCTCACGGGTCTCCATCACACATTCATGGGCGCGTTGAGCACATGTGTGCGTACACAGATAACTGCTGATGAGCATCACACGTATATCAACCAATCCTGAAAACGTATGACAGGAATGGGAGGACAAGCAACTTCAAACACTTCATTTCTAACTCATCCACACGCTTGGACCTACATGTCCACGCCTGACATATTTGGACATATTTACGCAGGGGTGAAAAATAATCATTGTTCCAGCATGCGGGGAAGATATGACAGAGTCAAGGTGTGAGAATGCTGGGAGGGCCTCGCACAAATGAAAAATGCCCATTGAGAATTTTCCATTTCATGCTGTCAGCAGGCACCACAGCATGTGTGTGAGTCTCATCACATGACCCCATGTTGTCTTTATACAAATGATACCTGTGTGGAGAGACATTATTTATTCCCCTTTAAATATATCCTCTGCTAGGCGAGGAGAAATGAAGCAGTAAAAGACTCACACACACCACACACACACCACACACACACACCACACACCACACACACACACACACACACACCACACACACACACCACACACACACACCACACACACACACACACACACCACACACACACACACACACACACACCACACACACACACCACACACACACACCACACACACACCACACACACACACGCATGGACGCGCGCTCACACACGCGCGCATTAGTGCGTGAGCACGCACACTCGTGCATACACACTGAGTTCATCCTGGGGGTATTTCCCTTTGGGGAAGAACAAGAGAGACAGAGGAGGAAAAACAATGCAGGAGGAAAAGTCTGAGCAGCAAAGCCTAAGGTTCAGCTGGCGTGATGCCTGGAACTGAAAACCATAAAGAAACCATAGAGAGAGAGAGAGAGAGAGAGAGAGAGAGAGAGAGAGAGAGAGAGAGAGAGAGAGAGAGAGAGAGCAGGGAAGACAGAGGCTCCTCTCTCACAGCAGCCCGCAGCTGCAGCGCGAACCCTAACCCTGAAGCACTGTGGAGGAATTTAGGCATGGCTCACTTAGCACATGTGGGAGTAGTTATGTAATTGAACGTTTTATGCCATGAAAGTTAAATAAATGCAAAAAATATCTTGATGAGGCAATTAAAATATTTATTTAAGGACTACAGCAAACATTTACAAATTGTGGTGGTCGGTTGATAAAAGAGCCTATAAATACCATTTTGAGGCCACTGGCGTTTGCTGATAAAACCAAGATTATATATGTTTATAACGTTTTTTTTGGAGGGGGGGTTTGTATAACTGTGTACTGCAGACAGAGTGCAGATCTAGTAAGCAGAGACAATGCACACAATAACACTGTTAAACCAATTTTTTGTCTCATTTGTCATTATTACTAATTTGTATTTTCTCAGATGTACAACAACTATCAACAGTATATTCCAGCCAGTCTGCCCCGCACTTTAAACACCAGTATCAGCCACTGAAACATTTGATATCGGACGACTAATAACAAATTCCCCAAAGCAACCACAATGCAACCTCAAAAAACCTCCACTGTAGAGAAAAAAACTCAAATAAGTTCTGCAAAGTTGAAATGTCTCTCCTCACACTCTCATGTTAAATGTGTCTTTTTCAGCTTGTAAGTCAAATCTGCCGAAACCCTGAACAGAACATCAATGAAGGCACATTCGCTATTATTTCTGACCAGTGACTCAGACGGACCTTCCCTTGGTGAATAACGGCCTGAAAGAACCACCATTAAGTGCTCTTTTCAACCACATATTAGCTCTACCTTCAAAAAGAGCCGTAATTAATCAGGCCCCTTTGTCAAGCGTCCTCAGCAGATAAGATAAAGTGTGGCAGAAATTGACCCAGCCATGTCTTTAGCGGGCCCTGCTGGGCAGAGGGGCCACTCTGACTGAAAGCATGTGGCCTGGAGGCAGGGGACCAGAGAGGGGCCAGACCTCTGCTCTCGCCCTGTCCCTCACAACCATAGCATCGCTGGGTCGAGAGCCCGCTGTTTGCTCCTGCCGGCTCCACACCATTTAAACTCATGGAGAATTTCCAAACTAGTGTTCGAACTACTGTTCAACTTAACTGTTTGATTCCAGTATACATGAGCTCAGTGGAGCTGAAAAGCAAACTCCTGAACAAAAGCCTTATGTTAGACATTTCTTATTCCAGTCTTTGTTACCGTGGAGATGTAGGAAGCTAAAACAATGATGTGAGAAAACGTTCAGTATTAGGATTTGAACGGCTCGGCACAAGCCATTTGATCTTATATCTAATAATAATCATGAGACAGAATAAGAGCTGTTTCACGATCATTACAGCAGGATCGGTCATTCACATGACAGGTAAAATCTTTATATGTCCCAAGCCCCGGGAGCTGGACTATTTGTAGCAGCGTTATTCTTCCTTGCAGGTCATTTGGGACCTTTGTTATGACTAGAGGAAAAACTGTGTTGACTCACTGTGTAACACTAATGCAAATTAAGACAGGAGATGAAGAATTGTCCAATATGGGTCCATGCATCATCACACATGGAGGCAGTGCTTCAGATCATAGCTGAAATTAAACCAAGTACTCAGCCCTGCTCACAAAGAGGTGTGCACTAAATCAGAAGTAATTAGCTCGAAGCGAGAAAATGACTTGTTTACTTACAACTCGAACAAAATGAGATGTTTTTTTGGGGGCGGTTTTTTTTGGTTCATTCCTGTCACCTATCTCTGGCACAAACATACTTTTTCTCACCTGCCTCTCCCTCCTGTGTTCTCACGCATCATCTTTTTTGCTTTTACGCGTTAGATTCCAAGGCCTCGCTTTGCCGTGTGAAAATTGCATATTTGTACCGTTCACACCAACAAAAGCTTTGCTATGAACAACAGAACACATTTTTCCCTCTGCCTTTTTTTTTGTACGCTGACTGTGACAATTGGGTTCAAATATATCCTTGGGAAATGTCACAAGTTTCAATCAAAACACTTCTATCAAGGTCTAGCCGAACCAGCAGAGAGAAAGAGGGAGAAAATGGGGATGGTAAAATTGTGTGTATGACCCAAAGTCCTGCTGTTGGGTATAAACACTACCACTGACCACTACCGGCCTGTTTCATGGCAATCGAACGCGATCCTTCGCGTGCGTGAGCTGCGTGCTAACAGACACTCGGCTCCACGCCGCCGTCATGCCTGGATCGGGTCTCGCAGCTCCATCGCGACTCCAAACAGGCCACGCCACGTACCACACTGTCTCCCGCGTATCTGATTGCAGTGGCGGCTCCGCTGAGCCGTGGTGCTGTTTGATAGAAGCAGCCCCCGTCGTCTGGTGAGGATTATAAAGAGAAGGCTGATGCCCAGAAGAGCTCCTGACCACTCCAACACCTGAACCCCCCTCACATCTTCCCACCCCCCCACCACTCCGAGTCTAAACTTTCTTCTTTCAATAAGAAGTGAGATTTGAAGAGGGGCTATTGAACTGTCTGGAGCCTTGCGCGTTGGTCTTTTGATCGTTGAAAAGGAACAGAGGCACTCCAGGGGGTTGGTCAGCCTGCTGTGGCGGTTACACTCGCGCTCAGAGAGGCCCGAACTCAGGCCCAAAGCAGCACGTACCATTAACATCCCTGGTTAGTTCAGCTGTTTTTCACTGGAGCATTTTAAGTATGAAACGCCTGTGCTCTTATGCCTGCTCTGAACTGGCATCCCCGCTGAGTGAGCTCACAGTCTAAACGCACAGAGTCTCACTCTCATATTCCCCCGGCAGCGCGAAAGTTTTCAGGCCCTTTAGGCAGTCCTGCACAACCTGACTTTGTCGCTTTTACTTACTCAAGCAACATCTTTAAATACATCACCTAGTCCTACGCTTATACCGGCAACAAGGCTCACCTGTACTCTGCTCCCAGGGTCTCTCTTGATCCACTTGAGGACAGTCTCGTAGACCAGCTCCTCGGCCTTGGTGTTGAGGCTGTCGTTGGAGAGGTAGCTGATCAGGTCCTCTTTGGAGATGCTGAGGATCTCGTCCTGGATGCCGACCTCCGGAAAGTTCTGTAGAGCGAACGCCTTGGCCATGTTGTGGAGCTCCGTGCAGCACATGGCCTCAGCCATGGCCAGCACACCCAGGCAGTTCCCCGCTGTCAGCTGCTTCTCTGAAGGGCACAAAGAGGAGAGTGAAATACCCGCACCCGATGCTCACATCCATAAAAGATCACAAGGCTTGCGGGGCTGGGG
>JAOYMR010000017.1:23264338-23275211 GCA_025802075.1 Tenebrosternarchus preto | reverse complement strand
CGCCCCCCCCCCCCCCCCCGCCCGCCGGCTGCGGGCCGGGGTGGTGGGGGGGGGCCTATCGTCTAGCCTGGAGCCTGGAGCCTGGAGCCTGGAGCTCGCTCCGGAGTGGGCCACTGACACACCATCACCAAGTAGGTGGTGCTCCACATCCACTTCCAGTGCATCAAATCTGTGTCAGAACTTTTATGTTTGAAAAGAATACAGTCACTCAAGGTGCAGTGATCCCAATCCAGAGAGGTCTGGAGAGTCTTTCCAGCTTCCTGTGCGGTCTTTCAACTCTCCTTTGAGACCAAACTGTTCACCCCTGTTCACCTCATGAGCTGACCAAACAAGGACGAATCCATCTCGTTAACTGCACCTTTGAACCTCCAGTTTAATGAATAAGACCGAGAGCTACTGAGTGCATTTGAGTGATATCTGTGTCATACACAAACACTAATATAGCCCTGGCAGTACACAATATGGAATATTACATCTTCAACATCAAAAATGCACGGTGAATAACTGATGGTGCTCCTATAACCACTGGGCATACGTTTGATTTTGAATTAATTTATCAAACTGAATAGTGACTGCTAAACATTAGGTGTTCTTACTGAACGTCTAACTTATTTTAACTTTTATTAAGTTACAATGTTCCTGCATGTTATTTCAGGCCATTTTTTCATGTCGACTACAGCAGATGGATATAGCGGATGGATGCTGTAATTTTAAACCGTTTTTAAACCGCCCACTGTAAATTTAATTTTAAACCGCCCACTGTAGAAAATATTTTGAATGTTCCCCCCCCAATGATCCCGTCTTGACACCGTTTTCTAATAACGATTAATATAAACAGGAAGTTACAGGCTGTAGTTTGGGTGGGGCTGAAGAAGGTGAACATGACCTTGGATGAAAGAATGGTGTTCAACATGTGGAAGCTAAAATACTGTCTAACCAATCAAAGAGCCCCATCTCACTGGTACAATGTCTCTCTAAGCAACTCCACACAACTCCCACTCTGAAGTTTATTTTCTGATAACATGGACACACATTTGAGATCTAGATGGCAAATTTGTTAGCGCAAACTGCTCTGAGCCACTGTAATAGCCAAGCATGGGAATCCCACCCAGCGTCAATTATTACACAATTTAGTCTTAATTGCCCAGCCGCGAGCACACTTCACTTACAACTAAAAAGCTCAGCCTTGTTTGAAACTAAAGACCCCTATCAAAACTGTGCACGTGATCAGGCTATCCTGAAAGCTGCTATCAGATTAGAGTAGATTCGTACATCAAAGACGAGCATGTCAGAAGAGATTATGCTGCATTTTTAGGTCATTTTCACCCATTTATAAAGCTACTTATAAGAAGACAGTAGTTGCAAGCATAACAAAAGCAAAGAGATGGTCTGAATTTAAACAAAAGGGTTTTAAACTCAGCAGGCAACCCTTTTTGTGGTAGTTTATAAACTTGAAAAAGGAATAGTGGGGTATTTTATGTGCTTTGGAGAGAATATAAATCAGTGATAATAGTGGAGTGAGAGTTTAGATTAAGGCTGTAAGGCTGACCTTTCACCTCCCCTCCCATTAATACTGCATAGCATGCAAAGCACTGTGGGTAATACTCTCTTCAAGGACAGCAGCAGTGCTGAAGATAAGTGTTACATTCAACAGACCCGTTTAAAAACCAAAAGTTGTGAAAGGGGCAAAACGTAACCCCTTTTTGGCAGTTCATGGGTGGAGGAAGCGTTCGACATGAAACGGGCGGGGTGTGATTCTCTGGTGCTTTTTTCGGGGCTCGGCCGCCCAAGCCGGAGGTCGTCTGTACCAGACTCTCCACTCAGCCTCCGGGTGCCCACGGCGCCTGTCACAGGCCATGTCTGATAGCGGCCGATAAATTACCAGAGTGTAAAAACAGTCGGGCAGACGAGCGTAAAACACAGACGCCAAGAGCTCTCTCCTGAGGCTCAAGAGTTTTTATACGGCCCTGGTGGAAAATCTGTCAAAGCAAACGCTCGTTTTTATTGGATTTAATGCATCTCCAGTATGGACACATTTAACAATGGGTGACACCACTGGAAAGGTACCTGGGCAGTTGTACTTGGTTTTGACAACATGATTTGTAACTTAATTTTAAAGGTTCTACAGAATACATAGAAAAGAGTAACTGGCTCTTTGCTTCTCAAGTGTGCTCTTGTTGATGAGCACAGTAGCTCAGCTTCTGCGACAGTCTGAGCTGGTTCATTTATATTATATGGACTGGTCACGGTGTGTGTAGCATTTAAAGCAATATGAGTGCATTCATAGCATTTACATGATCATATCAAGCTCTGGAAACGTCAGTTAATGTCATAAAATATTACACATTCTATGTGTCGCCCCCTGCTGACAACAGTCAGTCTGTGTCACTTGCTGAGATTGGGTCTCAAATTCCTGGGTGGACCCAATCATGAGACACTTCCTCGATCTGTGTCTCCGAAGTACTGACCTGTCTTACCTGTCTCTTATTTACTGGACTTTAGTTCTACATTTCCTGTTGTACGCTGAGAGATGGTGCTCCATGGGCTACTTTGGTTTCCAGACCAGCTCTTCTGGGTTACCCTTTTTGCTTGTCTACCTTGTGTTTCTGTATCTCTGGATCTTTGGGCTTTGGGCAGTGTTTGACTGTTCTCTGGATGTTCCCTGTATTCTGGTGTCTGGTTTTATCATTGGTCTATTTGACTGTGCCTTTTATGATTGGCCAAAAACATGCAAGTAAACACCAAATGTGTTTTTTAATCCGTACGCATCCGGTTTGTTTTTAAATCGTTATACTGTGGTGCCTAATGTCAGTATCAATAATTGATTATTTACTAAATAAAACTGTTTCTGACTTCCAGATCTCCATCTTCATTGCTGAAGAACATCCTCTTAAATGTTCCTGAGATCTCATTAATACTTAGACTACTCGAAGCAAGGTCTCTTTGGAAAGCCTCCTTGCCATTTTGTGATAAAACCCAATCTAACTCCAAATTAACAGTTAAAAATCCCCCAACTTCAACTTAAACATGTATACCAAGACTGACAAACATCTTAAACCAAAACGAACATGTCAGCCATTCTGCTCAAAATGAGTTAGTGGTTAGCATGGAGAATTTTTCTTCCTCATTTCTGTGGCATCATGATTCTTTTCTGAGCCTCTTACAACTCTAAGTCTCGTCCTCACCTCTTGAGTACTCCATTGACCAGTTTTCTTCTCTCAGGACAGTCAGCACTCATTTGTACTATAAGTAAAGCACCAGGGCTCAGAATTCACACCTCCATGTGACGCCTTTACTCTGACAAGGTTATATCCTCTTTGAGGGCTGCTGATTGGCTACGGCATCTTTCGTGGGCTTTACGGAGCGCGACACGGCGTTCCCGATGACTAATCCCGAGGAGAGAGATACTGCAGCGCGTTTGGCGAAGCACCATCTGCCCTTTTTCGTTGCCTCCCAGGTGACACCTGTGCCCACTCTCTTTAGTAGATGGAACGCTGGGAACAATCATGGAATCTGCTCACTCTCCAGTTCGTCGTTTTGGTTCCTTATTTACCTTGAAAAGCGTAACTGAGTTCCTGACACCATGCAACAATGAGGCTTTTTATCCTGCATTACAATTCGAATCAGGCAGGGGGGAGGAGCAGGGAGAATATGACAGGACCCTCCAGCCCAGCACACTGGTCTGGAGTCCCCTAAATGGACTGGACATTAGAAGCACAGAAGTGCAGATCTACCCTTAGTGAGTGAGGGAGAAAAGCAAGCAACTGTAGTCAAAGTTACACAAAGGAAACAGCTTTGAAAACATCGCAGAAAACAGCACAGGGCCTCTGAAACTTGATTATATAAACAGAACAACTGAATAATTTCCATGAACAGCCTTCACAACCCATTGTCCTTAAACAACCCAAAGACAGTGGAATGCAATCATAACAGCTTACAGCAGTATTACAGCAGTGTTTGTTCTGTTATACCATCTCAACTGTACATTCTCAAACATGTCTTTGGAGACAGGCATTATTCACTGATGCCTGTTTACTGGATGCATTGTGAAACACCCAGTTGCTTTTACAGCATATCCAGATGACACATTTTGCCCCATCCAGGGATATGTGCTGTTTTACCTTCCAAACACCTTTTCTCTCCCAGGATTGGTGACGGACAGCTGTGACAAATCCAAATGGATTTTCTCCTGTACAGGATTTATGGTCACCGGAGCATCTGTGCTCTTAGGGGCTCCGATGTGCTTCACGAGTCCAGTACTTCCAGTCTCAGTCCCTGCAGCCTTACTGACCCCCCCCCCCACCAGAATCCCTGTGAATCCCTGGGTCCTCATAGGTTTATGTACAAAACCGCAAATTCACTGTTCAACTGCAATGTTTAATATAATCATGCTTCAATGCTTCAACGTTTTGGGTGTGCAATGCTTCTTCATGAATGTGCAATGATGTGTTATTGAGCTGTGTCTGTATTGCCATGATGCCTCTACCGCTGAGATTCAGTTCTCAGTGTAAACAAAACAGATGCCATAAACACAACCAATCAGGCCTGAAACACAGGCTGCCGTTGAAGTTACAACTGAACTGACTGAATTTTCCCTAATCAAGCTTAATTTGAACATTGTATTGTGTTAGTGAGATGCAGGTCATACGTATACCTCTGCTAAACTTACTTACTTTTTTTACATTGACTTCTGGTCTAACAAAACTGTTTTAAGCAAGCATTTCAAATATGAAATTCAATATTATCTTTAGGCTGAAAATTACATCTCCTATATAACTAGATAAAGCAAGTCTATCTCTGCGCTTTTGGTAATTACATCTCGTATAAAGCTAGTCTATCTAGCTTTTGCTTCATTAGAGAAATAATGTACCAAACCAGCATTCAGAAAGATGGTCTGAAAAATATGCTCATTTCCTTCCACTTCCACGTGAAAAAGTGAAAAGGGTGAAGCAGATTAAAGAGTGGGAGGGTCCTCTGCTCCCCAGCAAAAGTGGATGAAATTTAAAGTTTGAGCACTGATTCCATTATCTCCTCCATAAAGTGAGTAACAGGACATGCAAGTGAATGTGAAACGTGGGGCTCCTTTCAGCGGATTATCAGACCAAAGTATCAAATTAGGAAAATGAAGGGTACAAGATAAAGGAAGGCATGGGGGGAGGTGGGAGGAGGTGAAGGGAGGTGGGGGGAGATGGAGGGAGGTGGGGGATCTAGGAGCTGAAAGGACTGATTGAAAATGGAAAAGTGAGGCAGAAAAGCAGCTCGCACGCATCTCCCTAATCGATCGGACGAAGAGAAAATCAGAAGTCATTAGTCATAGCGGGGGCCGGGCTCCGAGAGAGGCACGAGAACAAACGCGCCAGCAGAGCCACGCTGGCACAAATCTGTGGGACATTTTCATTTCAAACCCTGCTTTCTTTCTGCTTTGTTCTTGTTTTTTTTTAATCCTCTGAAAAATCTGCGATTTTAAAAGCTTGCTCGATTCAAGCAAAAGTACAGGTCAATGCAAAGTTGCCTGGCTTTAAACACACACCGCACTAACTCGATTAACCGCGTTTGCTACCTCTAAAGGAATTTGCTGTACGTACTGTACACACCGGCTCTCAGCAGGGTGCATTCACTACAGAGGTATACATAGCTCAAACAAAGGAAATACAAACTCCATTTAGTCCACGCAAAGCGCCTTCAGCGCCCCAAATCAACAAATCAATTACATCTCTTTCCAATCCATTAGGCGCCAAGGCATGAACTAAAAGCATAATGCAGACAGGATTCAGACAGTAGTCTCTTTTGCTTTTGCTCACCAGTCCTTCCTCATTGTCTGGTTTTTCAGCCCCTCACTGTCTCTCTTTCTTTCCCTCTCTGACATATACACACATACACACACAGATCAACACACACATACATCAACACACATATATTGACTGCCGCTATCACAAGTGCATGCATTAAGACAGGGCTGCAAGCACTTGAAATGGACAGTACAGATTTGTTTTTCTCTCTAAGCACCTCATGTGGTTGCAGATTCCAGGGATTTCTTTAGAAAATGTAACCTGCATGTTTAAGTGAATTTTCTTTTTTTCTTTGGGGCACTTGCACACAGGCACACACACACACACACACACACACACACACATATACACTATATTGCCAAAAGTATTCGCTCACCCATCCAAATGACTGTGCACCAGTGCACAAAGCAAGGTTCATAAAGACATGGATGGCAGAGTCTGGTGTGGATGAACTTGACTGGCCTGCACAGAGTCCTGACCTCAACCCAACAGAACACCTTTGGGATGAATTAGAGCGGAGACTGAGAGCCAGACCTTCTCGCCAAACATCAGTATGTGATCTCACAAATATGCTTCTGGAAGAATGCTCAAAAATCCCCATAAACACACTCCTAAACCTTGTATGAGAAAATACACGCATGAAGTAGGTAAACATTCCAAAATGTAAGAAAGAGCCAGTGAAATTTACTAATACATCCAGCTCATGCTCATAGCATTAGAATGTGTTAGGAGGAAACTGTCCTATCATCTGTAGCCACATCATACACCCGACCAGCTGGCAGCCAATAGGGGTGAAACAGGGAACAGGAGAGAATTCTAGCTAGCCAATCAGACACAGAAAGTTCCCCCTCTGCCAAAAATTTGGGTGTTTAAGATTTACACAAGCAATTAAATGTTAGCTTTTCCTCTTGAGAATGAACTGCTCCTTCTTACAGAGCATGGATTCTTTATAATAAAGTTTATTTTTGGTTAAAAAACAAACAAACAAAAAAACCCTTTGCTGTGTTCTTTACTTGCCCTGAACCTAAATTGGAGAAAGGAGAAATCGTTCCACGAATATATACACATCAGCCTATACTGACAGTACTACTAAATATCTGTGGCTCTTCCTTGACAACACACTGAGTGTGGGGATTTCTTCAGGCAGTCCACTAGCAGTCGTCACTGCTCTGTGGTGCCACGAGCCTTGCCAGACCTGGCCCTGTTGAACTGCCTGTGACCTCCTCCCCCTGGTCCCTCAGTCAGCTGCCTTCACACCAGCTCCCACACACCACGCGCCACGCTGAATTAATTCCCCCGCTACTGCTCTAGCTGTGAAGAGCACACGGGGTGGCAGCTTCCACACCCAGGCTTTTGGCACGTTAACGTGTGCCATCCCGAAGCCAGCCTGGCAGATCGAGATGTGCTTTACAGTCCAGCACTGAGACAGAGGCCCCAGCTATGCTGTGCTCGGGCGTCTTCCCCGAGCAAGAACCAAAGCTTTAACACTGACACATAAAGATTCAGCACTGTGGCAGGCCAGTAAATACTTGTACGTTTGGACCAGAGCTGAGCATGTGCCCTGGCTGACCTGTACCTCCTCTCCCTATCTCTCTCTCTCTCTCTCTCTCTCTCTTTTTTGTTCTCTCTCTTCCTCTCTTGCTCTCAAACCCTCTCTTGCTCTCTGTACCACTCTCTCTCTTACTCTCTCTCACACTCTCACTGTCTCACTCTTACTCTCCCTTTATCTCTCAAACATTCTCTCACAACACACTTTCTTTCTCTTTTTCCTCTTTCTCACCATCACTCTGCATATTGTTAGATTCACTCAGAACACACAGAGGCAGGCCAGACCACAGCTGCCCAACAGTATGAAACTGGTAGAAACCTGCGACCAGCACACAACCCCCTCTTCCCAAGTACTTTTTCATTTTCCAGGAATACTGCAAGCATGCTCCAGTGATTATTCCTTTCATTTTGCCATTCAAGGTAAAAAATAAAACAAAACAAAACAAAATACCATATACAGTAAGCACTCTGAGAGAGAGAACACATTTTCCCGTAAATTAATCCTGAGGGCTGTTTTCCCCTCAGACTCGTTCGAATCATCACTTGATACTAGAGAGAGCACACTTGGCTCTACATTAAGGAAATGTGCTTTGAGGACAGCCATGGTGAGAAGCAGTAATGTATTCATTATTTTGACCCACCATTGAGACTATTAATCCTACTGCAGTCTAAGATATTCCACAGTCGGTGGTCTACAGGAACATTCCAGTGGCTCATTCACGTAGTGCATATTTTTAAACAATTATTTGCAAACCACTTCAACTTCAGTCCGAGTGGTGGAGATGTCATTAAAACACTAAAGCCCACACAGGAGTGAATGTGGGCATGACTAAAATGTTCTAGTGATGCTCACGTCTTAAAAAAAAAAAAAGCACCTAACCAGCTTTATATATGGGGTCCGTTTAAAATGCAAAAGGATGCAGGCTCTATTTTGGTGAAATCCTTTAAGCTGAAAGGTCAGCCTGTGCTGAATGTAAGGTCAAGCATCACTCTTTTCTCCATCCTATCTTTTCATTTCCTATTTTTGGCTCCTGTTGGCTGAAGTGGGTGAAAATGCATTCAAATGTATTTTGTTCAAAGTCCAACTAATCCCACAATAATGGAGCACAAGAAATTCTCCTGATTACAGATGCAAGCTTTCCATCTTTTGATGACAAACTGAAACCTGCGTTTCTGAGTATTTTTCTATGACAGAAACAGTAAATAATATGTGGCCAGTGTATAATTGTCTAAGAGTCTTCACTGTGTTTGTTTGTGATATGGCTTCTCTTTGAAGAAATAACTGTTTGTTTGCTTCCATGCACCAAAGCAATTTTCATAGCGTCTAATAAACATCAGCACAAATACACAAAACATGTCCAGTGCACAGAGAGGACAAAACCCACCTCTGTAAACCCAGGTGTCTTTGATTGAGATCTGCAGCAGACCTCTGGGTCAAAAGATATTAGCCAGGGTCAAGGGTCAAGCAATGACTGCAGCCTCATCTGGAACAAAGCAGTCCTGACCGACGAGCTCATCCAAAAGCTTGCTCCAGTAATGTCCTAGCAACAAAGTCGGCTGTTCCACAGCTCAGTCAACAAAAGACAAGTTAAGAGTCCTTCAAAATGCCTTTTTTACATTTTTAAAGTTTATTTGTGAATAAACATTAGTAACATCACTCTAATAATGCAAATGTAAACGATAAAAAAATATGTAAGATGTAATAGATATTTCAAACAGTAACAGTAAGACTGTAATGTACATCAATGTCACTGACAAACTGACAGCGAAAAGTAGACGTGGCATTCATGGGTTTGTGTATTTCATCAGTAAAGCATGAGATCAATGGAAACTGCACTGCATATTCCACACTGGGCCAGCGTGAAGAATGAATCTTATCTCAGGCCTTTAATAACACAGAGAGACAGACCACAGTTTACCTTCATTTACTTTCAATCACTGATGCAACAGGACCGGGATCCGTCTGATTTATGCGATTCACGTTCAAAGAATTGACATCGGTTAAAAAAATCAAGCAAAACTGTGTTTAATCTTAATCATTTCAGTGTCTACATTAAACACTGAAATATATATTTACTCATAACCTTCTAGCAGAAATGAGCAAGAAGAACAGAAGGCGACCATGCAGGTCCCAGTTAGCAGGTGCTTTGTTAGCACTATTACTAGGACAAATATTACCTTTGTACTAAATGCTCTTGGTAGTATGTTCTTGGCAGACCTTTGCAAATCCCCTGACATTTTGGCATAGTGGTATGTTCCATGGCAATATCTTTAGGGGAAAATGATGCTTCTTTATTGATTGGAACTGATAAATACTACACCCAAAACTATTTAATTAGCAATAGGTCAATATTTTTGGCGTACGGACAGTAAAACTAGAGTAGGTAAACAGACTTTATCAGGCACTGGGCTACTGCAAAACTAAATGACTCTCCATTTTGGCGTTGTCCAATGTAATGCGATGTTTACAATGCGATCAAAGGATGGCTGACTCAACGTTAAGCTCTCATCTGTTTCTCCCTTAATAAAATGTCCTTAAGGCTTCCATGGTAGTGAAAAACAGCTGGTTATGAAGGAGGATCTGGGAGAGTATCAGAGGCAAAGGTGCAGATATCTTCATGGTTCACCGTGAAGTTGCATGCTAGCGCTTTTGAAAATATGAGGAAAAGTTATAATCATGGTTGTCAGCACCAAGACTCTTTAAAGACAACAATGTTCAATGAATGTTCAATCAGGCCTGAATAGCTATTGATTGAGCCCTTTAGCCCAAGCAGCTAATGGCTGGTGCTGGAGCCTCTCCTGTCTCTCTTGTATACTCTTGAACCCTCTAATGTCATCAAAAGCCACTTTCTAGAACCAGAGAGGGAGCCTGCAGTCTTTCTCCATAAAAACATAAACTATGAGAACATTCCCACATTCATCATGCATGTGGTATATCCATGCATTCAAAGGTCAAAAGCCATGTGTGAAAAGCCAGGAGGTAATGGATAACAGTTGTTTTTTTTTTATGTTAGATGATAAATACAATAAATCAACTCAAAGTGATAGTTAGTTCATCACACACACACAGAACTAACTATCACTTTAGCCTCTGGATGTGCAGACTCAGAAGATTGGAATAGCTGCTGTAGCCACTCGAGTGGAATTATCCCCTTCACCCGGCATGTGAGAGTTAGACTCCCTCTTATCGCCTTGCACACCGAAACTCTGTTACAACGCTTCCTTCACTCAGAGGCAGCTATAAAAAGCCCCGTCCACTGAAAGCGTTTAAATGCGGGTGGAGGTCCCTGAAGTTGTGGTGCTTTCCACACCATCATTAAAAAGTGATGCGGCCTGCACGCTCCACCTGCCATCTCCCACTGCTGCCGGGGGGTCACAGAGAGTGCAGGGCGCATGCAGGTCGCTGAACCAGTTTACCGACGGAGCTTCGCTAACCGGCGGCCGCGCCACGGCCAGTCGAAGGCATCGCCCCACCACTCCTCCCGCCGGGACGCGGTCAAGTAACGGTCACTGCACAATACCGCGGCAACGTGTAC
>JAOYMR010000017.1:23256838-23259338 GCA_025802075.1 Tenebrosternarchus preto | reverse complement strand
AGAGACGGGGCTTCTCTTGCAGTGGGCACAGTCCTGCTTCGCCAACACTTGGGTTACAAACCCCACCTGGTGGTCTCTGCGATACGTGAGTGCACTGGACTGTGGGTAATTGCCGGGTGGGCGGAACGGAGAGCATCAGGGAGACGTGGAGTAAAACTGGAACTGTGTGGGCAGAGATGGAGCCATGCACAGTCAGGGGGTCAAAGCTTGAGCTGAAACAGATGGAGGAGGAGGCGACGTTCTGCTACATGGAGAAATGTTATCATTTCTTATCCTCATAATGCATAATGTAGGACTAGTTCTTATGAAGTATTAACCCTTTAAACCCTGCTTACCACCCACTATTGTTCAGAGTAGTTGTATGTCATTACCTTTACCCTCCAGTCTGAAGGACAAAGCCTCCTATTACTTATGTAATTAGCAGCGCTACATTTCTACCAGAATCCATTAATGCAATCACTGTAATACCCATAAATCTATGAAAACCTGGGGTACCGCGCTACATGTGTCTGCATTAACACCAGACACATTCAGCTTCGTAACATATGTAGGAGAGTTTTTAAAAGAGCAGACCTTTGCACTCTCCAGGGCTGCACTAACAGCAGATTTGAAGGGTATTGATTGCTGAGAGTTTTCCTGATTCGCAGCATCCTGCAAGACTTACGTGCCCTGCTCTACGCCACAAGCGCATTACTCCTGCCAAGCTCAACACATCTGAGACAGACCGGGAGACTCTGACGCCCAGCGCTGAAAATGCTCATGTCAGAAAACATTGAGGACCCGGCGCTAAGAGGAAAGTATTATTGCCTGTATAATTGCAATTAGTGCTAATGAAGAACAGTTATAATCATATTGAAGCAACATCTCTGTGCTCCATTCCCTAACCGTTTTACCCAGAGTGCACCACTGGGAAAGAAGACTAAAAAAATTCGCCGTTGGAAGACACATGTGCCCAGCGCTTTTGGAAAACTGCCTCCAATTTATACTCACATCCTTGTTATTTTTTACCGGCACCTGTCTGAAAGTAAGAGTGAAATTGAGATGCTCTCATGCTCCATCTCCTCAATCTTACTGGCTATTAAAGGTTAAAAATGCCAGAGACGAGTTCATAAAAAATGAGAAGACTGATGAGAATAAAAGACAAGTGAGGAACGTGCGAGACCTTTGCCTGGGGCTGCAGGAGAAGCAGTGGAGGCCCTGCCCAGCACAGAGCGCAGGACGTCGTTCTTCAAGACGCCATCTGTAAACGACGGCCCGTAGCGCGTTAATTCAGTTCATCGACTAGGAAACCAGTAACGGCTATGTTTTATGCACAAACTGCAGTGTAGAGGTACACTGCCTTCCAAATCTATAAGGCTCTATACATTTTTAAAGACATTTCCTACATTTTGATTCTTCTGCATTTTCACTGCTGTGGTAAACTGTCTAACCAAACCTTGACACCAGACTCCAGGAGATAAAAGGTATGATTGCTTAAGTCAGTTTTGTCTTTTGGATTTTCCCAGTGTCAGTTTCAGTTGGGAGAGCAGAGAGAAATGAAACAGGATGACAGTCGGTGAGTGTCATCTGACAGGTGGAATAACAGGTTATAATATATAAATGGGGATTGGTGTAAGAGAACGTTCCTTTTAACTCTGGCTCAGAAGCCTGTGCTGCTATGTGCACATAAAAACAGGGCTAATGTGCAGTGCGAATAAATAAACAATCAAATAAAACCAACACAAAAGCAAAAATAAATGGTATCAAGGTCCAGTCTAAACATCTGCTCAGCGATGCACAGCCTACAAAACAGCTTCATACTGTATGCACAGCACCCCAAACGAATGCACTTACAGCAACATGCTAGTTCCTTTGTTCCTTCTAATGTATTGGATACATTGTATATGGTCTATTAGATCAATCGCAACCCCAGGCCCCGCCCCACTTAATCAGCCTGACAACAGGGGAGAGTAACGTGTGTAAATTCGCCACCTCTCGGGTTTGTTGACACACGTGCATAATGACTGCTCCATCCTTCCTTCCACCACGGCAAAGACATGCTGATGCGCACAAAGTCCCATGATCTAATAAGTTTCCCACTGCTGCCCCCTCCACAGAATATGATACAGCCTTCAGGAGCAACCACACGCGCCTGCTAATATAGCTGTGATCAATAATGAGTCCCGACATGTTTCAATTGAATCTGAAAATGTCATTGGAGACCATGCATCAATAATTATGGCGCAGATGGGAATAAAATCTTCAGTCTTCAGCGTCCTGCACTACCAGCCGTTTTACACGCATTAGTGAAGCTGCTGCTGAAGTCTGATCTCAGTATGAAATTGCCCCCCACGTTTCCATTAGACCCCACGGCTCTGATCTTATCACGTCTGTCCTGCTATAACTTCATGGATTATCATATTTCAGAGGAGCTACCAGTCAAGCTCTGTGTTAGACATTATCTTGTTTCTTTAAAAACTGCTATGTACTAGGATAGCACTCGCCCCCACCCCTACCAACC
>JAOYMR010000017.1:23237227-23247927 GCA_025802075.1 Tenebrosternarchus preto | reverse complement strand
GTGTGTGTGTGTGTGTGTGTGTGTGTGTGTGTGTGTGTGTGTGTGTGTGTGTGTGTGTGTGTGTGTGTGTACGTGTGAAGGCATAGGTGGTGAAGGTGAATGGAAACCAGTTACTGCTATTTTAGAAGAGTAATAGAATATCAAATAGAAAACAAATCCAAAAAGTCTATGACTTTTGCAAGTAATGACTATGCATGCCATGTACAATATGTATGTAATCTACAACTTCAGACACAGCAGGTCTGGATACAGCAACGGTATTATCACAAAGGTTTAGGTTATTTTGTTGAGAGTTTCATCTTGGATAAAATCCCAATAACAGGTATCTGATGAATACAGGAGCTTCTGTTCAAGAAGCCAGCTGTGAGGAGACTCTGTAGATGTTCTCCACACAACAGCTCATTGGTCAAAATGGCAGAACAGTGAAGGTTCACTGATGACAACACTGTGTGGGCTCATTTCACTGATGACAACAATTTATATTGCATACGCTTGTTTTATAGAACAATATTTTTTAAAAACTTTCCTTTCTTCGCTTTTGCATTAATTCAGAAGAGACTTTATGACACCTTATTTATAAATTAATTTTGATATATATTTTATATTTTAAACATACTGCATCGTCCTAAGGGGAATAACTGGTATTGATCCTTAAGCAACCTGATACTATGTGACGCACTGGATACTAATACTAATACCATTCCTTGGACGACCACCATGAAGCAGGTCAGGCTTGGTGACTGAATTCCAGGACCCAAAAGCATGTCCCATTATACAGACTTCATAGGAGGCAAACCCAATTAAACCATTTGTGTTTAATCAGGTCTGAATGCGGGAGTAGAGCAGTTTGAGCACTCCCCACGACCTTTACATTTGAACTAATATATATATATATATATATCTCAGGAAAAGACAGCAGTAAAAGACAGAGTAAAGAGAATCAAAATGGCAGTGAAGTACACAAGGTTTCCAGAGAAAGAGAAAATTTCTGACTAAGGTTTTTTTTTATTAGCTGTGTAAGCAAAGTGCTTCTGAGTTTCTTAGAGGAGGAACCAGATTATATTGGAAAAAGCAGATATTTAAAACCTTGTGTACTTCACTACAATTTTCACTACAGTACACCGCAGTTCCTCTCCTGAAATCTTCTTATATATACATATGAGAATGCAAACATTTATATAAAAAAGAAATGAAGAATGAGATTATTCTGAGATAGTGTGGTACCTGGGGTCTGTAGAAGATGGTGATGTTCATCACAGTCTAATAAGATCTTTAGAGTATAGTGAGGTACTCCTGTAAAGACAAAAACAACAGGCTTAATGTACAGATTTGAGGGTGAGATAAGGAAGAAGCAGGAGAGCCAGTGGACAGTAGCACCCCAAGTGTTCACCGATTGTGCCAGTGGACAGTAGCACCCCAAGTGTTCACCGATTGTGCCAGTGGACAGTAGCACCCCAAGTGTTCACTGATCGTGCCAGTGGACAGTAGCACCCCAAGTGTTCACTGATTGTGCCAGTGGACAGTAGCACCCCAAGTGTTCACCGATTGAGCCAGTGGACAGTAGCACCCCAAGTGTTCACCGATTGTGCCAGTGGACAGTAGCACCCCAAGTGTTCACTGATTGTGCCATCAGTTTTTATTGGAAGGTTCTACACCTCACTCCTCCAGGTTTTAAATCTCAATCTGTTACCAGTTTCAGCCTGGGCTTAAAAACTCTGGTTTGCAGAAGGTTTTCTTTGGGGCGATTTCCACTCAGTATGCTCCTCTATGCTAACCGCTCTCCTATAACTGTCCTGGTAGAACAAGCTGCCTAAGGTGCTAGCAACAATTCCTGGTTCGGTTCCCAGTTCCTGGGTCAGTTCCTGGGGAATGCACACACTATCATAATAATAAATACATTCAAGGTGCTCTGGATAAGAGTGTCTGCCAATTACTGAAGTTACACTCAATGGTATGTTATATAAAAGAAAATTATTTCTCAGTAAAATGACAGCATCTGAGAATAAAGAGTCTTAGAACTGAGGACAATTCCTGGTTGTAATCGTGTGGTGGGCTGACCTCCTGTACAGTGAGGTGCCCCAACAAATAGCACTCTTGTCCAAAGTAAACAAAACCTGCGGTTATTCCATAAAGCAAATCTAAATCCAGTTGTCCAAGCCTTTGTAGAAAAACCTACTGCAATGTGTTCAGGGGATGTTATGAAATCACAGTAGATAAATGAGAATTACTGTCATTACTGATCACTATGAAAAAGTTCCAAAACTGGAAAAGTACCAGAATGTTACAATATCAACGATAATCACATAAAGATCTGTGCAATTCTATGTGTTTCACTGGCAAAACTCCCACAATGAAAAAAATGATAGTTATCATTCAAGTCTTTTCAGGAACCTTGTGCACCTACGCAAGATTAATTTGGTGCCTGTAAAATCTTTAAAAACACTCTGGCAAGCACATAACAATGAAGAACAAAATCATCTGTGTCAATATCTGATTGTCATACAGCACAATCATACAAAGAGCCACAGGAGGAAAATAGTGGGGAGGGTGTAGCCTGTGTTAAGTACATTTCAATGTGGTCTGCACTAGCAAAATGACAATAACACAGTCCAGACAGAAGAGTTCCTGTCCTGGATCTCCTTTGTTTGCTAATTTCACACATTACATCACCTACTTTATTCTCCCAAAGATTCTTCAATCAGTGGCAACAATGAGAAAAATGTTTACTTGAAATGAGGGATGTTTTCCTATTATTCCACCCAAGATAATTTACTCCCTCATTGATTACCACATCTACAAGTCCA
The DNA here is from genome assembly GCA_025802075.1 of Tenebrosternarchus preto. NCBI lineage: Eukaryota > Metazoa > Chordata > Actinopteri > Gymnotiformes > Apteronotidae > Tenebrosternarchus > Tenebrosternarchus preto. The sequence goes on along the minus strand of JAOYMR010000017.1, from coordinate 23,245,123 downwards.
CTCCGTCTACTGGGCTGACACACAATAGTCTGCAAACTGAAACTGGATAAGGTTTTTTTATGTCACTAAAGGATATTATGCGATGCACAAGGCATTAATGGCGTATGTTTTAGTGCAAATGAATAACACAGAAAAAACAAAACAAAACAAACAAAAGCACCATAAAAGTTTTAAGATGAACTTTTTAGATTGTCGTGTTCAACTGAGCTTTCTGCAAATATTATGTTTCTTAATTAAATCTGGCATGGTAATACCCAATAGCCATGTTTATGTGAATATTATAGCATTTTTCATTTTGAGCTCATTCTTGGTTTATGGACATGACACCTATGTACTACAGGCACTGCTTTTCACCTGTCAACACAAACTCAAGCAATAAATCTCTTTTTTTTTTTTTTATAATCAATTGATAACAGAAATATGGCAGATAAATGAACATGCCGACATAATACATTAGTTTTAATGGCGTTTCTTAATCAAAATATGTGCCGATCACCAGAGACCAATTACAGGCCTTGAGATAAAGCCAAACCATTAATAATGTGCTACCATGTTTCACTCTGACTACATTTGGGGTCAAATGGCTGCTGGGGGAGGGGCTTCCTACTCATCCTAAGCAAACCTTTATAAAACATTTGAAATTCATATTCAAAGTGTTGAATATTTAAATAAATAAATAAAAAAGATTTTACCTGAAACTAATATTAGAAATTCATGAAAAATTATGAAAATATGCATTCGAAAAAAATATTAGAATCAGTATTTCAACTGAGAAATCTTTTATTCTAAGTTAGGCAATAGAGTGTAACACAGTGTAATAGATGACTGGTGTTTAACATAAAAAATGCTTATTTTATGTTTTGAGTTTTAAAAGTCAAATTATGAACTTAAAAACTGGACAATCACTTGGATGCAGTAACGTTTCTTTTGGTATCTGTTTAAATGTATTTCTGTTGAATGGGACCTGCTTTGAGCTTTTTTATATGCAGGAGCTGAGTAATAATACTGCTGAACCACTGTTTTAGAACTGGAGAAACATGCTGACTAAAGGCCGTGTAAGGAAACCTGCTGCAGCTGTGAACTTAAATTGGGGACAGAGAATAATCTGCAAACCTGCTGGTGTTAGTCAAAATCCCGGTCTGTAAAATAAAGAAAAGACTTCACAAAACAGGATTTTTTCTTTTGCTGTGCATTTCTACAATTTCTCTTACTACTATAATCATGGAATTGACAGTGTCGAAACATTTCATATACATAGAAAAAGTAATATTTCCAAACAGCTGTCAAGCAGACGGTAATAAGTGCAAAAAGATCAAACATTTTCTGCCCTGTTTCCATGGAAGCCATCCATTTTTTCCTGGTTCTGTAATTCTGTGCTTTCTTTTCTCTTGGTGGGACATTTCAGGACCAATTACAGTGGCTTCAGCTCCTCTCAGAGCAGCCTGCTGTGGGAGGGAGCGTCCACTTCAGCTCCAGTTGCCACGCGGCGTGAAAAGCCCCCACTACTTTGCACCACTTTAATTTCAACAGCCACCTACTAATACCAGTGGACATGTCTTCTGTCTTGTATTTCCTCATGCGCCACTAGCACGTCTAAATGAAGGTGGCAACGTGCAATTTTCTCAACCGCGGTGTTCAAATCCTTAGTGGCGACAGCACCAGCAACCAGGTGGGCTCCCTGCCTGAAGCCTTGTTTTTGGAAGGAGACACATCGCAAGTCATAAGATTAATATTTCCGTGGTGTAATATTTCCTTGTCCCATATGTATGACCATATTGCCTGATGACAAAAATAATATATATATATATATGTGGGTTGGCAATATTATTGCAATATTTTGACCAGACAAAAAGATTATGATGCTTTTTTTTTTTCTTCGAATAATCACTCAATTAAGATTAATCAACCAAGATTTAGGTACATATTTATTTTATTTTTATTATCATATCAGTCTGAAATCCTAACAAATAAGGGAATATTTTAATGTAAATAACTATATGATATAGTTATAAGTGATTTTCACACAAAATCAACAGACTATAGCTATTTCTAAGTAATCCCTGATAGTAATGTATATCCCAGGTTTATATAAGGTAACTCTAGAAAGGATAACTGATATTGATCAGGTTAAATTTTATCAACCATATTTAACTTGTTACATGTGCAAGAGTATTTATCTAAACACAATTCTCATACAAAATAAAGTAGATATAAATATCTGTCTTTAAATGTCACCATTGTCCAAGAGAACATTTGTAAGGAACTTCTGTTTTGGTGGTAAATCTGCAAAATAAACATGGCCCTGTCGTTTTAAAAGCTGCTTGTCTTTGTGCTAACTTTCCTGTCAGTAGCTAAAGGACAGCGAGGGACTTCTCTTTGAAGTTCGCTTTCCTGCAAAGAGCAGACAAGCCTCTCTTCCTCTCGTGTAAAAGACGAGTTCCAGCAGAAACTCTGGACACCATTACTTACACAAACTGTGTTAAACCACATTTGGATGAAACCATATTTAAATGGTCAGTGTGACCCCAGAAGGGCAGTGTGCTGTGGCTAGCTTCCAGGCCACAGTGGATTTCGCCCACAGAGGCCAAGTGCATTGCAGAATATCATAAATTATCCGCAGTTTTCCACCTGAGTTCGTTCCTTTGTCCTAGATAGAGCGGTTATCCTTGAAGCCCGATTCAATTATTTACTTGCCAAATAAATTATTACATAATGTCCCTGCATGCAACAGCCCTGGCAAATGCTGTTCTTCCCACAAACACCAGACAACTTGTTCATGCCACATGAAGAATTCTGTAGGGGACAGTAAAAACAGGAAGTGCCATGTGAATAGAGGGAAGCAAATTTTAGAATCTTGAGGTGAAAACCTGGAAGGCCTGGCTGCGTCGTCACAGTGCAGAGGTAAGAGGAGACGGAGAGGGAGACACAACTCTTTGCCTGTACCCAGCCAGGAGGGGGACACAGCGAGGGTGCAGGAGTTGAGGGGTAACCGAAGGAGATCTGACGCTCCGATAAGAACAGCATGGCTGCCTCCATTTGCTTCATGCTAAGCTGTTTCCCACACAGCTCCGCTCCTAAATGACAACGGCAGCGTCACATCCAAAGCAGGCTGGAATTTACAACAGCATTTACATTCAACATCTGGAAGTCGTAGCAAAATCCAACCGGCTCACGGCACTACAGTGATTTGCAATGAATGCACCGCGCTCATAGATGAGGTGACAGAACCTACTAACAGAGTGTACAAGCTGAGCGCATAGTGACTCACTGCTAGATAAAATTCCCTCTCATATGGTGACTGAAATAGCATTCAAAAGCAAAGCGTGGCAGCAGCTCCGGGATCTCTGTGTAGTGGGAGAAGAGGGGGAAAGATCAGACAGGATATGGATAGCAGGGACTGCCACTAATGGTTCACATAGCCTCTTAAGAGCTCGGAAACCGTGTGGTTCTCCCGCGGCCTTTCGCCCTTGCTGCATTAGCAAGTATATTACTCCCTTTATTTTGGCCACTGTGGTTGAATATTCTGCATACTAACTCTCATCACGGGGGGCGGGATTCAGCAAATCCTGCCTGACTGTCTGGCTGCAGCACACGAAACGCCGCGACTGCAGACCTTCACCGACCTGCTCTCGCCGTTCCGCCAGGCTGCCAGAGCTTGCTGATTCTAGCTGCCGTGTAAAGTAGAACAGGCATTCCCTCACCTGTTTGTTTAGCTTAGGTTAGTACTGCCAACGCATCCTCACAGACCACTCTGCCTATATATGGAGACGAATCAGGGAGCAACGCGCCACAGGGACTTCTAGTCACAAGCTATTGGTCATTCGAGTTCATCTACAAAGCACACAGTATCCTTCATATCACCTTTGACCACTCGTAGAAAACACAGCACTCTCCTGTGACTGAGCAGCCAGATGCTTAGTGCTATTTTAACATAAATCATATTGCCTCTTTAACCTTCAATAATACACCATAAACAAGGCTAAGCGAAGAACCAGTATAACAGCTACCCTGCACAACAGGAAATTACTGAATCAAATGAACATTTTGGCTAATGAATAAATAAGGATGTCACGCCTCCTCTGGTTTAAACCCGTATAACCTGTGTAAACCTGTAAGGAACCTTCATAATTAGGTTTCACATTCACAAATAGAGAGATGGGTGCGAATGCATGATCCCTATTGGTTAGGATGGGATGGGATGGGCAAAAATATCAGAAACGGCAAAAGAGAATTATGAACTGGACTTTTGAGCAGTGACTTTTAGGTGAGGAACTTTAAAGCTTCTAGTACAGGCACATTTAAAACATCTCATCAGCAGCCAACGTCCATTATGCACTCAGGTTAGCTTTGAGACTAATGCCACACATTCTGTTTCTCTCTTCATCGACAGTCACATTTGCATATTTTACGGTCCGACTGATGTAAAATCATTAATTATTTTATCTAAACGTGGCTATAAACGTACGAATAAATGCACATTATAAATACATTTGTAAAAATGAATAAATATATGTGCACATAGATGAACATTGTACAAACATCTGCAATAAACAAACAAATAAATAAAAATGACACTCAAGAGAAAAAAAGGACTAGATAAAAAGGGACTGTGATGATACTCCATCTACTCAAAGCCCCCACCCACCCACGCCTGTATGTGTTTAGCTGGCTCAGAGTTGATTCTCACTTTAACAGGTTCAGCTCCCCAAACCCTGTAATCCTGGATGTTCCATGCTGCCAGTATTATCTGTGTTATTATCAGGTGCTGTTATCAGTGTTGATGTCTACTCCTTCCTACTGCTGCTCCTGGAAGCCAGGGCTGCAGTTCCACTGAGACCTGAGCTATACATCTGTACCTGCGCTTCTGAGTGTGAAAGAACGTAACAGTATGTGACAGAACAAAGATTTTCCTGACAGTGTGCTGTTAAAGCCACAGGCCAGGCCTAACAGTGAAACAGAAGTTGGTGCTCGAATGGCTTGCTCTTGTGCGAGACACTTTTGTCTCTACCACCAGTGCCTTCAGCTGGTACTGTACAGAAACTCTTATTAACAGCCATCTTGAGCTCCACATGCTTCTCTGGATCCTGTACAATTTCACTTTGAAATTAAGTGCAGTAGATCGTTTTGGTGAACACCAGACCAGAAATCAGTTTCGCTGACAGTGGGAAAGTCCGTCCTTGTAATACCTCTGGGGTAATTTGAATCCTTATAAAAAATACTACCTTTCTTGCTACTAAAACTTGCTCTTTAAATGGAATGAATAAATCCATATAATCGATGTATAATACAGTAGAGTACATGACAATAGTAATATCTATCATTGTAACATCTCATCTTTGATGAAAAGCCGAACTTAATTCTGTAGAAGACTGAGCCGCCATTATTATCCTGGAGTTATATTAAGGGAATAAGTGTAACACATTATAGAGTCTATGAACAGTCACCGACTGAACCGTTGAACAGTCACCGACTGAACCGTTGCCTATATGATATTCCATCATATTCCCTTCCGTTATTCCCTCGGTCGTTTACAACAGTTACTCAGTATATGACCTAACGTGTCAGTATTTGAGACTTAGAAACACCGCTCGGTTCAACGGCGGCAATGACCTGACATCTGACAGGTAAGACCGTGCTGACATTTTTATTTACTGTCTTTTCTATAATGTCTATCCGTCCAGGTGCTACGTTGGCGTTAGTCCGGTTTGGCTTCTAAAATCCGAACAGGAAGTTTTTTTCCACCCGTGTGGGAAGATGCGCGCTTGCGCACAACAGTAAAGCCGCACACCCCGTACGTTTATTATGACATTTGGAGAGGATAGCTCACGCGCTGCTTCTTCTGTCATAAATGCAGGACATCTGGCATGCGGTATTAGTGTTCTCGTCATACACATCGCCTACTCTGCTTGCCGTGGTTGTCAAAGGAGCAACGAAAATTGCACAAATGTACAAAGTAATAGTAATTCACCGTTGTCACCGGCGCCTTTAGCCTCACCTCGGGAACTGCTACCGAAGCCTCGGCGTTTGTCCTTGTTTTCCTACGTCGTCCAGATGTAGATGCGTTCCTCATTCAGTACATGCTGCTGTTTAACTGCATAACATAAAGTATGCTAGAATGTTCTTTGCAGTTGTCTCATTTGTCAGGTGTCTCCTATCTCTTTGTGCGTTCAACCACACTCCGCCGCCGTGACGAGTTGCTCGCGCAGCGATAGAAGAGTTGACAGATGCTGTGGGGCGCGAGCAGCGCTCCCCAGCCTTAATATCGAGATGCGAGCGAAAGCTTGCTCAGACTCACCGTGCAGCTACTTTACTCCAGCTCCGCTCCTCCCCTTTCGCCTTTGTGCGGTGCTTTACAGGGCACATCAGCGCCGCTTGCTGGCCAAAACACGGAATTACACCCAATCATCTTACCTGTTCTTCTTCGACCACGTCCGTCTACGGCAATATTGTACATTCATATAAACTTTCATAGACTCCTTGCTATAATTTGCCCACGTCCACTTAAACCTAACCAATGACTGCTCGTACGTTTTAGAGGTTTCACGTCTGTTTGTTTCTTAAGTTTGTGGAGAAGTGCTCCATATTCACCTTCCATACGTATGGTTAAGTTTGTATAAATGAATTCAGCAATTCCAAATCATTGTAATTGATATATCTGGTAATTGATCTCTAATGAAGGGAATGGATGGCGCATATATAATACATCACACATTATTAAATATTGAAGATGGCCTCTTATTCATTATTAAGCACAACATCTGTCAATTTTGCTTCAGTCTTTAATTTACTTCTCTGGAAGCAGATTATGCGTGGCCTTGCATTGTGTTTTGACTGCAACCTTAAAATATATGGATATATATGCAGTTTAGTGGGAGCTGGTGAGCTCCGTGGCCCAGGGGATGTGATGCATTGCATTCTGCTGGGCTTCAACTGACCTGAGAATGTTTTCACAGCTGACCCTATCACACATTGTAGAGCTTTAGCGTGGAGTGAGATGCTGCCTCTGGCTAATGCATGTAGCATGTGTAAGGATTTTCACTGCCTGTTTCTCAGACGGATTAATCTTAAAGAGAGGGATGTTTGATTGAACAAAAATCCAAAAACAACCAATAAGAGACAACAGAGAGACAAGAGAATATACAGCATGTATTTATACTGATCCACAGATACACAGAGGAAAAGGTATTTAATTTTGTTGCTTTAATAATAGCAATGTTGTACATCTTTTGTTGACCTTGTTATGGATCCTTCTGGAGGAAACTAAGAAAAGACTGTACATATAATAGAGAGAGAGAGAGAGAGAGAGAAAACACCCAAACTGCTGTTCCCCACATGAGCGTGGGCCACTGTGGACAAACAGGTGTGGGTAATTGGTTGCTGGGGGAGGACGAGGAGGAGTGTCCCTCCTGCATCCGTGGCTCTTCCTTCAACACTGGAGCTGTGTACTAGCGGGGGACTTGCTTAGATGATCTTTACAAGCTATGGCCTCTCAGGGTTTATAGCTTGTTCATGTTATCATGAGTTTAGCTTACACACAAAATCTCATATCCTTGAACATGGCCCAGGGGTTGGGAGGAGCACAACTAATTGTCACACATCATATTCAGTTCAGCGACGGGATGGTAAAATAGCCAAACCACCACCAGTGTATGTGTGCAGATGTGTGACAGTGTGGAACAAACACTAGGCAATGCACTGTGTCTGAGAGATTCTTCACTGTGAGCCTGTAAACAGGCTTTAGCTACATTTAGGACGAAGGAGGCACATTAGCTCAGAAACAAGAATGAAGGCATTCATTTAGACATAATTAAGATCTTCAGTGACATGTAAATAATGATTATGGAGAACACTATATTACTTTGTGATTAAGCTTAAGGCAATGTCAACATTATATAT
>JAOYMR010000017.1:23208284-23229136 GCA_025802075.1 Tenebrosternarchus preto | reverse complement strand
GAAATGAAAATGAACCAGGTGCTAGAGAGGTGGAATGGACCACTCACCTAGAGAGGTGGAATGGACCACTCACCTAGCCATCACAAGTCAAGTGCTTGTTACGTTGGGAGGTTCAGGGGGGAAAGGTTCAGTTCAGGTTAGAGAAGAACCAAGAAGCAGAACCAATGAGAAAAAAGAATAGCTTAATGAAACACACAGAGCTGACATAATTCAGCTTTTACACAATAGGAGGAAATGATGCGATTTAACATAACACAAAAAAAGAGGGGCGGGAGGGTCAGAATCAAGCCTGAAGATGAGAAAAACAATTTTTTGTAACTCCACTGATAGCCAGCACATACATGGTATAGTATTGGCCTGTTTGCGTATGAAAGAGCAGATTGGTGTAAGTAATATACTTTAAAAAAAAATAACACAGAATAATAAATACAGATACGATGACAAAAATGTGTTTGAAGTAAAGTTCAGTATGTGTTGACAATAATGTCGTCTACCTTGATGAATTAGAACTCAGACTAGGAAAGCTGCAGTCTGCCCCATGGTGGGTTTGTTCTCCTTGGCTGAGGTCTCCTGTGCCTTTGTGTTTATTGTAGCTTAATGCAACTTGTACACCTCAAGAGCACCACTTAAAAAAAAAAGAGAGAGAAAAAGAAAGAAACAAAACAAAAAAAACCCATCAAACTAAAGATAGTTGTAAGTCTTGCTACATTACTGAACATTAACATTGCATTGGCCAGAAGTCTTGCTCAAGGTGTTCCACACCATTAAGCCAGATCTTGCCAGGGTTCTCCATGGAATGGGAGTTAGACACCTTCCCAATGACTGAATCTTGTTAACTTCTTTTTTTGTCATCTAAAACAAGTGGCAAAATGTCTGGGGTTTTTTGTTTGTTTGTTTGTTTTTGTGCTGCTCAGCTGAAAAACTGTTCCAGCTCTTCCTCAACGTTGGCCTCTGGCACTGTCTGGTCAGCGTCACGCTCTCCCCTGGCCTGGGCAACGCCTGCCTGGCAGGTGGCAGCCAGGAACCAGGGGTGCTCCAGGATCTCGCGGGACGTGAGGCGCTCGGCCGGCTCCCTCCGGAGGACGCTACGGATCAGGCAGCGTGCCTTGGGCGTCAGCGTCTCGGGGATGCTGAACTGGCCGCGGCGGATTTTGCTGAACAGCGACCCGGGCTCCACGTCGTGGAACGGGTAGCGGCCGACCAGGATGGTGTACAGCATGACGCCCAGGCTCCACACGTCTGCCGCCTTCCCCGAGTAGCTGCCGCTAGCGTTGAGGATCTCCGGGCTGACGTAGGCCGGACAGCCATGTTTGTCCGAGAGTGAGTCGTCATTCCCTTCCAAGAGGTATGTGTCTTCCAAACTCTCCAACTTCACGAGGCTCCTGAGGAACACAAGAGTAGATGTAAGATTACTCAAGGAAAAATTCTGCTTGTTACTGCAGTTTTGTCATAGTGGCATAACTTGTATTGGATGATAAATCCCCATCACTGAAGTAATGAAAGAGATGACTGCCTCTGGATGTTCCCATTGGTAAAAGGGCTGAGGCAAAGCCTTCTCTGAGGAAAACTCGGATCCTTCCTAGGATTTTTAATGAAAGAAGGTTGTGCAACAGAATCTATGGGACTCCAAGAATCATAACTGCTCACAGCAACATAAGACAGTAGAAAAAAAAAAAACAGGAAATATGACAAAATGACATTTCTCAGCAGCGCAAGTATATTTCTTAAGTAATCAAAACAAAAGTAGGAAAATCCATGTTTTTCCTCTTGCTTTCACTACTTCTGGATTCCACCAACATATTAAGCAAAGCTTGGAAATTATCCAAAGGAATCTGAATGAAAATCACAAACATGCCTCTTGGGCCCAGAGTCAAAGCCGTAACCCTGTTCTCATCCTACCGCCTCAGACGTTATGTGGAAGGCAAGCGTAATCCATGCGTGTACTCGGTGACCTGACCCTTTGACCCCTCGCTCTGTTCCTGTCCAGTAGCAGAGGGCTGCGGTATAACAGGAGAGCAGCTCAAAATAACCCACAAATGCCATGCAGCATACGTGACTCACTCCTCTACTGCAGAGTGGAAAAAACACACACGCACTTGCGGAGTGTGAAAAGGACACTTGCTTACACTCGGGCAAACCAGAGTAGGGCACCTAAATGTGCTCTGAACTGCATATAAACTGAAGAACCACTTTCCCAGATGGAATCTAAAAGTAAGCCCACACAGAAAAGCTGAAGAATTCAATGGTGACTCATCACTGACACTGCGCTTTTCTCCAAAACCAGTAATGATCCACTGAAGAATCAGACCCCTACGTGCTCAACTCCAGGTCCCCAGCCCGTGTCATGAGCTGCTCGGGAGACCAGTGGGGGTTCCACGTCCATCACCCTCAGGCCGAGGGTCAGGTTCAACCAAGCTCCCTGTTCCCGTTTCCATCCTGGTGCACGCTCTGTGTTTCATTACTGCTCAGGAAGAAACCCACCTCTGGCTACGTCCATCCCTCCAGTCAGCCATTACTCCTCGGGTCCAGACTACAGTGCGGCTGCCCTGAACTGAGCTCCACATTTGGAGTGTGGATCTTCGCCCATCTCTACCGTGTTTCCATGTGCTGAGCTGCAAGGAATCTAGCTAAGGTGACTCATTTAGCTGGACTTGCCATGACCGTTTAGCTTAAAGAGGACCACCCAAATTCATAACACACACAGCTATTACACCAACCTAATTTTAGAGGCAGGGGATATAGTCAGGCTGCATTTTACATCCCAACATGCTCTGCACGGCACAGCACATTCACTAGCAACATTTACTGTGCCTGTTCAGCACTAGAGGAAAGGTCTGGTTAAAACGAAGTGGGACCCAAAGGGCACAACAGGTACGAAAGATCACTGTGAAAACCCTGAAACCCTGCATGCCTGCTGAGGTTCAACACTGGAGTCATTTCTCCTTACCTTTCCTCATTCTTAAAGACGAATTTCCTCAGCTTGAGGTCTCGGAGAACCAGACCGTTGTCGTGGCAATGAGCCACGGCCGAGGCTATCTGATAGAAGAGCCGGGCAGCCTCTTCCTCACGCAGCTTCTTGCGTGTGCGGACAAACGAGTGCATGTCGCCATGGCTCCACTCGAAGAACACGTATGCCCGCGTTTCCCCCAGGAGGATCTCCACAATCTGGTTGATGTTCTGGTGGGCACCCAGTACAAAGTAGGCTGCTAAGGACTCCTGGTATCGACTGATATCAAATACCTGCAAACAGAAGGGAGCATTTTGCATACAATTAGATGCTGGCATGGACTCCAGGACACCGGGATAGATGTGCAGAGTTACTGCATTTACAGAGTCTCGTACGCATGTGTAATGGTACTAAGAATTTCATTTGGGCTTATCCATGTACTTGCTCGTCTCAAAATGAGCCACCATTTAGTAAGACAATGGAGAGTTCAGAGACAAAAGGACTGCAGTCCATGGAGTATCGAGAGGCAAGGCATACATCTCTGCAGCAATTTTAAGCTTCCAAAACAGACACTGCTCTTTGATGTAACAAACACACAAAAGGAGGGTTGAGTAAATATGGCTCACTGATGAGGACACTGCAGGCCTAATTCATATCAAGGTATAAAGACAGCTTGGCTCACTGACCATACGAACTCTAGATTCTTCAACCACATAAAACACACACCGTTCCCCAGTGGATGCACTGAACCCTTTTATGCAACAAACAAAAAGATGGCATTTATATTCTGGATCTCCTCACTAGCTAATGGCACCGTGTTTTTTTTTTGTTGTTTTTGTTTTTTTTTCTTTTATCTACTTGTCCTAGTCGTCAGTGGTAGGGTAGTCACGTATTAAAATAGGCTTACGCAGACTCACAGAACAGTACGTGTCCACACCAGCCAGCGCGAGAACACTCTGATCACAGAGAATACCATGGTAACGTCTGAGTTTGGGCTTTGGACATTGTTACTCGCTCCTTTGTCGTCGGTACATCACGAAACATGATCGACAGAGCACTGGCGAGCGTACGACTTGGCGGAGCATTTCCTAGACTTTTCCATTACCCAAACCTTCTCGATTACAAAACAAACGCGACACAATATTCCAAAACACATTAACAAGCTTGCTTGGCAGTTTTTAAGGCAAAGAAATGCATTTGGTAGTGCATAATGTGCGGCTCTTTTGCGAAACAGCAAACATAGTTTAAGCTTCTCAATGACCTTCGAGGTCCGGCTCCCTTGTACAGATAATGTCCCTGCGTCGCTCAACACAGTTCTCCACGAAAAGACATAATATGCTCTGATACGAAGTGAGGATTTGGCTTACCTTGCAAACGAGCTTTTCTCCACTGTGCAAGTGGGCGGCCCTGAAAACGTGGTCTCCCTCAAGCGGCTCCAACAAAAGGTAATTTCCAATGCATGAAATGCAGTGCGCGGGGTCCGGAGTCTCTGGAGGGCTGGGGCTTCCTAAATTGGGGCTAAAGCTCTGGTTTGATTCTGTAGTCCTTAGGCAAGATAACTCCTCAAATTCGTGTGCTTTGTGCCTTGATCTCCCATAACGTGAAATGTTAATGGGATTTGACCTCTGTATGTTCATGAGTGTTATATGAGATTTGTCCTAAGGAAGATGGTTCGACGATTGAACTGCGGAAAATGAACTTGGGAATGAGACAGACCGACGTCCAGAATGTGCCTAGACTACTGCAATACAAAATACATAAAGGAAACGAGTCCCTTTATATAAGTTACAGATACCTTAGAAAGGCTTATTATACCCTACCATTAGTCTGCAACAACTTAAAAGTACATGCAATATACAATGTCAATACGACTGAAATGAAGTTTGACTATCATGCAAGCTAAACAGTATTGCAACAATCTTATTTTGGCTTGAATTTCAGTGACGACGAATGTTAGATAAATTCCAGTTACACACAAAAAAATAAAGTTACCTTGTTTTTCTGCTATTATAAGGCCTGAGCTATAAAGCTTGATTATAATATAGCTAGCTAACGATTTTGTCTTCAGCGGACCACTTAATTCTTTGATCTAGCTACAGGACCCCTTTCCAATAGAGAGTAGAGCAGGTAGCTAAGTGCAAAATGCTCGAAGAAATGCTTCTTGATCAGACGGATAGAGGCAAGATTTTCCAGTGTGGGAAATCAACATTAAATGCCAAAAGTGCTCGCTAGCAGAAATGCAGCTAACTTGCTAACCGGTGAGTGGTATCAGATTTCCTGAGAGAGGGCTCCGTTTTCATTCAGCGGCCTTGTTCCACAAATCATTTCCATGCAGCTATGGTTGCCATGCCATCTACCAAATATGGCAAGGGAATCATCCGGATTGCAAGCCCTTTGTTTTGTGGGGTTTTGTTTCGGGAGTCGATGTCCTCTGCGGCAACTTCGTTTTATTCCGAAATATCTTGCGGAATTGTTGAGTTTTGGCGATGATTTTGGATGCTAGAGAAAAAGGGATGGCCGAATTTCCCGGGCCTATCCCTTATTTCAGCAAAACATCATCTCCCCGTGGTGTGATTCTACTTACGTGGCTGAGAATCTAGTCCATTCAGAGCGAGGTCAGCCACACATACACACCGTCTGCCAGTGCAGGAGCTGACTGCTCTCGGATAGCTCTCCACGCACACGACCAACCTGCTTCCGACCCGCCTTCCTAACGTCACGTGGAGAGCGCTCCCCTATTGGTCTCCGGTTTGACGCTGACAATTACAAGCTACAGTAGGGCTATATGCAGTCGTGTGAGATAATTATTCACCCTTGGAATTCAATTGTACCAAAGCGTTATCGGTCTACATTACGCGAAATATGCACGGTCGCGTCCTGCACAAGTGCCTCGCGGCGCCTGCTTTCAGAACTGATGCAACAGGCCAGCAGGGCACAGGTATACCTGACCAACTCTGTCAGTGACTAATCACGTGCAGGCTAAACCACAGACACAGCGTCACGGCCAGATGCTTACTACCTCAGCTCTCAGATCTTAACAGTATTGTGATCTTTAGCTAACCGCCCAAACCCGAACCTTTCTTGATTTTTCTCTCTTTTTTTTTTCTTTGCCTAAGTGTACACCAAGCTTTATGATGACCATTAAAATTATTTTGTCTTCAGTTTATTTGTTTGTTTAGAGCTAATTTTTCTCAGTTTTACAGCCTTACTTTGATGCTTTACAGTGGAGCAGTTCTATGTAATGTCATAAAAAAAGGACCATGTGGTGTGTTTTGAGTAAGCCTGTTGTGTTAGGCAATTATTTTGATTGTTTCTGGTAGACAAAGGTATTTTTAAATACTTGAATTACTGCAGTATTTAACATTGTAACCTAATATGTAATTTCTGAGCACTTCTAAGCGCTCTGTGTGTATGTATGCATGTATGTGTACTTGTGTTTATACAGTAAAGGGTTGTGTGACCAGAAAAGTGTATGAAGGGAGTGTGTGTCCTGAGGAAGCGTGGTATGTTTGTGTATTAGTCAATACACAGAGTCTTTCATAGTGTGTAGTAGTGCGTACAAGCTGTGTGAGACATATTTATGTACCCCATTAGACAATCAATAATGACTTTTTTTCTTCTGGATGTTTCCACTGTGGTATATTCACATTTCACCCGTTTACTGTGTGGAGGCTCAGTGCAGGCTCACGGCATGATACACCAGCGATACACACCACATGTGCAATGATTTATTTATTTTTTCTCTCCTCCTTTTTTTTTTTTTTTTTTTTTTAGCACATACTGTACCTGCAGATGTGTGTGTTCCTCCAGCACACCCCCGTGAAGTGAACCGCGTCCCCACAGCCGTGCTGCACGAGGAGGCGGAGGAAGGTGCGGCGTTGAGCAATTCCCCTTCTGGAATGCGGGCCGTCGGACGGAATACACACAGCTGGCTGGGGAGACACTGGCGAGGCTGTTCGCTCGGACCGGCTCCCTCCCCCTGCCACAGCCTAAGCTCTCGCAATGTCTCTCCTCTGGCTCATGGTTTCATTGTACCCACGCTTTATGAAAATGTATCTGTCACACACAAAATGGTCCTTTTTTCCAAGGCCTGTTTCATAAACAGTCATCCGCAGCTGTGGACGGAGAAGCGCCCACTCGTGTGTGCTCCCCTCCCCCACGCTCTCCGACTTGACCGGCTCCAACCTCACGTGCAGCAGGACTCCGGCCGTCTGGTGTGACCCGTCTCACAGGGCCCCGTCCAAAGCCACTCAGCTTTCCAATCCCCCATGAATGTGAAAACAGGGAATTGCAGCAATAGCGAAAGTCTTGGCATGGCATCTTAATAAGGTCTCTCTATAAGACCACTACTCATTAAATTGTGCTTGCTGACATGCCTTTGATCAGAGTGCAAACAAATATTGCTCCAAACGATTAAGTAATGACAGCTGCTCCTAATGATACAGACAGGAAGACTTCAAGGAGCATCGAGTCCCCACCTGTGTACAGTGGTAACGCCTGACAGTAAAGAGCTCTACAGTACGTATGCAGATGTACCCTTTGTACCCAACAACAGTAGATAAACAGTAAATGTACAGTGACCTGCTTCCTGGTCTGAAAGACAGAAGATGCATGACTCATTCAATTAGACTCTGCAGTGAAAGGCCATATTAGGGCCTCCAGGGCATGTGGTCCTATAGCCTTATGCAAAATTAACAAAGGTCAAACCCTGCGCAAGTAAGGCCGGGTACAGTAACAGTGCCACCTGCTACGGGCACAGTTTTGCTGTCACTCAAACTCTGACTGACTGAAAGGGCAAACAGTCTATCCTGCTCCTGTATATGACGAATATCCTCTTCAAAGATGCTATCTGGCAAGCATAAACTTTCACTGACTGGATTATAAAGCCGAGTTTCTGTAACTCTAGGGCAAATACATTACGCACTGTATACCAGGCAGCCTTTCACTGAAGGCTGTTTTTTTCACATTATCATATCAAAAGCGTTCGTTTTTTCTTTTTTTTTTACAGGCAAATCCATGTTCAGCCAGACTTCAAGCACGAGGCTGGTGTTACCTGTTATATAATTCATTTTTGATTCGGTGGAAAAGTTTTAAATTGACGGAACTTAATTTTGCTGAAAACATAACTTGCATTCTACCGAAGGTTCTGTTTTTTTTATGCTACCACTGCATTCTCTATAGCTGCAGTGCTCCACGCTGCCAACTGCCAGTTCTGCTGCCATGGTAACATGCATCCATCCACTTGGGATCATACCATGCTGGACCACCATGCCTGGGAAATACCCTTACATTTCTGGTCAAAGGTTGTGTTTATTTCACAAGGTATCTTATCATGTAATAATAACAATAACAAACCTTATATAATACTAATAATAGCAATAATTAAACCCTTAAAATGTTGTACATTAATGTGCTTTAACAGTTCTAGTATCATAAAGGAATTCCACAATGCAGTCTAGTCTTTCGCTTCCTCCTTTTAGCTGTTATTTTATTGCCAATTATCATATGCTGTTGCAAATAACAGTTTCAGGCAGAACCCAGTTGTCCCTGTTACACTGTGCCACTCTGGTTATGCATCAAGCTTTGCTGACCTAATCTCTGGCTGCTATAGAGACAGCAAACACTGGTGCGTGCGCTTATCTCTGTGTATCTGGCTCCTTTGAAGCCTGGTTGCTGTGGCATTTCCTGCGATGGTGCAGGTGGCAGCCCACCCCTTCAGCTGCTTCCCAGTGAGGCTCTCGCTGCCATTGATCTTTGCCTTTTTACATATCACATCTCAAAGGAATCCCCCTTCCTCACGATAAGCTAGTCTACAGTAGACGAAAATAGACTCTTTTTTCCCTCCTCGTTCTTTTTTGATCGCAGTGTCGCACGGGCGACAGATGACTCCTGATTTGGAGCCTGAGATCTTTAGCATTTCTAAGTGGCGAACCATAATGGATTTAGGTCGATCGGATTTAGCGCCATCTGGTACCTATACTGATCATGTAATGCAGATCTTTGAGGCTGCCCCTTTCCTCACTGTGGTCACCACAAGCCATCTCTCTGACTTCCATTCAGATGAGCAGATGTGAATGAGGGTTCACCAAAGCAATGTTCATATTGATCTGACACGCAGATAAGCCCGTGCAGATAAGCCCCTGATGCTGGCATCGCTGAACGCTCTGGAGAACCGGAGACGTCGACGATAGGAGCCTTGCGCAGATGCCCTCGCTGTTATTACAGCTGACGGCAGTAAGATCCGTTCTTGCTGAATTGGCCAACAGACCGAAATCAAAAAATCAGAACATGCCTGTGGCGTGTTGTGCCGCAGTTAGCCGACTGCCTGAGCTACAATTACAGTAATTCGAGCACATTTGCGATTAGAGGAGCGTGCCTGCAATGCAAAGGGCTGCAATTTTCATACCTTAAAGAAATGTGTATCAGCATAGTGTGGTTTGGAGTCTTTGGGTTAAATTCACTACACAGCTAAATACCCCCCCCCCACACACACACACCCACCCAATGTGAGATATTCCCCATGCATGAAAGAGAGAGGACCAGCAGAGTCCAAAAGTCATTGGGAACCTTCCATCAGGGTACCACAGAGCACATGCTCATCAAATGTGCGTATTTCTTGTACAGTATAATTTGTGAGATCTTGTGACTCTATCCTTTAACAGTGCTCTGTGATTGCACAGGTCGTCCAATTTGCAGGTGAAAACCTACTGAATCAGCTCTTAACATTTCCTAAGAAGAACTTCCTCTTCACTTCCACCAAGACATATGGGTGGGATAAGGATTTTATATGTTACTGCATTTTTCTGACATTTAAAATGACCTCCAGGTTCCCCTCCAAAACTATAATGTATAAGCTGACTATAAACAATTAATATTATTAAACATGGTTTCAAAAATACATTACTAATCATATATATCACTGAATTCAGAAAACTGGATCTGATGACTAGTGCTGGAGTCTAGCGGTTGAAAGCAGTAGTAATGTTTCACTCCTGCTTTCCCACTGTGGACTCATTTATGTGACTGTCATTCCATAGGAATTTCCCCTTTCTGTGCCAGGAGAGGAAGCAGCATATCTTCCCCCCCCCCCAGACTAAACTTACACGTTTATACCACATTCCTCAGATCCGGCTCACACCTGTCCATACCACGCTGCGTGAAAATGGCTTAGTGTCAAAATACAAGATCTCACTGCCAAAATATGATCAAAACAATATACAAGCCCGAGCAGTTGAATCTGAACACGTAAGGGTGGCCTGAGGAAGCTCATAAAGCGAAAGAAAACTCTTGGGTTGCGGATATATAAAAAAATATATATATATAACCTGAACTGCTGCAGTCAAAATCCTATAACGGATTAAGGACACACAGCGTTATTACTTTGATATGGTTGGTGTTCCTGCACAAGGGACCAGAACAGATGGATTCCAGGCTGTATGCTGGGTGTAGGGACTGGCCAAAGTGAATACGGTAATAAAATAACAGAGGGACAGCCTGAGTCAGCCAGGATCAGCAGTCACACCTCAGGAGCCGAGAGCCGCTGTGTATGGGTGTCTGTGGTTACGGCAAACACTCCAGAAGACGCTAAGATACAGTGAAGGTTACACCGAAAACACACTCGATCTGTTACTTACTTTTGATGAGGCAATAGCTGCATTGATTTTATTTTGAGGAGAAAAAAAAATCTATTGTGCTGATGCTTTCAGGAACTCTGTAGCTTGCAAAGGCTCTGATTGTCTCCATGGGGAATTATGGGCTGTATTTTTTGGTCCCTAACCTCCTTCACATTCTAGTGTAACAGTACCGGAAACATAATTATCATGCCACTACAATAAATAATAGGAACCATAGTAATGGCAGCATAATAAGCAGGCCAGCGTAATTGCAGTGTGAGTGCAGGCTTCCTCTTTGGTTGAAGCTGTGTCTAAGACCTAAAATTGCTACTACTCAACATCAGAAGAGCAGAAATCTGCCTGCAGCTCAGGACGAAGTCAGTCACAGGTGTACAGGCTCAGATGCAAGATACATGGACACCTCAGTCTTATAACAGTTTTCTAATATATGACTACGGTGGAAAAAAAGATGAACACAGAGGTAAAACATGCCATTTGAGTGACAAATTTTTATATATATATCCTTTTGTTTATAATGTGTCACATATCTCCACGACACTACTAATAGTGTTTTAATATACATATGGACAGATATCATAAAGTTCAACAATAGACCAAAACATCCTGCAAATTGCCATTCAGGTCATGTAAGGTGACGAGTGCTCACTGACTGGTTATTGTTCATAATACAATGACTAATGCAAGTAGAACACAAATGGCAGTTAAAGGTAATACTACACCGTTTAGACACAGAAGAATGCATATTAAATATAGAATATATTTGGTCTGTTCTGTAAAGTTTCTGTAATTCTGCAGACCTCAGCCACCTGACTTACAAACATGAATCACCCAAACCCACCTAGACACTCAAATAATCCCACATGCTTCATGCTGGGGCGTGTAATGGCTGAACTGAGTGTTTGTAACATACTGTAAACATGTACCACGCTCTGCAGTGCCACTGCTGATTGAAATGTCCACAGTCAAATCCCACAGTCAAATTAACACTGTTAGGACAGGGCACAATGACAAAGACATTGTTGTTTCTTCTAGAGTGGTGAATTGATTTCCTGTTGTCTCCTCAGTTGTCTCCACTGCTGGAAGGATAGTGAGAGGGAGGGAGGGAGTGAAGAGGGAAAGAGACGAAAGAGAGAGAGAGAAAATCGGGAAGCTGAGAGGCTCTGGGAAGCTAATTTGGTCTCCAGCTGTATCTGGGGGAGCTAGAGAAGCCCAGACTGGTGGGGGATGCTGTGCTGGGTGGGTGTGTTGCTTCTGCAGGCTCTTCCCTGGTCCCTGAAGTGGAATTGATCGCTGAGCTCCTCATCAATGGGGATGAGTCATCCCAGTCAGCAGCCTGCCTCCATTCTCAAAGCGCTGTGTTGAGCATGCCAAGGGCACCCACTCCGCGAGAGTGTGAGCCCTCTCTGATAGACTGCGAGGAAACACTTCCCAAGAAGTGCTTGAGGGTTAGCCACCCATGCCCAGCCTGAGAGCTTTTCTCATTACGAGGTCTACAAGCTCTCCCAGCTGCTAATTGCCAGCCCTTTTGTCCATTCATGCAGATCTCAAAATCATATGAAATTTTCATGATGCTATAATTGCAGCTGACCCATTTGGATTGATTCTACCGCACTGACTGTTAGAGAATCTGTGTCTAAGAAAATCCCAGACTGTAATGTTGTTGGTTGAGGACTGTTTTGATGGCTGTTTTAGTTGGTAGCAAGGCAGTTCCACATTATCATGTTACTTGATCACAAATGGCATTTGTACATGGGGGGAGGATCATCAGTGTAGGCTGGAGGTCAAAGCCTGCAACTGAGTGCGGTTGATGTTTAGCTGACTGCAAGCCATCAGACTTTCCACCCACGGTGAACTAGCTTCAGATCCAGCTGCCGCTTTAGCGAGTTTAATATTTTTTCCTTCTACATATGTATTTACTTGGGAATAAGCACCTGAGATTGTCAGAACTCATTTCCATGTATCCTGACTTTTGTAAGGTTTCTCCAGTTTAAGAGATATGCAGCTGAAGGCTCGACCCCCATACACCATGTTGTGTAAGCTTTCCAAATAAATCATTTAACAGCACCGCATGCAGTACCCAGCAGGCATGGGACAGATGTACTTATGTGATCGACGTTGAATAACACATCCTGCATATGCTGCCATTTTTTATAACTCTCCTGGTCACAGATCCCAGCAGCACTGGTATCCCTAGCAACAAATAACAGAACGTCTCGTATGACTGTAGCCAAATAAAGCGAGAACCTTCTCGTTGGTGGCTGGTGCTGTCACTGCACCATTGTGAGCACGCTGTGGACGAGGACGCGAGAGTCACGGAGCGAGGTGCCAGAGCCTGTGACAGCAGGCTTGCACACATCACTTATCTGCCCGCGCTCGCGCGTGTAGGGCACAGCTTATCAAAGTGCGGCCGCCTGCTGCACCTACCACGCCAAGGACAGGTCAGCTTGTCCACCGCGCGCCTGTCTCTGCAGCTTTTGCACTTCCGTGCAGCCAGTGTGTGTGTGTGTGTGTGTGTGTGTATGTGTGTGCGTGTTAATTTGCGCAACAGGATCGGGAAATGTGTATGGAACGCAGAACTCATGCCTATTTGTACAACTGAGATGCAACTAATAATACCGTTAATTAAACAAATAGAAAGATATGGTACAAACATTTGAACCAACAGAAGCGTGTGAAGCAGAATGTGCAGGTGTCTTTGAAGCGGTGGTGAGAAAATCCCCCGTGTTTATTTCCTCAGCCCACACATTCAGAGCCCACGCACAGCCAGGTCTTTCATTATGAGAGGAAGTACTCACACTCCACCTACATTTGATTCAACATCCTTCCAGCACAGACACATCTGCTGCCACCTTTTAGCAATTAACCTTTGAGGTACACGCCTCGTCGTCCTGTGGCTGGCTGGTTATGAAATTAGGAGGCAATGTTAAAGATACATGCCTTAGAAAGACCAGGGTTAAATGTACTTAATATAGGCTTAAATGTGCACATGCTATGAGAAGCTGGAATTGGTTTGGCTTTTGTAGTAGTTAATTGAACACTGCCTGCCTGTAGTCAGAGAAAGGGGTTGCTTTCACGAAGAGGTTCCAGTCATTGCTGGAATAGACATAAACATAATTTACATGGGGAAACATCACTGTATTATAGACAGGCTGATGCAGAAAGATACACATGCGTGTGTGTGTGTGTGTGTGTGTGTGTGTGTGTGTGTGTGTGTGCACACGCAGGGCTCAGGAGACATGATTGCAGGCTACTATGTAAAGAAAAATGCCCTCCTGCTGTGGGCTATGAGGAGGAAAATCAATCTTCAGCTCGATCAAACACACAGACACACACAGAGAGAGGGAAAGATAGATAGAGACACACATGCTTAGAGAGAGTGAGAGGAAGTCTTGTGGTGACTCAATGCTAAATTGATTTGGGCTCTGAGTGGCAGAGTGGAGCAGATGAGTCAGAGTTTCCACTGTGACCCCCATTCTCTCTCTCTCTCTCTCTCTCTCTCTCTCTCTCTCGCTCTCTCTCTGTTGGTCTGAATGTACAGGTTGTACTACACATCCATGGGATACACCGAGACTTATTTCTACTCACACAGGCAGTAGCAAATGCAGCTGTAAACTGGCTGTATGATGATGGCAAACAGCTGTAGGATACTAACCAGGATAAGAATCATGCAGGTAGATGGGACAGGGGAGACTGGCAGAACTGAATGAATCTGTTTTTCAAAAATATTCACAGAGAAACCCTAATGACAATGTCTGTAAAAAATATGACTTCAGGCTTGGGAACAATGTTTGAGTACTATGGGGAAAAGTAGCCAAAACACTTTTTTAAACCAAATTGAATTAAAGCTAAAATGTACCTACTTAAACTCAAAGAATGCTCTTTATTTTACAAATGATAACTGATATCTCCTAGAATCATTGTAAAATGCCCCTAAAAACAGACTCATTTTCACATTCCTTATGCCTGTTTACTATACACACACACAAAGGCTTGTATTTACTGTACACACACACACACACACACACACATAATCTTGTATTTGCATCTTTCTCAAAGCAACCCTTCAAGGACCCTTCCTGAAGCTTCTCCAAACCACAAGAGAATATGAGGAGAAGAATCTCGTTGGCCCCTCGATGGCCTGCCTTGCACAACAGTATCGCGGAGGCAAGCCATCTCGTCACTGACCTGACCACAATGCAACATGCCAACACGGAAAGGACCTCCAACCACTGACCAGCAACAGCAGATTAGTGGAATTCCTCAGTAGCCACTCGCTTCTTACTCATGTCTGTAAAATTCACACAGGCCTGTTCATATTCCCTAGAAAGAGAGCTATGGCTCGAGAGGCCCAGTCACGATAGTACATTCAACCACCTTAGCCATGTCTTGTTTGAAACATGTCCTCACCATATTGGTGAGGACAGGCCCTATCACTGTGACTCGTGTGGTTTGTGAGTCTGAATAGGACTGAAGTTGTGGTTCACATAAAAGCTGATGAGGGAAAAAGTTGGAGATTTGGACATGTGACTTGATGATTAATTAAGGACCACATTACTGCCTCTGCTATCTCCTCAGTCAGGTGTTCTGTAAGACCTTTCCCTCACACGTTCACAAGGATTTAAGGTGCACTTAATAAGCTGAAATCATTTATCCTGACAAAGCTGCCTCTTTGAAAAATGTAACTGAAGCTTATAAGCAAATTGCTACTACCATTACAACTGAAGCTATGTTACTAAAATACACATTTAGCCTGAAATAGGGCTGGAACAGAGACCTTATCTGTTCATGATGTGTTGAAAATATGATTTAAGTATCTATACCATTCTAGACGTTTACATTCGCTTTACACCACAGGGGAAAGTGGTGTAACCATTATGGGGGGAAAATATTGCTTTGAGAGTCCCATTGGCACTGGAGCAGGTTGCCACGGCCACCCCTGTGTGTCTCTTCTATTTGTCTCATTTATCTAGACATGATGCAAGACTGAGTTCAGAGTGAGAAAGCCAACACTCGACCAACATGCAAGTGTCTTGGGGCAGGAAGGCGGGCAAAGGACCTTCACATCAGTTGCTGGTAAGAAATCTGGAGTTTTTCTTGGCATGTGCAAGTCATGTAAAAACCATTTTAATCACTGTGCTTCCTGTCATACTTTTCAGATTTTGACTGCTGTTCACTAAATTACATTTGGGCTCCAGTTCCACCCTTCGTCTTCGGGCTGCTTAACACATGAATGACAGCTGATCCTCTTTTTGAGACTATGTCAGATTGATTCCCGCTACTCTCACGGGCCAGGAAGTGGCCGGATTCACAGAGCTGCAGAGAGCGTTGGCGAGTACAAACAAATTCTTTCCGCCTAATTCAATCACAATGGGGGAATTAAAGCATCCACTCTGCACGCGTCGCACAACAGTGCACATGGTCGCCTAACAATCGCACAACAGTGCGCTTGGTCACCAAACAATCGCGGCCCGTCACGTATAGGACTGCTGTGATGTCAGCTCCTCGCAGGGAGTAGGAGCAGAGGTCACATTCCAGCCCTCCTTTGTGGGAAAGACGCTGGCTGACAACATTCTCGTTTGCTTCACCCCCAGTTGCTAAACTGGCCATTTCCATTGGAATGTCAAACAGTTCAGTCTCAGGCAACCAGGAATGTCTTTTACTAGCCTGCAGGCACAGACGCTGGCCTTTTTTTGATAGCCTGATGGTGCAGACACTGTCCAGTTTTATCACCTCACCACATTTTTAGATCCAAACAAACTACTGTGGTTCCTTCAGAACTCTTCGCTTCCCTCAACGGCCAACCTGTGTCCCCCACTCCCCCAACCTGTGTCCCCTACTCCCCCAACCTGTGTCCCCCACTCCCCCAACCTGTGTCTCCTATTCTGCCAATACCAGTCCTGCTTCAGCCTCCACTGAACAGACTGCAACTCTGGAAATGTGCAGTTAAAACCTGACAAAAACACAGATGAAAAATCTTCATAAACTTGAAAGGTACAAACAGACTAACAGATCCTTTATCTAGACTCATGGATGTAATGTCTTCCTGCATTAAAACCGCAGTGCTGAAGGTGATAATGTAAGCGATACCTTTTATATTATGTTGCTAATGGGAGAGATTAATGCCGTGCGATACCCATTCACCTTGGTTGACCTCGAACTGAAGTGCAGTTCCTAGCCCTTCTGAAAGTGCTCTGGGAATAAAAAGTGTCTTAAGTGAATATATCGTACATCAAGGTCTGTTCCTGCCAAATGTCCACAGCCGTGGATTCCAAATGTCTTCTACCAGTGCATCATTTGCTATAAATACATTTAATATTGCATATCATTGGGCATTTAATATGTGATATCCCATAAAGCAACAAGACAAAGAAGTCTGTTACTTCAGCATCCGTTTGCTTACCTGTAAATTCTATTCAGTTCTTCTCTGGCATCCATAATGTGTTCTGAAAACCTTCATCAGGGCCATGGGTGGTGGAATACAGCTTTCAGTGTTTCATACAGTGATACAGAAGGCTAACCTGTATTCTACTGCAGGACATTTTACACGCCTACTTTTAGGATTCGTAGCCTCCAGTGAATATGTACTTCAGTATCATGCCTTGTAGCCTATCTCCTGAAAAAACTGTCTGTTTTGCATATCTGAGCGCTGACTACAGGCAGTCTGTCTGGCTAGAACCAGACTGCCATCACACCAGGGACAAAGCATTGCCGCTTGACTGGGAATCAGTGCCTGCACCAATATATTCCTAAACGTACAGCCAGGCCTTGTGAATTTTGCATGCTTCATGTGTAATATACTCACTGTATTTCATTAGCTTTGCCCATCCTAATGACATAATTTGCCCATAGTTTTCTCTACAGAGTAGATGCAAACGTAACAAAAGAACAGACAGGAGACACTATGAGAGCAATTACTGTAAGTCTGGGCTCATTTTCATGTTGGTAAACACAACAGCCATGGCTGTGTCTTTATGTAACCTTCCATCCTTTCACAGTCAGTCATCACACAGCAGCAGCACAAAGACAGGACAAAGAAGCTCCGCCCACAGCTTAATTACATCATACAGCAGCAGGACACAAAAGGCCCTGCAGCGGAAGCTCCACCCACAGCTTAATTACATCACACAGCAGCAGGACACAGACAGGCCCTGCAGCGGAAGCTCCACCCACAGCTTAATTACATCACACAGCAAGCAGGACACAGACAGACCCTGCAGCGGAAGCTCCACCCACATCTTAATTAGCTGATAACTTCCGGACATGTTATGTGCGCCCGTCAGTACAGCATTACCAAGGTTTAAGTGCAGCAAAGGTGTCATTTGAAGACCAGAGTGGTAATCACTTCTGAACTGGAGACTTTTGAACCCTTGTGTCGCACACCTGCACAAATGTAAGGTGAACTTTTTGAGGACACAAGGGTTACAGGGAATGGCATGTTTACCGCACTTCTTTGTTGCTGACAGGTGCCACATGCAAATGCTTTGAATGGGATTAACATATATTTGCACCTATTGTCATTGTCTCCTATGGTGTGCAGAGAGTGCATGTTCAGCTCCCTTGCACATGCCCCGCAGAACAATGTTGATGCTCAACCCACGTTGATGCTCTCCAGTCCATCATTCATGTTTTCAAACTGCTGCTGTGTCAGAAACAGAGAGGAGCTCCGTGGTTACCTGGTAATAATCGGTTCTTGCTGTTGCTAAGAGAGGAGTTTCAGTGCACCCACCGTCTCCCTCACCCCCACAGTCCTGTCTGCTCGGCCATCCAACTCTGTCTGCCTGCGTGTCTCCTTCCTGTTCTCAATCACACGCGCACACGTTCACACGGCGCTGATAGAATTAAACTCTCGCTGTGCATGATGCTCTGACTCAGACCTGGGTTTTGCAGCTTGCTTTGTGGAGCTGGAGGGAGTTAGTCTGTCATTTGGGCATGAGTCATCAAGCCAGCGCTTGGTCTGATGCTTCTCCAGCTCCTGCTCTTTCGCGCGCCGCACCACGCCGCTCTCTCCACGCACGCAGAGCACGAGGAGCAGGCCATCAATCAGATTTTAATACACAACTGCTCCGTTTTCCAACGAGCCCGGTCACATCTCCGTATCACAGGCGGGCCGCAGAAGTGCAGAGGCAGCACTAGAGAGGCAAGAACAATCATTACCTGCCCAGCAAAAAGCGCTCGCTCATTGATTAATGGAGCTGAGTACCTGCTGGGGCTTCTGTCTCAAGCGTTAACCGACCGTTTGCTGTCGTAGCCAACAAGCAGAGATATACTGCATAAAGACAAACAAATGAAGATCGAATGTTGTGCAAGGGACACGATGTTCCGTACGAACGCAGCGAAGCACCTCCAAGTGCCGTCCTGCAGAACAGAGGGGCGCCACACAGCAGCTCTCTGCTAGCTAAACGCTCACTTTAAAAAGCACGCGAGCTTTGAGATCTGCAAGTCCTGTTTTGCATGTCGGTGGTGCAGGTTTTGCATATGGGTTCCATTACTGTCGCCTGACTGAGTTGTATTATTGTGATTGAACAGAGGAGAAGTGGAGTGAAAGAGTGTGCTGTGTGCTGGACAGGCTGCCCAGACAGTCTTCACTGGCTTTATCTTTCCTAACATCAGCATTTAGCTTGGCTAATGTCACCTGTACTGGGCAAAAGTCAAGATCCAGTGACTGCCTGGTCTCTAGGGAACCCAAACTCGGTGTGTTATTGCATGTGTGAGTATCTGTGTGTGTGTGTGTGTGTGTGTGTGTGTGTGTGAGCGACAGGGAATGGACATTAGAGCGGAAGGAGACACATATGCCATGGCAGATTGTTGCCATGGCGGCATCACCGCCCTGAGATTAGTGGCAGTGCTCCATCAGACAGGAGAGCAGTCGCCGTGCCAACGCAAGGCCCTACACCCTGCATGTCCCCAGCAGATGAGCAGCTTCTACCCTCACACAGCACACAGATGGATCAGGAAGTACAGCTTCCCATTAGAAAGTGATGAAATGCTAAAAAAAAAAAAAAAAAAAAATCTGCACTTGTGTCGGAAGCTGAAAATACTTACAGTGGTTCAGGTGACTAACAGGCCACTCTCTCCTCTGGTGTTATGGAAGGATTTGGGGCTGGATATGGAATCAGTCCACACACACAACAGACGTCCATATTTTCTGCAGTGAAAGCATATAAATTCTAATAAAAGCTTTTAGTTCATTAACTAAACAAAAGCAACAGAAAGAAAAATGAACAAGTCGTGGAAGTCTCAGAGCTAGTTCACACAGGGACAGGTATCTCTATGAGTCACACTCACTTCAGGATGTTGCAAAAACAGTGAAGAGCCGACTTCAAACAGACTCGAAAATGCAGTCTCTGAAGCAGCAGAGAAGCAGTAAACACTCTCAGTTGGGGTTATTGATGTTTAATTGACTTCAGAACATCTGCAATTCCATTTGGTCACATAATTGTACTCGGCCAATTTAAAACCCTCAGAGAGGAGCGTGTTTACTTGTGCTGAAGGAAATTCTGACATGCTGGGAGCCAAGCTTGTAACTCGATTAGAAATGGTATGACTCTCTGTTGAATTTTTGAGACTGCATTGTAATGCGTGTTTCCGTAATGCTTGTTAAAGTAATGTTTACATCCTTTGGGCTTCTTTGCACCTTCACATACGTGTGTGTGTGTGTGTGAATATAAAAGCAGAGGCCTCTACATTTTGAATATGCATCTATTTGCAAATGATTAAAGTTTCTTCTCTTTTACATTCCATTAGCTCAAGAAGGAATGGAAACCTTTTTATCCACAACTTAGGGATATTCTGAATGATCCTCTCTGAACTAGAGTGTCTTGTGCAGCCATTTTGGTGGGATTACGGTAAAGATGCACGATGAGCAGCAGACAGGATTTCCAAGTAGTGGAGTACTGAATCCATGGCCCCTACCCAACAATGCCAATGTCATATCTACAAAACAACAAACACTTCTTCTCCAATATCCTTTTTGCCTGTGTACAGCCCAGGTTTCTCTTGGGCTTTGTATCACAGCTCATTAGGAGAGAATCTACACTCACCGGCCACTTTATTATGTACACCTTGCTTGTACCTGGTTGGACCCCCTTTTGCCTTCCGAACTGCCTTAATCCTTCGTGGCATAGATTCAACAAGGTGCTCTTCTGCATGCCTCGGTTGTAATGACTGGTTATTTGAGTTACTGTTGCCGTTCTGTCAGCTCAAACCAGTCTGGCCATTCTCCTCTGACCTCTGGCATCAACAAGGCATTTGCACCCACAGAACTGCCGCTC
>JAOYMR010000017.1:23178256-23199154 GCA_025802075.1 Tenebrosternarchus preto | reverse complement strand
GAGCAGGGGGAGAGGAGCAGGGGGAGAGGAGCAGGGGGAGAGGAGCAGGGGAGAGGAGGAGGGGGAGAAGAGCAGGGGGAGAGGAGCAGGGGGAGAGGAGGAGGGGGAGAGGAGCAGGGGGAGAGGAGCAGGGGGAGAGGAGCAGGGGGAGAGGAGGAGGGGGAGAGGAGCAGGGGGAGAGGAGCAGGGGGAGAAGAGCAGGGGGAGAAGAGCAGGGGGAGAGGAGCAGGGGGAGAAGAGCAGGGGGAGAGGAGCAGGGGGAGAGGAGCAGGGGGAGAGCAGGAGGTGCTGCTGGCAGTTCTTAATGACTTCTGCACTGTTCGGGAATATGCTAATGATGCCCAGTTCTAATGATCACAGTGAGAGCCCAGAGTTGGAGAAGGTCACAGTGATGAGCTGCTTATACATAGGAACTGCCTATTCAGTTGCATTTAGTCTAAACCAAAAAGCCCCCGTTCCTGCTGATCTTACACATCTCCTTCCGATACGGACGACTACAGCCTGCATGATGCGTCTTTCAGGTGCTTTGTTGCTGGCATCAGTGTCATACTGATCAATATATCTAAGCCTAAAGAAGATTTTCTGGCTGATTCATGGGTAAAAATGGGAAAATGGATCCTCTCAGGATAACTCTTTCATACTGAAGAGGCAGTAGACGACTCTCACCTGACCAATGTGTGAGCAATATCTATTTCAGACTGCTGGCAGGAGCGCTCAGTGCAGCAGGTTCATCCATCCTGTACTTGTGTACCATTCACAAAGACAGCATGACTCATGTCAAGGCAATCCATTCCCTTCTGTAGAATATTCAAACCTAATTCGTTCTCCTTGCAACCTCCGCTCTTCATGAGCAGGAGATGTGAGGAAAGTAGGCGATGGGCCACAAGACATATAGATGAAGTAATGAATGGCTATAACATAAACACAACCTGAAGGGAACACATTACATCGGACATTACTGTATAAAACAGAGATCACCCTATCGGGACCATGTCATCCTTGCATCATCTCACTCAAAATAAAGTCCGATGCTGCAAGCAGTATTTATACACCTATAGACTAAATTTAGTGTCTGTATTAGTCCATGAGTGTGTAAGTAAGGGTCTGAATGTGCTAAAAGCTGTATACTGTTACAGCATTAGATGTATCACAAGGGCAGCTAAAGGAGACACATCACTGCAGAGGGAATTGGCCTGGTGAGTCAGAGGCTTGACTGAAGAGCCAGGATTCATTCTGTTATCCCTCAATGCCAGATATCTTTTCATCAATGAAATGAGACTCCCAACAATACACTCTAGCTGAAACACAGTAGCTTCTTTCAGTGAGGTGGTGACTATATTTAGATGGGAATAGGATAGATTGCACTGCAGTGTTCGAATTGCCTTTATGAAGATGTATATGTATAAATCCATTCATTTTTTCGCAGAAGTTAGCTACACCTGCAAACACTATGGCTGCGATGAAAAAAATACTAACATGTAGCACGTAGACACACTTTCCCTTCTAAAAACATAAAACAAAAAGGGCTATTTCACATTAAAATTATCCATTATAGCAAATCTACCAAACCAAGATACACGATGTGCGACGCCGGTGAGATGTTTCACGCTTTGCACGTGGGGGGTGAGGAGCTACAGCGGTCTGCTAACGCTGCCTGTCAACACTTGCAAGCACAACGCAAACACAGCAGAAGCTTGTCTTACCTACCACAGCCTACAGATGCACACAGACCGGCGTCACCCAAGGTCTATAAATGACCCAGAACTCATGCTTCATTTAAACAGGCCTATGAAAAGTGAAATATTTGTAAATGAAGCTGTAAAAGTTTAAATATCACTTTGTGCAGTAAGTGTACACTTACATATCGTTCGCAGAACAATAGTGACTCATTGTGGGTTGGAAGTGCTGGGTTTCATGAATCCTTTCTAATGGGTTCACATTTTGAAATGATAAGCAAAAAAACTAAATAAATAAAGAATAAAATAAAATAAAACCACCACTGGAGGGGAGCTTTGGCTTGGATGGAGGTTTGATTGGAATGCTATTAACAGTGTGGTTGAATTTGAGACCTGGCGCAGAACTTTGTTGTATTGCTTGAAAGTCACCGCAATCCAACAGCTCGAAGTGAACTCAACTCCACGCTTGGTCATTTGAGGACAAAGTCCCCAAATGCACCAGAACTTAAACCATGCGCTGTGATTCAGGCTCATAACCGCTGAATATTTCCCACAATTGCTTGTTTAGTTGTGTGGGTGGCATTTTCTCAACCCCTACGCAAATACGTAGTATATTTCCAAACGTTTTGCCTTAAATGAACATTCATTGCTTTGTTTGCAGCTCATAATTATATCACCTGTAATATTTGTATTTCCAATTTCTACTGAATGACTAAATACAAGAGATTCTTAATTTAGGGTTGTTAGACTGCATGTAACTCTCAGTACTGTTCGAGCCCTCACAAACTTCACACGTTTGATTGCTGCAATGTTTCATGTCTTTGACTGCTTGCACCTTAAGGGCTGCATCACTCTGACCTTTTATCAGTCACTTTCCCATAAAGTTTTTATTAGTCCGCTGAGGTTCTCCCCCATGCTATAATTCTGCACGTGGTCAGCCACTACAGCAAGAGTCCTCCTTTATCCAAAGCGATTATCCGTTATGGTATACTTGTTTTCACAAATCGCCTTCGATGAATAGCTCTGAATTCAGTCACACTTGAAGAAGGTGTCGTGACCTTAGCGTAGTAGTTCCTGTCCATTTTGGGTTTGTTTGTTTTTTTCGGTTGTGAAACAACGCCCCTAGCCAAATCGTTACACGAAGCAGGGGAAGCGTAGCCCCATTGGTTTGAGCAGGAGGCCAGTCTATTTGCTGGCTCGCCTAAAAGCGTGCAGGGTTACAGCAGCACAGACTCGCAGACACCATGGCTAGGGTCCAGTGGTAAATGGAAAACCACAGCCTCCGGTCCACACAAGTGCAGAATGAGTCACAGGAAGGAGCCGTGCACTTGCAGAACTCATTAAGTGAAATGTAAGGAGTATGGATTTCCTACGTCAATAAAGAGAGCCTGGCAGATCCAGCAGCCCCTGCTGGAGTCTGGAGAAACACAGCAGCAGAGCTGCACTGGGAAGCGCCAAACTCGCATGTGATTTGCAAGTTCAAACATGACCTGAATACAGTTATTTAAGAAAAGTCCAGTCTATTTCTCCTCCCAGAGATCATCTATAACAAAGGCAGGAAGGTGTGTGAATGGCATTGTATGACTGAAAGCGAAACTTCAAAATGTCATAATGGCGCATATGATATCCTGTAAAGTTTTGTTTTGATATTAAGTAAATATTAAGTAAATTCAGCATGGTTACAGTAATTATAGCACATTAGATCACATAATATTTACATGTGGGTTTTTTTCTTGTAAAATAATACATGTGCAATTAAATAAATGTATTAAAAACCAAACTTTCTATTCAGATATGTGAATCATGGTCCAGCAAGTGAGAACAGGACAATGCCTGGGTAAGATACATTACCATCTGCCTGCACAAAGCATGCTTAGGATGTTCATTCCAAGGACCTAATTAGTGATTCATTTGTGTGAAACAGTGACCTCCAGTGGACACAGATAGACATGACTTAATCTCATTTTTTAGTACGGACAAGAAAATTAGTTATTGACAAATAGTGCAAGCCGGACTGCAATTGTTTAATGTAATGATTACCATTATGCCTGACCAAGTAATATGAAGCAATATTGTGCTTACCAGGCACTGTTTTCAGTTTCAGGCACAAAGTCTTCAGGATTCCACTACTTGTAAATGCAATTGCAAAGTTTATTTATTTGCTTGTTTTTTTTGTTTGTTTGTTTGTTTATTTGCTTGTCTGGCGTATCACATCTTCCTCTTCACAATACCCCATAGATTTTCTATGGGGTTAAGGTCAGGCAACTTTGCTGGCCAATTAAGAACAGGGATACCATGGTCCTTAAACCAGGTACTGGTAGCTATGGCACTGTGTGCAGGTGCCAAGTCCTGTTGGAAAATGAAATCTGCATCTACATTAAGTTGGTCAGCAGCAGGAAGCATGAAGTGCTCTAAAACTTCCTGGTAGATGGCTGCATTGACCTTCGACCTCAGAAAACACAATGAACCAACACCAACAGATGACATGGCACCCCAAAAATCCACTGTGTGACTGTGGAAACTTTACACTGGACCTCAAGCAACATGGACTCCGTCTGGAGGAAGACACCGGGTGTCTTTAAAAGACCATTTCACAATATTCTAATTTTCTGAGATACTGAATTTGGGATTTTCATTAGTTGTCAGTAATAATCATCAAAATAAATAAAAGAAATAAACATTTTAAAATATCGGTCTGTGTAATGAATGAACATAATATACAAGCTTCACTTTTTTGAATGGAATTACTGAAATAAATAAACTTTTTCATGATATTCTAATTTTCTAACCAGCACCTGTAATTAAATCGTGTAGAAATAACGATGTAAAGAAACGTCTATAAAACAACTAAGTTTTGTTTTGTTTTGTTTGGTTTTGGGGTTGTTGTTTTTTTTTTTTGGTCAGTGAGGTTCTGTGACACTTCTATTCCCTTGGTCCACTTCCAATATGGCTGCCTGAGCACTGGGTGCAATTTCTACAGGAAATACTTTTATATGGCTCTTCATTTGTAAAGGGCTGCCATTTTACCGAGCTTACGGTAAGACATTTCCAATAACTATGTAAACCCTCCATTCAGCGCGTTACGTACAGCATGCACTAAACAAGTCATCCAAAGTTGTAGCGCGAGCTGTCCTGTCGTTAGCTAGCTAACTAGACAGCTAGCTCGGCAAACCGATTAGCTAACTTACAGTTAACGTGTTTAGCTAAGCTAGGTCTTGTTTTCGGTCTCCTTCCAAAGTCATAGCTGGCTGAAGCTAAGCTATAAGCTATGGGTAGCTAGCTAAGTAGCTAGTTAAACCTGATATTTTGGTCTTGTTTTGTTATACTAGCTAACTGTGTATGCAGCTAGATAGATGGATAATAGTTGTTTTAATGTTCGTACATTGAAGTTTACTACAGCAACAGAGCTGTGTATCACCCAGCGACATGATAAATCCTACAACTAAATAAAAGGGACGTTTTCAGATCACTAGGTTGCTAGCTAGCTACAAAGAGTTTGTGTCCTGTTAGTTGCTGCGTTATTGTGGCCTAAATTACCTAGCTAGCTAGCTGATCCGGTATTGGAACAGGTTAAGATGACAAAGCGTCTTTTAAAAGATAGTTTTTCCCTCGGATCATTGTTAAGACAGTGAATTAGACCTGCTGGTCTTAAGATTACAAGGACTACATTAACCAAAGCCCCAACCGGCTAGTTCACGTTAGCTACCAATAAATAACAGCTAGCTAGTTAAGTTAAGATGATTCTGCTATTAGCTAGTCAGTCTAAATGTCCTTACTCAGTAAGACTGAGCACGCAAGAATGTCTAGTGGCAAAGAATAATAGTATGGTTATTGAATAATATAGCTATTTTATCCTGCTCATTTCACTCAGGTGTTCTTGTTTGTAACCACGTTTGTGACACTAGTAATGACTGTTATAGTCTGGAAAACGAATGCGCTTAGGAACAACTATCCCTCCTGTGCTTACCTCAGTTTTTTATTTGTTTGTTTATATTTGACAGTTTGACAAGGGTAATCACAATGAAAGATCACGTGGTTCAGCTCATATCCAACTGTTATCATGAAAATTTGTTTGAGGCAATGTGGAAGTTAAGAACCGAGAGAAGTCTGTGTGACCTCACAGTACAAGTAGATTTCCAAGGGGAGCAGGAAGAGTTTGAGGCCCACCAAATAGTACTTGCTGCGTCCAGCGGCTATTTCAAGACCCTCCTCTTAAGCAATGAAGTGAAGAAGATATTTTTGAATGAAATCCCACCCAAGGCCTTTACCAAATTCATAGAGTATGTGTATTCTGGAAAAATTGAAGTTGAAAAGAGCTACCTTCACAACATATCGCAGATGGCAAAACTGCTCGATTGCCAATACTTGATGGAAGCTTGTGATGCTAAGCTTTTGGAGCATGACTCAGGAAGTGCTAGCAAAGTCGAAACAAGTGTAGATGTGAAAAAGCCAAAAAAGGCCACAAAAAAAGCACTAAGTATAAGAAAAAAGTTCAAACTCACACTTAAAGCACTGGACACTGAAAGTGAGAAAAAACGAGAGTTCCAGGGCAGAAGAAGCAGCAGTAGGTTGGCAGGTCGCAGAGTTTTTGTGGACTTCAGCAGGAAAAAGCATGACTGCAAAGGAAGATCTCGACCTCAGGCTTCTAACAGCTCTTTAAGTAAAAACCGATTAAAAGCAGCACAAGAAGAGGCCTCACAGGTATCAGAGGCCTGTGAAATAGAATCAAAGGACGACAGCGATCAGAATTTACCTGAAGAGGAGGCTCTTACTGACAGTGAGTCTGAGTTGGCTTTTGCTTACAGCCACAATGTACCTGAAGAAGAACCTCAGGACCCTGACTTCACTCCATCCGAAACCATGGAAGAAGAGGATGATGCTGAAAAGCGGAACAAGGTGGGCAGTGCGAAGTTTGACTGTGACAAGTGCTTCCGCTCGTTCCGCTACGAAAAGAGCTACTTGAAGCACGGGAGAGTTAGCCACGGCATCCAGACAGACACGACCTACCGCTGCGACACTTGCCAGCAGACCTTTGCTAACCGCTGTAACCTGAAGATCCATGAGAGGCACGTTCACAGTGACGAGCGCCTCTTCCCTTGTGACGTGTGTGGCAAGGCCTTCAAGCGCAAGAAGGACGTGACTCGGCACCGGCGGCAGGTGCACGAGGGCGGGACCGAGCGCCACTACTGCCCCATCTGTGGCAAATCTCTGAGCTCCAAAACGGCCCTCACCCTGCACGAGAGGACTCACACGGGGGACAAGCCATATAGCTGCGATGAGTGTGGAGCCAGGTTCTCCCAGAGCTCCGCGCTGAAGACGCATCAGAGGTGAGCAGACTGCCTGTTAGGACTTAGGAGGTTAGACATCAGTCAGACATTAGTCCTATAGTGCTTTCACTGCATGGTTTATGTGCTTCACAGGATCCACACGGGTGAAAAGCCTTTTGCCTGTGACATGTGCGATGCCAGATTTACTCAGAACCACATGCTGTCTTACCACAAGAGATGCCACACAGGTGACCACAATAATTATTTACATGGAGAGCACAGACTACAGAAATCACTTTTTACTTATATAATTTCTTTTCACAGGTGAGAAGCCCTTTATGTGTGAGAACTGTGGGAAGAGCTTTGCCTCTAAAGAATATCTGAAACACCATGCCAGAATCCACTCTGGCTTTAAGCCTTACAAGTGTGAAAACTGTGGAAGAGCGTTTGCCCAGCGGAACTCACTCCATCAGCATATGAAAATACACACAGGTATTCCTTTATAGTGCAACACTTTAACTGCAGCTCAGCTTCAGCTGAAAAAACTATCTTACCTAGCTTACTCAGCTTAATCCATAAATATGGTTCTCTCCTGAAACATTTTTGACTTTCCTGCCACCCAGGTGAAAGGCCCTACCACTGTAAGGACTGTGATAAGCAGTTCACCCAGCTCAATGCCCTTCAGAGGCATCAAAGAATCCACACAGGAGAAAAACCCTACATGTGCAGCATGTGTGGCAGAACGTTTACAGACAAGTCTACTGTCCGCCGACACACAATGGTGAGCAACCCACAGCTAAGAAAACAATGTATAATAAACCCTTCAGTTTGTTAACCATTTGTAATATACAAAAGACCCTGTTTGTGCATGTTTTAAATATGACAAACGGTACCAGTCAAAAGTTTGGAATCACCTGACTGAATGTATGTTTTTAATACTACCAAAGAAATTTTAATCTGATAGATTATGCTTAAATTTGTTTCTAAGACAAATATAAATTGGTAAAAGTGTTAGCCTACATATAAACGGATTTTCAAAACACACACATGTACACACACACACACACACACACACACAAACAATTAACTGTAAATGCACCTTCAGCAAAAGGTTTCTTTCAGAATCTTAGTCCCTCACCCTTCAAGTGCTTTGCACATATGAGAATTTCTTCAAGACTTTTGGAAAAGTATTAAAGGCATCTGCCTCGTGCAACTGGAGAACACTAGTACTAAAAAAGAAGCATGA
The DNA here is from genome assembly GCA_025802075.1 of Tenebrosternarchus preto. Lineage (NCBI taxonomy): Eukaryota > Metazoa > Chordata > Actinopteri > Gymnotiformes > Apteronotidae > Tenebrosternarchus > Tenebrosternarchus preto. The sequence goes on along the minus strand of JAOYMR010000017.1, from coordinate 23,190,965 downwards.
GTAGGTGTGTCCAAACTTTTGACTGAAAATGGTTCAGATGCAAACTAATATGCACCCCCCTTCATTTTATGTGAAATAATAATCTATCCTGAATGTTATTCACAGACACATGACAAAGACACTCCATGGAAGAACTATCTGGTTGTGCTGGAGGGCAATGTAGAGGGTCGTATCAAGAAGCCCAGAGGCTCCTCTCTGAAAAAGGAGAAGGCAATGACAAATACAGATGAACCGCAAGCCATGGAGAAACAGAGTGAGGCTAAGGCTCAGGAGATAGTGGCGGTATCAGGAGAGCCAGTGACCATCTCTGGAGAATGGCCTGGCCATGGCACCATAGCCCTGGTCAGCCACGGAGCACTGGGAGGACTAACAGTTATCCAGACAGAGGTGCCTCCTGGTACACAACTGCAGCCCATTGTTACTGCTGATGGAGCCAGTGTCATTTCTCTGGATAGTTCCACTGTTGGCATTCCTGTTACTGTCCCTTTTTCAATTCCTATTTCTGTTGGACATTCCATCTCTGGCTCAACATCACTATCTGGCTCAGTCCCACTCACTGAACCAGGCACGGTTTCAGATGCCATCTTGGCTCCAGTGGCCACCCATACAACAGTCACGGAAGCCATTTTGGCTCCAGCTGAAGACACTTTGTCTCCACAATCAGTAGTGGAACAAGCACAGCAGGCACCAGATTCCAATCATGGAATAACTGAGCATGTGCAGACTACAGAAACAGTGGAGGAAATGGAAATCTCTTCAGGAGATTTAAGTGTGGAATAATGTTTTTTGGTTTTTTATGGGAGAACATTCTCATTTTTTTCCAACACCAAATCAGTAAGATCTTTAGTCGTTCCCTACGTTAATGTATATGTTACATATAACTTATCCTTTTGGTGTAAAATAAACTGTGAAAGATTGTAAAATAACAAGTTTATTCCTCAGAATGATTTGATTTACGTTAACAAGAACATGCTTTAAGGACCAAGTTTTTCCTTGCTTGTTAAAATCTTGTTCAATGGTATGTTTTGACAGACTGGACATTTAATTTTGCACAGTAAGAATGATAGACAAAATCTAAAATATTTAAAACTATGCATATCATGCTGTTTGGCTTAAAGATGTTCTTGTGAGAGTTTGCTGTAGCAAAAGCTTGTCAACATTTTTACTCATCTGGATACATAGTACATGTTGGACTAATACTACTAAACTGTCACACCTCAGTATCATGTATTCTCCTTTTAAAAAGACACCAATCATAAAGTAAAATTAATGAGATACAGTTGTGACTGGTTAGCATTTTTTTAAAAATATAATTAACATAATAATACTCCAAGGTTACAAAAATGTAACTGACATTTCACAAGGTTTTGTGTTTGATATGCTTCTTTTATTTCTGTACATTCATACAGATATTTGACAAGAGGTCAACTACTCAGTCATAAAGAATAAGCATATAGCTCTTCTGATGGCTTTTTAAAAATCGCAGACCCACTGAGATACTGAACATTAAACAACACTAATCCACAGTGACATGCACTGTTAAAGACTATCATTATGGAGAATGCACAAGCTTAAGTGCTGCATGATCCATCAATTCACAAACACATAACACACTGACACAAGCAATACAGAGATAATCACAAACTCTTCGTTGTTTGAACATGCTGACAAACAAGAAGCAACAAGTGTTTTCCTTCAACTGTATAAATACTTGGAGTTGAATCTGCAAACCACTTACTGCAAGCAGTGACAGAAACAAAGTTTAAATATTTCAGAATGTTAAATCTTACCACAGAAAAAGCTCCATGAAGGGATTAAGAAATAAGGATTGATAAAAGAAGCGACAACTCCAATATTCTCCAGTTATTACACAATATTCTCCAGTTATTACACAACCCCTGGACACTTGCTCAAATCTTTCACGGGAACACTATGTTAAAAGTGGGAGAACACAACCTCTAGCGCACACAATCCATTTGAACTGAGCCATATCGCACACCTGCGTGTTCCTGCACAAGTACTGACAAGTGGGCTGGTTGTAAATTACAGAATTAAAATAGGGGAAATTGTCAAACAAATAAAACAGCAGGCTCATTATACATAAAAAGACAATATATCCACTTGGTTGACACAATATTTACATATCTGTATGTGTCATGCAGCACTAGCCAACCAAACTCCAGTGATTAGTTAACCAGTGGGCCCCAGCAGAGTACTCAGGTGCCTGGTTCATCCTCTAACCAGTGGGCCCCAGCAGAGTACTCAGGTGCCTGGTTCATCCTCTATTCTATACTTATATACCACTTGTGTATCCAAGAAAAACATATTAATTATAAAAACAGGGAGTCTGAGATTTATCAGTCCCAACCAGGTCTAATGTTAAAGCTAAATATATGTTAAAAATATGACCTGTAAATCAATGTAATATAGCTTTATATAATCTCTATAAATGCTGCAGCAATAAATTTGACATATTGTACTGGGAAACCTGAAATTGGCCGTTGCACAAAAATGAGATGATATGCACTAGGGAGGGGTTTGCATGCCTTGAACGGTTTCCCTCAACTCCACATCTCACTTCAAGTCCCCTTCATCACCCTGAATAGTTTTCTTGATGCGCAGAAGCATGGTGGTCAGCCACTGGTCAAGACGCGAGATAGAGTCAAACTCCTTCACCTAGTGTAGGAAGAAACAAAATATTAACATTTATCACATCACAGACCCTAATGAAGGCTGAATTCTGAACTTTAACATTAAGATATTGGGTTTGGTTCTTGCATGGCTGACTGAAAAAAAATTATTTGGTTGTCAAATTAATCTCAGTGATGAAAGTGTTGAGCCTTAAAAAAGCAAAAAATTTCAAGCCAGCCTCAAAATGATTGGTCTCTCATTTTGGTGTGGTGACTGGCTGTTCCTGTTCTCTATTAGAAAAATATATATATCGTCTCTGTTGCTCCATTGGCTGTGTCCAAAACTTATTAAACTTTGTCCAATTGTATTTAACTTTTGGAAGCAAATGATAAGGACCTTTCGATTTTTGTACTACTAGGAATATTATTCAGAACTCAGAACCTAGTCAAATGAACAGGAACCAAGTAAAAAGGTTCCTTTCACTCATTTTCATTATTAAAGAAAGAAAAAAAAAACAGTTAATTTAGTCTGATAAAATGGTAAATGTGGGAGCAGATGTCTTTTGAAATGCTATAGCTTTCAAAACACTTTCCCACTGAATATCATTTACTTGCATTAGTAATGTTTACTAGTGGCAGAGGGAAAAATGTAATTAAATTCTGCATGCATAATGTTTCAGTTTATTGCATTAAAATTAAGGCATTAAGGTGTTAGCTAATGATTAAAATATAGTTGTACTATTTAAGCATTCATTCGTCAGGAGTGTGCAGCTAGACAAAGATTCACCCTGACGCAAAGAACTGACTTACTTAACACTGTCAATAATATTAAACATAGAAAGACAGCTACAATAGAATCTGATAAACAGTAAACATGGGTTTTAGCAGTTTAGTAAATATATAAACAGGCAGATCCTTTATTTTTAAGTAGCTAGCTAATGGTATCCTCCAGTTAGCCTACTGAAAAAGCTGTGTGGACTGTTCTATTCTTTTTGGACATTGAATAATGGTAGAAAGGTTAATTAACTAATGACTTCAGATGGAAGTATGTAGTCGGCTGCTCTCAGGTTTGCGAGTCCTTCTTACCCCACAACAAAACTGATCCCAAATAATGCCAGGACCATGACAAGACTGAGATAATCCATTTAGCGTCTGGAAACAGGTCTTGTGTACTACAACAATAGAATGAGGTTTTGGATGCAGCTATGGTTCGTGTGTTGTAATCGGAGAAGAAGTGGAAAACCACGCCTTGGCAAAACTCTTTCATCACTGCTCTCTCTAAAGACCGAGTGAAGTGAAAGAAGTCTGACCGCTTCTGTGAAAGCTTCTGCATTCTGCTCTTCATGTGCCTCCAGGAGTTTCTGAAAGCACATGTGTTTATGAGAGTTGAGCAAAGCCATCATCTTAATAAACACAAATGTTCTTTTGTATATAATGGTTACAGACCTTCAGAAGTTTGCATTCTCTTGAATCTGAAAATGCTGGAAACATTTCCTCATATTTCTCAACAGCAAGCTGAAAGTAAAAAAAAAAAAAAAAAACATTTAAAAAGAAAAAGTCCATGAAAACAACATTTTTCTGAAATTCCCTGAATCTTTGATACAAAAACTGACCTTTGCATTCAGTTCATCCACAATGAAATGACATAAAGAGGCTTTGAAGAAGTATTCTTTGGCGCTGTATTTCAGTAAGGGGTTGTCCATGGTGTTTGTTCCAACCTAAATAGATTTAGATATGAGCCCATAAATTGTGGTGCAACATTTATTTCAGTAAATATTTTCATCATACGTGATGACTACCTGCTCATAGATCTCAATAGCCTTTTGATACTGTTCCAGCTGGGCGCTATATGAGGCAACCTTCAGAAGACACTTGTTCGCCGAACTACCACAAACAGTAACAACATAACCAGAAAAAGTGGTTATTAAATCTAATCTAGCTAAAAATAAAACACTGTGTTCTGTAAAAGCACTTTTTGAAAAATACAGACCACGTCTTTCCTAACAAACCTGTTAGATTCCTCGCCTTTGTAGTAGTCAGCAGCCTGCTCATAATGTGCAATTGCCTAAAAGAAAATCAAATAAAAGAAGAACATCAACACTGTATATTTATTTTTGTCTATTTACCCTTGTTCAAATTTGTTTACTATTTAAGGTATTTACAGTGTTGTGCAAAGGTTTTAGGAACCTATGATTATTATTTTAATACATTTGGGTTAGGGTTAGGTCAATAGGTCAATTTTAGGTCAATAAGCATGATGCTTGTATATAATTATATATAATTAGAATAAATAAATACAAATAAACAAATACTGTTCTTTTTTTCTGTAAAAGATGTGTTGAGCTAGTATGAAGAGCAATGATTGTTTCAAGATATTCTTCGATTGTATGGATTTGTTAAATCACCAGCACACTTGATTCAACACAGAGATGTATCGATTAAACAAATCAATGGACTGGATGATATTGGTATTGGATAACTACAAAAACTGTATTCCTAGTAATATTGTATTCCAAGAGGCTTGGAAAGGGTTAAACCAACACATTCACATACAGAAAATGACTACATACTGTATTCATGTTATTCATTTTTTTATTCTAATGGTATTTTTTCTTGAGCAAATATAGAATCATTGCCCAGATAAACAGCTTTATAAATCTTATTTTCTTAGGTACTTAAAACTTTTGTACAGTACTATATGTTCAATGGTTATATGTAAGGTTTGAAAGTAAAATCACATGGAATAACTGCACAGAAATAACCTGTGAAGAGAACTATCAGCTATGAGCACTGTGACCAAAGTGCTGTACCTTCTCAATGTCCACCAGCTCCGACTCATACACTTCAGCAATTGTAATGTGGTGCTTCGCTGCAATCGTAAATCGTCCCTGAGTGGAGAACACAAGGCCAATGGGTTTTACCCAAAACTTGGTTAAGGTTCCACATCAAGAAGCTTCAAAAACCACCTTTACACAGCGCTAAACATAGAAACTTAGACATTTAATAGAGGCTTTGGCACAAATAGGAACGGTGCCATAGCTGAGCTTACATGTTGATGCAAACAGATATCAGTTATTCATCTGAACCAGACAGGCAGGTCTCCCTTCCCCTTACCATGTCTGTGTAAATATCGATGGCTGCATTTAAGCAGTTGATAGCCTCTATCGTACGCATTGAGGGAGAAAGGGAAGCAGGATTTAGTCACATGGAAAACAAGATTGGAGCGGAAAGTCGCAATATAACAGACAGGACATGGACCAAACAGGACCAAATAAAAAGGGTGTGCCAGGGCTGGGGCTGGGGGTGGATTTCATTCAGAATGTAAACAGAAGAAAATGTGACTTTTAATGTTTAAAATCAACTCATAAAAATACATTTGTTATTTTTATCCTCTCATTTTTGACACATGATACTTATTGTGGGAATTACATCCGTGGTAATGTAATAATTCTTCTACGTGAGACAATAGACTTTAGCTCTGGAAGCTGGCTCAATAATAAAAAAAAAAAATGTGTCAGTCCTATGAATGGGGTGTTGGGACAAGGTGACTACAACCCCATACTCCTCTCTGATATATTCCAATCACACAGGAATTTACCTTTTGAACAAAGAACAAAGAATCTAAAATGGAGGATAACGGACTCATTTGCACGTACCCTGTGGATCAGCCTTTTTGAATGCATTTCCAGCGTCAACAAAGCTGGTGGCTGCATCATGTTTGTTCTGGAGCTGCATGTGCAGTCTGGCAGCTTGGCAAAATGCACTCCCTGCAGCTAGAGATCAACAGAGTCAACATGTTCATACAACACCACAAAAGTTGTAAACAGTGCTGTACGCACCACTGACATGAGAAACCAACGTATTAAATGAGTTTCCGCTACCTACCACTCCAATTTTTAGCCATCTTGAACATGTTGGCTGCTCTGGCATACATCTCACAGGCCTCCTCTACTTTGTGATTTCCACTGAAAAGTGGAACAAATGATACAAAGTTGAAAAACAGCAACATTTTATTTATTTAATGATTTATTATAACCTTATTTACTTTTTATACATTTGTCCAAAGAAACTTCAAATTTCAAGCATGTTACAGAGGCAGTTAAATGTAGTGTTGGAATTGCCCAAGAACTCTTGATGCATACTGGTACAGCATAAAGTACTTGGGGGTTTGATCTCCAGTCCCCCACAAGACAAGCAACGTAAAGCTGTTTGGATGAAATGATAATTCATTAAACTAATGGCTGAGGCAGGAAAAAGCCAGTAACCATGCATTCAGTATGAACGCTGTAATGTTCTTATCTATTCTGGTCATACACACTGACTAGGTTTACCAAGCATAGAATGCTTTTGAAAATAAAATATTAAAAGACAAACATTAAAATTTATTCAAATAATAAAAATGACTGATACCTCCGAAACGAGATAACGCCCGGAAACTATGGAAAAGTAGACACTGCTTTGGCACAGTGATGTTAGCGTTTTTCTCTTTTTCGAGACATAGAAAATGAAATGTTAGTTGGCAAAATAAATGTATTTTATTAATGTATTTTACATTAGATCGAATTGATGATTAACTAACAAACATTTAAGTGCAGCCCAGCGTCTAGAAATTGCAGATTGGAGCTGAAATTTAAATAGGAATTTTCACATGGAAATCACACCATAACCGAAAGGCTTAGGCTAGCAAGACACCAGCGAGTTAGGTGGGGCCTTATTGAGCCATACTGTAGATGTTGAGTATAAAACCTAGCTAGCCAACATCCATTTAGGATATTTAACGTAAAGCACCTTGTCAAGTTATACCGCTACGCGGTGAAACTGCACCAATACTGCGTAAAGTACGGAGATCCAAATACAATAACAAGGTAACCAACGGGTTAACTAGCTAGCTTTATTGTAAAGTTAGCTCGCCAAATTAGATTTTACAGTCAAGCTCCAAATTATGTCCTATTTTAATCAATTAAATCCCATGCTGCGAATTATCTTGGGTGGCCAAGCATTAGTAACGACAGACTAAAACTTTGTCATATTTACAACGAGACGAGTTAAAGTAAAGATACACGTCAATATAATGTTAAGATTTATTTTTTCTATTTTGCCTGGCAAAACCTCCTACACAATACAGCAGTCTGCTCACGACACCACTAGCTAGCGGCTACATTAGCTTGCAGCAGTTCTCGTGTAGCTGTCTGGCTAGCTGTCACCAGAACACAGTAAACATTATCATCTGAACCGATGACAGACTAGGTCCATGGATGATGTCTTTACTGGAAAAAAAAAGCACCACGCTCGACACCTAAACGATCAGCACACGTCTAACACGTTTAACTAGACAGACATTACGAGATAAAGCGGTGAAACATAAAAGTTGATTGATCGACGCGACCAAATAACGCAGGTAACACGGAGTCCTAACTAGCTACAAATAATATACAGTTCACCTAGCTAATCTTACCCAAACATTCCTCCTAAGAAAGACCCAGAGGATTTCACTTTCTTGTCGGCTTCAGCCATGAGCTGAATTGCCTCTTTTTCCTTGCCGGAATTATCCATTTTCACAAAATAAGCAGCGTAATAAAGCTAAAAACGAAACGTCCTGCAGCCTTCCTTAACCCGTTATGTAGCACTACAGTAGCAGGGGATTACTATCAATGGGCTTAATTTTACGTAGGCGTAGAACCCACAAAGAATTATGGGACTTGAAGTTCGCTGAACCCTCACTAGCAATCCACCTGCTAGTATTCCACAAAACACAACGAACTGCAAATCCCACAAAATAACATCACAACAGCACGGAAAATAAAATATAATTACGTAATATTAGTTATTGTGCATAAAAAAACGTAATGTTGGGAGGTTATAGATATTTTTAGTATTAATATTATGCATTTCATTTCGTTGTAGTGCAATTTGTTTGAAAGAAAATTAATATTCCAATTACAAAAACAGAACAATCATAATACGTTTGTTTTTAAATCCCAAATCTTAACCGTATAAAGAATTAAATAAAATTTAGATTAGATTTAGATTAGCTTCAACTTTATTGTCATTACACATGTACAAGTACAAGGCAACGAAATGCAGTTTAGCATCTAATCAGAAGTGCAATAAGCAGCAGTGCAGAAGTACAATAGATACAATATATACAGAATGTAGAATAGATACAATATATACAGAATGTAGAATAGATACAATATATATACAGAATATAGAATAGATACAATATATACAGAATGTAGGCAGAGGTGTGGACAAGATGCATACAAGTGAATATATTATAGATGTTATATAAGCTTTAGTAAAATATACAGGTGAATTTAAGTAATATATATGAATTTAACAAACAAATATCAAAAAATTATTTACCTTAATAACGCAGTAACTGTATTGCACAGCAGATGGCAGTATATGATACTCACATAAAAGTGTATCACGGTCAAGAGCCCATACTGAAAAAGCTTGAAAAATTAAATGCAAGTGCACAACCATTTAAAACCAAGTTTATTGTTACGTTAAGAATAAATAAACCACAACAGCTGTATTAACACTATTTTACCTACAGCATGAAAATATTAAGTAATGTATTACAGTCATGGGTTTAGAAGGATAGAAGAACGAACAAACCGAAAAAAGATTTATAAAAGATTGATAAAAGGCGCTACTGTAAACGGAAATCGCTTTCCTGGAAGTCATGTAGCCTGAAGGAGGAAGCCCTTTTCTTTTGTTTTGTTCTTCCATGAGTTACACCCACCAAAAACCCAGAGACAGGACAAACATTTTGCTGGCTTGGTGTTCCTATGCCTTGGTGCAGTCACATACAGCGCCCTCCACAATTATTGGAATCCCAGGTTAAAATGTGTTTTTAGGCTTTTAAGAAATTCATCGATTTTTAAAATAATATAGAACAACAATGCGAAAAAAGAGGAAAATTGCATTTATTCAGTGGGACAAATATCCCCCATTAAGAAAAAATTCTTTTACCTGAAATTATCTGTGCCATAATTATTGGCACCCCTGATGTTAATACTTTATATAACCCTCTTTTGACAGCACTTCTCCTATAACATTTCACAAAGTGGGAGAATACAGACAGAGGGATCTTCGACCATTCCTCTTTGCACAATCTCTCTAATTCATCCAGAGTCCTGGGTCCTCTCTTGTGCGCTCTCCTCTTCAGCTCACCCCACAGGTTTTTAATTGGTTTGAGGTCTGGGGACTCAGACGGTCATGGGAGGAGTTTGATTTTGTGTCTGGTGAACCATTTGTGGGTAGATTTGGCCACATGTTTAGGGTCATTATTTTGCTGAAAGACCCGGTGACGACCCATCTTCAGCTTTCAGGCAGAAGGCACCAGAGTTTGATTTTAAAATGTTCTGATATTTCAGAGTTCATGTTGCCATGCACCCTAACAAGGTTCCTAGGGCCTTTGGAAGAGAAACAGGCCCACAGCATCACTCTCACATACTTCACAGTGGGCATGAGGTGCTTTTGTGCATACTCATCTTTTGTGTTCACAGTTGACCCAGTTAGAGTGTTCGTTGCAAAAAAGCTCCATCTTCGTTTCATCTGACCAATGCACATGGTCCCAGTTGATATCTCAGTACTGCTTAGCGAACTCCAGACATTTACATCAATTCTTGTACAGTTTGTTGGCATGTAGATAGCGCCTGATGGTTGTTATGGAGACTTTGTGGCCCCAAGATGCTACTCATTGATGCAATTCTCTAACAGTGAGCTTTGGAGAACTTTTTTACTTCCGTTACCATCCTCCTCACTGTGCGTGGTGGTGAGATAAACCTTGTGCCCTTGTCCAGGCTTGTTTGCCACTGTTCCAGTTGTACCACTGTACCATGTACAAGTTCTTGATGATTCCCCCGACTGTATGGGCAGGTGCAGGCAAGTGATTACTTTCTTGTAGTAATTGTCTGATTTATGAAGGTCGACACACATCTGCCTTCCTTGAATGGTGTGTTCTCTTGTCATTCCCATGCTGAAGAGTGGATAAGAGAAACAGGCCTCTGTATCATATTTATACCCCAGGGAAATAGGAAGTGATGAATTACTAATTAAAGGTTCCTAGATACTCTGAGCAATTTTATAAACTACACTAGAAATGACAGAAATGCTTCAATTACATTTATTTTCTAGGAATTTTTAGGGGTGCCAACAATTGTGCAACAGGTGATTTTATGAAAAATAATTCTTTTTTAAATAATTTTACATTTCATTTTTAATTTAGTTGAAAGTTACATTTTTCTACAATTTTCAGTGTAAGATTATGGTTCTGCAATAGAAATCTAATTTATTTTAAGGCTTTTAACACATCCAGTGGTGCCAATAAAATGGCACTGTATAGATACACTTATCTTAGTCAGCTGATTATTAATGTTAATAGAACATTAATTACAAACTCAGGTACCACAGTGTTTAATTACTCTTGCTTTCAAAAAAATGTGCATCCTAGCTTTTCTGTAGTTTACCATCCAATTACATGCCATATCGTCTTGGTAATACAATACATATAAAAAAGGAAGAAATGGAAGACTGATAAGTAGATTTCCATAAATAACTTTATTTGATTTTTTTTCAGTCCGTGTTGTCAGCTGTGGTTAGGGTGATGAAAAATACCCATAGCAAATAGTGAGATTATTACTCAAATGTATGCACCTTGTTTTATGCGCTAAATGCGACACATATGCATGGCTCCATTGCTCTGCAGAGTGGGAGAAACTTAAGCCCATACTTCCTCCCACTGAAACAGGACATTTAAACAGAGACAGATGTGCAGGTATTCAGATCACATATAAAGGTTTACAGTGTACAGAAGCATTGGAATCAGTCTACACAGTATGTTCCAAAGCATTCCAGATTCCACACGCTGCTATAGGATTAAAGTAAGATCATTTCCATCACTCTACATTTTGTATTCTTCTTCTTACTCGAAATATGATAGACTAGGTCAAATAATTGCATTGATTTGCATTCAGTCAAGGTACTTCAACAAAACCCATGTGCAATTCAAGAATTTGTAATACAGGTGCCAAGAGGTAAATATTAAATAATTAAAATAAAGGAGAAAATAAAACCTTAAGGAAAAATAAAATTATGGCAACCATGATTATGAAAGTGTTATTACATTGAAGAAAAAAAAAAATCACAATGTTACTATATACAGTTTAAAGCACTTACATATACAGCATATCAGCTACATGCAGCTGAAAATTTCCATAAGAAAAAGTATATCAAGTTTCTTAAATAAATGAAAGTCTTTTTACCTTGTCAAGTCTTAAAGCTTATGCCATTATATCAGTCTTCTTTTGGCCAAAACAAAATACAAAATAATAAAACACTCAGAGATGAGGAGTGTATGTATGTGGTTTATGCTGTTTTATGGAAACACTGTCAAAAGGTTATCAGAAGGCGATTTGTCAGTTGTAGTCTCAGGACGAGCTGAGACCAGAGTCCGATTGGGCCCCACCCACCCGGGCCTTGCCTGAACAGGGCACCGAGGAGCAGGGAATACTGTAGGTGGAGCAGGCACAACTCTTCAGCGTCTCTTCAGGGATTACCTCCTTGAGGGACACCATCTCTTCTACTTTGAAGATGTTTGGCTGTTCAATCGTGTCTTCACCAATTCTGGGTAGAGAAGAGGAGAAAAACCTGTGATTCTAGAGGTCAGCTGCTCACGGATAGAACATGTCTCAAACACTATCTGTATTCACTAGGAAAATAAGCTATTTAGGGAGGGAATCATACAAAGGTTTTAACTGAAAACAAAATAAAGGTTGTATTAAAATATTTGTGTTGTAGCATCATTGTCTTCTTTTGAACGTAAATGCTGACATTCATGCAATATATACAAATGTAGAATCAAATATTGCAACTTGAACAGCATATTGATAAACTATACGGTTAAACATTCCATCTACTTTTACATACGGGGGGGGGGGGGGGGTCACCCAGCACACTTTAAAAACTCCAGGATCCCCATTTCATGCATTTCCTTTTTAATTAATTAATTAATATAAAAGGAGAAAAAATTAATCACCATGCACAGTTTAATGAAAATTTTTTTTTAA
>JAOYMR010000017.1:23168064-23178156 GCA_025802075.1 Tenebrosternarchus preto | reverse complement strand
CCCCCCCCCCCCCCCCCCCCCCCCCCCCCCCCCCCCCCCCCCCCCCCCCCCCCCCCCCCCCCCCCCCCACCCAGCACACTTTATCAACTCCAGGATCCCCATTTCATGCATTTCCTTTGTAATTAATTAATTCATATCAAAGGAGAATAACTTAATCACCATGCACAGTTTACTGAAAATTTTTTTTTAAACAATGCAAAGAGGTTTAATGGTTGCAATGGTCAGTAGCGCAAATGTGCTTTAGAACTTCTCCAATACTGAGGAAAGCATTAGCTATGAAAGGCTAACAACAGTAGAAAGCTGTACTTTGGTAACCAGTGAAGCAGTGATTTCATCTCTCACAAATTGGAGGCTATAAATGTGGTAGTTACATAAAAAGTCAATGTACTTTGTATGACAAGATCTGCATTCTAGTTCAACTGCAGGTTTATCCACCATGGTTACACAATGGCAAAGTGATGTAACAAGGCAATGTCCAGCTATAGGAGCAATGTCCAGCTATAGGCTTGAGAAAATAATGTTTCGGTGCCATGCTAGATCAGCCAAAGCAGCCATTTATATGCAAACCTAATGGCTACTGATGATTGTTTAGATACTAAATCAACCATGCACAAAACCATATATAAAAAAGGCCTTTTGGGGTTGAGTATAAAGCAATTAAGTTGTGGGGAAACTTGCATAATGCTGTCACAATAAAAAAAAAATCAAAACAAAAAAACCCCACAAGCATGTGATGTGACTTTGGTCAAGTAGACCAAGGTAGTTCACAACGATGCAACAGGCAGCTGAACACTGGAAGAAGTGTCTAGGAATTTGGCGGCTAGATCAAACTGCTCCCACAGTCATCAGAGAGCCTGATTCTATGGTTAGAACCCTTTGATTCATCATTTCAACTGCCTTTAACATCATTGTCATGAAGTGCTTCACTGCTATAACCGTGCGAGTCAGTGTGCAAGTTCAGGCAGCAACCAGGAAGGCCAGAAATTAAATTAAATGTAATCTGGAACTTGGCAGATATTACTGGCATCAGAGGAAGCTGAGGCACTGATATTTGGCACCAAGCATTCACAAATTCTGAAAGAAAGAGGCAAAGTTATAACCATAGAAATGTTACGGCTCAAGAGATTGAGATGTTAAAGGAGTATAGTGTGCAGAATTCTATGAACCTACAAGGCCTAATTAGCTATAATTTACCTACTGCCCCTCAAGAAAAAAAAGTCACAAGCATCATACATGTCTCATAAAATCCTGTGTGTTTAAGAAGCACATTTAGAAACATATAATACATATAATTAATATTTTAAATCAGTTAGCATATCATTACTTATGCAATAGTGAAAAAAGGATTGAACAGGTTACAGCAAAAAGCAATGATACAACCTTTCGTAAGTATTCCATGAATCAGAAAAAAAAAAAAAAAAGGCCATGTGCTTGAACAAAAACGTGTGCACATGCGCACACACGCAGACATGTTGCATAAGTGTAAACTGCACTAATCACATAAACTTTTACCCTGAGTGATATGGGTGATATGAGACTGCTGCTACATGCTGTGCTTTTCTGATCGACCATGACCGGTCAGAACAGAAATCTACAAATACACAAAACAACACTTCTAAATAGATAAACAAAAATCTCTTTTTGTGAGCCTTTTTAGTGTCCATAGAAGTCAGAGTACATTCTAGATAATGCAAAACTTCATACAAATGAGGCATGTGGTCAGAGCTCACCTGTCATAGATGAGGCCATCAATCCCATGCTCCCTGAGCCTCCTTCTGTTTTCATGGTCGTTGTTATCATCTCCCCAGCAGAAGACCACCAGGCCTTTGGACTGAGCCTCCTTAATACAGCTCATGTTGCGCAGCAGATCCTCAGTGTGAGCGCTGATACCCTGGGAGCAAGAAAAAGGCCGTTTCCTTCACACTTCTGTCACGCAAGTTTAAGAAACACCAAGTTTCTTTTCTGTCAGGTTAGTAACGTCACTTTACTATTAGAAAGGCCTTGTGATTACAGACTACAGTTCTACTCTACTGCTGCTGTCCTGATGCCTTTTGGCAGACTATTCTCACCCCAGACTGTTGCATGGTGTTTATGTCAGCACACATGTACTGCCCAGAAGACCCAAGCTCAAAACCAGAGGCGGTTTCTCTCAGTCTTCACTACAGTGTTCCAAACAAATAAAGATATCTTGAAAGTAGGAAAAATGTCATTATGATGTTCATTATTTTTTTAAAGGGTATTTTAAATAAATGTATTTATGTATTTTATTTAATCCATAAAATATGTTTCTGTCCTTAATCTAGAAATATGTTTAGCCTAATAAAATCATCTTAAAGTATACAAAATAATATTACAATAATTATTTGAAGAGAAAAAAATTAAGATAAACAAAGGCAGGCAAGACCCTTGGAAAAATAAACTATAAACTGTTGAAACAGGACTACACTTGTATGTGCAGCAAATAGTTCTCTGTTTAAATATCAACATGGCTTCCAGAATGCCACGCTGACAAGAAATATAATATTTTCTCAACTCTGAGATACTTGTTCTTTATCTTTGTTATAGCCAAGCTGGACAGTTCTAACAGCTGTCACTGAAATTGGGAAAATTCATATACTGTCAATAGGGGAGACGATAGCTGTTGGTTTGGCCTACTGCTCTGACGCATGGCATTTTGGAACACGCGTCACGGTGCACACGCAGCCGAGTACCTGGCGGCTCTTTTTGTAGACGTGTGCAGACGTGACGGAGCGGCTACATGCGAGAGGGTGGCGCTCGGGCCTTCACTCACCAGGATGTCCTCGCTCTGAGCAAAGCTCATGGCGATCTGCGTGGTCTTACAGCGAAGATCCATGAGCTCTGGGTAGATATCCGACACACCCTGAGTCAGGAACAATATGGGGTATTTGTTCTGCTTCCTCCGCACCCTAAAAGAGCAGAGGAAGGAAATCAGCTCTTATTCAGACTTACACTGCGTGTAAAATGTGTAAAAGCCCTTATCTTTACTTTTACGGTTAAGCAGTATCACAGATAATTCCTGAGAAAAACAGATTATATCACAGAATGCAGCATCACAATGTGGTGCGTCCTCTTTCCATGGTGTTCTTACATTGCACACACATCAGGGTCAAAACAAGAGAACACGATCCGTCTCCTTCCAGCATTCTGTAGCACGCAAGTGAGGATGACATCCAGGTACTGATTCATGTTGAAATAACTAGACAGGTTTGCGTCCCAGGAGCCATCCTAGTCCACAAAAGACCAACAGTGAAGGTGTGACACTAGCAGCGATACTTTACTACCCACGGGCACCGTTTGGACAAGAAGGCTTACCTTCATCTGGGATATCCATTTCAGTTCTATATTAAATCCCACGCAATCTGGAACAGCCTGAAAGATCTACAACAAAAACATAAATCATAAATGTTAGTGTGTCAAATAGCCTTCCAAGTTGTGTAACCAGCATGCCCATTTGTTGGTGGTGGTAGTGGGAGGAGAATACCTGAGAAAGTGAAGGAAAGGGCTGGTGTTCATCTATACACTCTTCTTCATCCATCAAGTCTAAGTGAAGGATGGACGAATCGGTCACAATTAACAGGAGATATCATTTAAATAGCTGAACAGAACAGTAGATCATATTGCTGAAGGGAGCACAACAATTAAACATTGTTGAACAAAGGGTGTAGCTGAAGGGACATACCTTTGTGGTCGTTCACTTTCATAGCTGTAGTGTGGGCTAGCTGTGATGGACAAAAACAAAAAACTTTATTTAGCTAATCTTTAGGAAATGTCAGGCATCCAGCGCATCAATGTTCAACATGAATTCTGCATGAACATTTTTATTGTGTTACCCTAGCGAGAGAGCGATAAAGGCCACATTAAAATCAATCAATCACCTTAAATTAAATATTTACCTTAAGAAGCTGAAGCTGGTCAAAGGTTAGATCCTTTACAGGAACTTCGAACAACACCAGAGAATGCTTGTCATTTTTCTGAAGATGAAGTAGCAGGAAACACTATCAGTGCATTTATTACTGCTTACTACACACACCCTTAAAATGACTCAAATACTGGCTTCACCTGGACCTGGTAATCTGGACCAGAACACAGTAAACTGAGAAACATAAAGCTGAAGGAAACCCTTGGAGTGATTGAACAAAAATATAACAAGGTGATCAAATCAAGAGTAGTAAAATCAAGATAAAGATCATCACCTTCTTAGTGGAAATACAGCACGTAAGATCATGATACACGATTGGCACCAAGTCTTTTGAGAGATGAACATCAAATTCAACATAAGCAACTCCCTGCAATCAGAAACAACAACACACTTCACATCCATTACAAACATGAAGTAAAATAATGCACGCAAGTGATTGTCAATCTGCCCTTACGTAATTGGCAGCACTTAGAAATGAGGCAATTGTGTTTTCCCTGATCTTGTGATGTCTGAAATACAGAAAAAAGAAAATCTCACAAAAACAGTCAGAAAATCGTTCTTTAAAACATGCCTATGACATTCAAGCACTTGTTCCCTATTCTACTTCCTCTAAATGAGCAGCAAGAAAAAGTTCTTTCAGCAAAGTGGCAGTCCTCTCCCACAGACATGTCCGGTGCGCTGAACTCCAGCAAGGATGGTTTTAAGCCACGACTTCACAGTCCAGAGGCTTTCACAGGGTCCATTAATGGCTGCACTGAACTTTTACGATCACTACAAAGCCTCAAACAGAGCCTTGACATTTGTGTACTACATGCCTGCATTACTGGCTCACAGAAGCATTGGTATTGTGAAGCAGGCTTGAGGCCATGAGAAAAGTATGCATTAAGTATACACAGTAAAACCAGTATGAATGAGGCCAGATCTGCCCAATGCAAAACTCGACATTCCTAGTGTCTCAACCACCAAGATTAAAAGAGGTGCTGCTACTGCACAAGCATTTTTAAGAAAACAAAGCCGCAGTACCAACATCGTCAATAAAACTTTATTCGAATGCAACTCTTTGTGTCTCCTCTTCTTTTCCATGTTGTCATTATCTGGACTAAGGAGAAGACCAGAGAGACACTGTGGAGACTGGAACTCCTTTAGGACCACACAGAGCAGGCAGGATGAGTGCATGCAGTTCACACTCACTTGGCAACATGTGTGCTTCCTGCTCCTCTGTGACCCACATCCAGAGCACTTCTCTTCTGCCAGTACTTAGCGAAGGACTGCTGCATGTCACACTCGAAGCCTTGGATTGGCCGGATAACAAGGTAATCCACTAAAAATCACACAGCATATTAATTTTCCATGTTATAATATATATAAAACCCCTATAATATACAAAACCCCTCCATAACAATGACTGTTACGGTCAAAAGGTTTGCATACGCCTACTCCATTTATTTTTTACTGTTTTCTACATAGGTAGGTAGAGACAAGTAGTGCACTGGACCTTTGGCTTTCAGAAAAGGGATCTAATTTTGTGCTCTTTTGCCCACTGGCCTTGCCTTTGTGTGACAGCAATAACACTGGTTCTAGCCCATCAGAGCTAAGGAATGATGAGTTGTGCATTCAGACACGTTAGTGCCACCGTAATCCAGAATCCTCCTTTAACCACATTTGTCAATCAGTCATTTGTCAATGAGTCATCAACTAGTTTGGGTTGACCATATCCACTCTGATTGAGATTAGATTGATCTAATGTTGATTCACACTCAAACTGATCCACAGAAAACTTGTCTAATTTCGATACAGGGAAGCTCCAGGTATGAAAGTGCATGTTTCTATTAATGAGGCCTTTCAGAGTATGCAATCATGCAGTGTTAAATACTGACCATCTTAGATTTTTAATTATTCAAAGTAGCAACCCTTAACCAGCACGCTCAGTTTTCCTATCCAGTTACCTGTTATGTTTTTCCATCGGTCTTGAAGAAATTCTCACATATGCTTGTAGGGTCAGGAACTAAAGTTCTGAATGATTATTTGCTCTAGAGCAAATTATGGTTAACTATTAGATTAAAACTATTAGATTAAAATGTAACATTTAATATTATGAAATACAAAATCTGGTTCGTCCATACTTTTGACTGGTACTGTATATTTACTGAGATTCTGTTTGTAGTATTTTGGATTGTGTATATGTGTGTCTCCCTTAAGCCTACATTTCCATTCGAATTTCTTAATAAATTGACATAAGTAGATTTATATTAAATGTTAAATGACAGTGTCAACACATTACAGCCATGTGCTAATAACAGATAGTTCAGCATGTAGGACAGTATTCCTCAAAAGCATTACCTAAGGACCATGGCAGAACCTTAACTTTGCATTTGTGCTTTACATGTTCTAAAACTACTGATTATTTAGGCAATCACCAAACCACGCGTGGCTCGTGGTGCGTTTAAACAAGAAAATCCATCACTTTAATTTGGGGGGATATTCTTTATTTGTTTGATGAGCATACCTCTGACTTTGCCAATGGTCTGTCTAGAGTTTCTGCTCATGATGGGGAGAGTGACCACACCATTGTCCTTGCCACTCTCCACGAAGGTGGAAGACAAGAGGCAGGCAGCACCAACATGGCCCGGATGAACATCACCTTGAACAACCTTCTCACTCAAGTCCTCCTAAAAGACAAACATGAGTCACATAAGAGCACACCTATTACCAGTGCTTGTCCTTGAACACTTGTTTATGGCACCTGTAAAAAGCTTTTTTCCCCCAAAGAACCCCCCCCCCCAATCTTTTTACCACATGGAATCTTCTTTGTTACAAGTGGCACATTAAGTACTAATTTTAGAATTTGACAAAAACAGTGACAGGCCATAGACGATGACCATGAAATGACAACGCATACCTCAAAGAACTCAAAGATGAGCTCTAGGTTATCGGGGTCCATGGTGTGAATGCTGTATTCAATCCACTGTGTCGGCTCCAGGGCGTAACCACATTCCGGCTGGGAGTGTCGAGACTTATAACCACTATCGCTGATCATACTGATCTCTAGCGTGGTGGTCATCTTGTGCCAGGACGAAGGGCTTTCCTCATCATCTTCCTCCTCAAAACCTTCCAGCATTAACTTCAACCTAGGAGACAGAAATGCACACTTCATACAGCGATGTTCTACATGCATTCAAAACACTTTTAGTGCAAGTTTCTAAGATTTTCACTCTGTGAAAGAGTAATACCTGAAGCGAGATTTCTTGAATTTCATTTTGGTTATATTCACTGGAGGCTTTACGGAATAATGCAGTCGGAGTCGGATTTCTGTCTGAGATGTTAACCAGCCAGAGTCCACACATTCAACACCATCTGTATGGCAAAGGATGTAGATAAATGCTTCAGGTAACATAAGCAGAACTCATTAAAACAAAGCGCGTAAAATAATAATAATAATAAACTGTACAAAATAGTGGAAAACTGTACAGAGTAACCAGTCTTTAGTAAACATGCAACATAACCAAGAAAAACAGCCAACAAGAAGACATAACTTTTAAGAGAGATATATAATGTTTATTTAAAAACTTACCACGGAATCCAAACTGTCCATCAGTAATCTCAAAGTCCGACGCTGTAAGACAAAACTAGTGTTGTTATTGTTGTTCCCATATCTACACTTACAAAAGTGTAGCGAGATCACCAGAACAGAGCAATACCGCAAAACTTAATGCCTTTCAGGTTTTTTTTTTTTTTTTTGGATTTGTTGAGTTGATGTAACTTTTAATCTTAATGAAAGACTGAGAAACATATTTAATTGACAGTTAATCAGTAGCACAGAAATCAGTTAATAGATACTGATTGCTAGCTATGCCTCCAAAAATGTGCATTTTCCACGGAGCATCAAAAGTCTTACTATGTACTGTGCTTATACTATATGTACATGTTACATGGGTTAATACTTAAAGATTTTGGTTACAAATAGTTATTCTAAATGCATTTGGAAAAAGATCAAGAGTAGTATGTGTTAATAAGGGGACCGAGGTTAATAATTACACGGTGCAGGTTGAGAACACCTCAAAGAAACAAACAACTCTAGCATGTGGTTCATAAGAGAACAGCATGATCCTACCTTTAGAAGAACATTTTTGAACCACCAAAACAATGGCAAATAAACACATGGAAAATAAAACTAACAAAACTGTCTATTAAAAAAAAAAACGAACAAAAAAATGAAAATATAGCGGTCGTTAACACCTTTTAAAAAAACGCTAACATAAAAATTGTATTTGACTGTATGTTAATTGAACTAAATTTAATTTGTGTTTAACTATAGACATGACAGCAAAGCGAATGCTATAGTTTCTATGTACTGATCACTTAATGCTATTGAAAGGCCTTCATTTTACTGCCCCAGAAAACAAAAATAAAACAATAGCATCAGCTGGACCATTGAACTGAGCCAATTTCACTAATGAGTGGTTATGACTACTGTGTAGTGAATGAATACGACTGTGGGAAAGGTGGGGGGGCCTGCAGCATATTGAAACACTATTCTGGAGTCATATACCTGAGGGGCTCAATGACCGAGGCAGCTGATGAGTCTCCCATTTACTCACTATGACTTGACATGGACCGCTTGCATTCTGTAATTCCAATGTTTAAAATGGTGTTAAGATTGTTGGGGGGGGGGGATTTATTTTTAAAGCCCACTTTGGTTACAACCAAAGTCAAACTCCAAAACAAGTAATTTGAGCTGGGATATTCACCACTCCCTCAGCCAGACAGTCACAGTTGGTTGACATCTGAAAAGTGGATTCGTTAGTGAAAACAAATACATTGGCATCACAAGGCGAAACATTTTTAAAACAACTCTGCTGCATTCTAAAATCTAAAGACTACAATACTTACCCTTGATTATAATTTCTGAAATTTGGCTGCTACAATGCTTTGATGGCAAAAATGGAAAGAAGATTCGAAATACTGTAGAAGTAATATTTAACATTTCTACGAAATGAAATCCATAAACATTTTCGAGGAAAGTTGACTATACTCTTTGCTGAAAAACAGTCGAAGAGATTAGTGATGCCACTTAGCTGGAAGTAATCCTGCATGTGAATCATCCAATAACAGGGATACACAATCATTTATATGAATCAATACTGAAATGTTTATATCTGCCGTAAACTGAAATGACCACATGAAAGTACTGTACGTCACAGTACACCGATTGAATAAAAAGTGGTTCTAAATGACAAAACGCAAAAAGAAGAGCGATAATATTTAAAAACATCACCACCACAAAAAAATAGCACAGAGTGTACTGACAGTATGCTGACCAATCACAGTTGTTCCATGGCTTCTAGGAGCAGCCTGTGACTCAGAGGAAGTCACTTGCTCTCAAGGCACAGGTGTTCTCCACTTACAAGAATTAGTCACAGGATCAGCCAAAATAACAGCAGTTTATCTCATCATAATCATACAGCCCTATTCATTAATAACGAACCACAAAACCCCTAACAGCATCAACTACAAATAAATACACCTAGAACTCAACAATCCTTCCACTTCTCACAGAGGAGAAACACAGTGACCATGTGTTATGCTTTGCCCTCTAAAGAAACAGCTGGATATTAAGCCGGCAGTATATTTTAAACAAAACTGAATTTGGCGTGTTCACAGAGGTAAAATGGGTTTGCAATCAAAACTAATTGGGCTTCAGTCACCTGCGATTTGCCAGTAATGTCATATGACTCCGATTGTTAAAATAGTGTGGATTTTTAACTATAAATTCAGTTCTGCCGTCTCTTACCACCTTGACCTGGACGCTCCCTCCATCTGAGTAAAGTGGCATTACATGAACAGACCTGAGATTTTATAGAGTTTACTGAGATTTGCTTCCAGCTGTGTATTCAACTGAGTGGGTGAGCATGCCAAATTCTATTTGGATTAAGAATGATAAGAGCCCTTAGGCAAAGAAAGCTCATCAGTTGCTGTTATGTTACAAGGGAAACAAGAATTAGAATTTCATATAAACAAAAAAATATGCTACACCGCCCCATTTTTTCCAGTGAAGCGGTGGTTGTTTTTCAAAACGCATATAAACTTCGGTTCTTTGCAGTTGCAAACGAAAACTTGCAGATTCCCAAAATAACCCATGAGAGAATATATAA
>JAOYMR010000017.1:23138083-23163065 GCA_025802075.1 Tenebrosternarchus preto | reverse complement strand
ATTATTATTATTATTATTATTATTATTATTATTATTATATGGGTAAACTGACTATCTTAGATGAGGCCTTTAAAGTTATTTAAACGTAATCAAACAAAAAAGAAAAAATGTCTAGAACTTATCTAGAACCTGATAAATGGACAGTTAACTCAACATTAGAGCGTTAGCGCCCTCTTGCGATCATTTCTTCATTCGGGCATTTGGCTCAACCATCTGTTCGCTATGATAAACTGAATCTACTTGGCATGGCTCCCTTTTGATACACAACGTTTCTCTTATGGCATAATTAGTATTTAGCTGTAAGTAGCCCACAACTGTTACTAGGCACCTTTTTGCAAATGACAGCCTTATTTGATGTTACAATTTTAAATATTCTTTCTTTGCTCTCATATGTACAGGTATATACAGTTTACAAGGGGGCATAATTTATTACATTTTAATAAATGGATAAGAAATGTATTTTAAATAAAGACAGCTTAAATATCTTCACATTAACCAGTCTCTGTTTCCTGTATAAAACGTAATCTTCAGCATTTGATACATGGATGTGACGTGGTAGATAGATGTGAAGAATTTGATGAGACTCCTTTCACTTTTTTAGCACGTCTGCACCTGATGAAATAGCTCCATGCAGGTATAGGCAGGATCAGTGAGTCCTCAATATGCAACACAAACCAGAACCACTTCTCTATGATGCACTTACTGTAGCAGTGTGCCAAGTACTGTGATGACTAATTCAACACCAAGACCTAATCAGGTTCTTTTGATACTCGAGTGGTAATGTCTGTCTAAAATCCTTACAGTTTCCCTGCAGTGGTGCAATATCTTCCAGCTGAGGTGTTTGATCTCTCATATAATGACAACTTTTAAAATCATAATGTCCTGTTGCACAAATCCATTAGTAATGAAATGGATGAAAATCTTGTGTGGTTGCACAGAAACATTAGGACTTTCTTTTTTTTAGGGTGAAAAAAATATGCAGAAAATCATCCTTTGGTAACACTCAGCTACAAACTGACACCTTTAAAAGCCACTTGGTCACAACAACCTGCTATTTTATCCATGTAATCTTATTTCTGGATAGATAAGACAATAAAGTATGTGAGTACTGCACCAGTCTTCACAGGGGTGTTGGCTGTTCTGTCATTCTAGCAATTCTATTGAGCAAATTCATTGTTCTCATTGTAGTCCAATGACTCCCTGAGGGTTCGACCAGGATATGTTGGTCTGGCTCTCTAAGCCTAATATTGTCCAGCTGTGTCAGTGATGTGATTCTATCTTCAGCAGTGCTTCTGTAGATAAACAAGACAGCTTGACTTCAGAAGCTCTTACCAACAGTTAGACGTCTTGTTTGTATTTAGAATGCATCTGTTTTATTTTGGAGAAAATGTATTTGCTTTCGGAAATGTCTTCGGAAAAGCGCCAGAAAAGCAAACCTGGAGATGAGGCCAGTCCTGGCTGGTGCCTAAGACAAGACCAAACCAAAGCAAGGGCTGTTTTGTCCCTCAGACTCATTAAGTAATTCAGTTATGAAAATTACTCTGTGTAGGGCTAACTGATGGCACGGTGCTAAAAATGTAAAAACAGTTGAATTTGCTTGGTATCTAAGAAACTTGGAAACACTGATCATGTTCTTGTTGTCAATAACAGAGACCTAAAAATGTCCCACTGCGTTATTGTGTTATTCTTGTGCAAAACAGTGACAACTGAGAGGGGTCTAGTCTTATTGATAGCACCCATAAATCATTTGCATTTGAAAATGGCTCTGTTGCAAAATCCAAGGCTTATTTGCACATCAAGAGTTTCTCTGTGATGACCAGGCTTTATGTGTGACCTTCTAATTTCAATGAGCAGAACCAAACAAGAGAAGAGGTTTTTAAGAACATGACATACACAAACAGGGAGACACACGCACAAACAAACACGCACACAGATGGTCGTCTGTACCACGCATGCAGCCTATCTAATGTGACATATCACGCTGGATGAGTCTAACAAATCAGATAATGTACCAGTGATGACAGTGAACTCACCCATAATATCCCCCATACAGGAATCACAAAACAATGTGAATAAATTCATAGGTTTAAGAATATCTCATTGTTACCCTCGGCATTATGGGTAAGCTCTGCAAATTCTTTATATTTTTATTTATACTTTATATTTTCAGGGAAGAAATAATAACAGGGAACATTTATTATGGGACATGGGAACTATGAGGATAGATGTTCATTAAATTAGAAATCGTACTTTAATCTGGAAGTGATGATGGTAGTGAAAGAGTGAACACTGATAACAATTGACTTACAGTCCAGCAGATCTGCGTAGCAATTACATTCATTTCACTGATCCATGATTAGCATGCTAAATTCAGAGAGTCATTATAAGACAATGACCCAAAGTCAGGATGAAGCTGGTAAGTCAGTCTTCTACATATTTCTTTTGTTATTGCCTTAACACATAACTAGAAAAGTAGAATCTCAAATCGCTTAACATTCAAAGTTAAAAAGAGGCAGTTTTACTTATATATGTGCTGCACATGGACTACATTGTTGAAAACACATTTTAACCTGTTAACACGACAAGTTTAGGTAGCGATTCTGAGACGCGATGGTAAGTGTGAGTTAAAATGACATGGTCATGGCACCAGTTAGAATGAGACTGTTTTGGGGAGAAATTTTGTACTTTTATATAGTGAAGTACTGTATAACAATGAAAGCATCAATTAGTGATTCCACAAAATATCCACTCTGAAGTGAGTTACAAACATACATAAACATGAATGATCAACATGCATAAAAGAACACAAAGCTAGTCAAAGGCCTCAAATAAAACATTTGAAACAGGGCACCAAATATTATATCAACATCATAGTGGGAAACTGTTTTAATAATACATTTCTCAGTAACCATTTGTAGTATCTGCCCACTGGACATAAGTGACCAGTACCATGACACCTTTCTCAAAGTGTGGATTGTTAAAAAACCCACGTTACAACACAAACAAACGTTTTACAATCTAATTCCTGCGTATTTCTTTACTTTAGCTTCAGCAGCAGTGGGGTGCCCTGAGCCATGATGATGCAGCTTATCACAACTGCTCCCATCCCCGCACTAAAGTCTGAGAAGCCTCATGACAAACAGCCTCTCCATCTCTATCAACTGAGTTCAGAGCGTTTAAAGGTCAGATCGCTCTGTTAGGCGCCTGTGTCACTGTGAGTTTTCCCCTCAAACAGGAGCGCGGTAGCAACAGTGATAGTTGATCAGCTTCAGAGTAATAGGGTAGGACAGTTTTACCAGCCTCCTGATTTAAGCTCATTTCTTAACATCAATCTGCTAACATCAATCTTTATGTTGTACCATGACCTGCTAGAAATGTGTCTAATGTGGAAATTGACCTGTTTAACTAACCTTAAAAATAATTAAAATCAAATGTGATAATGCTCATTGAATTAGTTAAGGATGCCAGTGTAGGTCAATAAATAACAGGTGTCACAATCAGTAAATTGAAAGCACATATCAGCCGCATTTGTTACACAGAATGAACATATATTCATTAAGGGTAGGGAGAAACAGACACCAGCAACCGCCGATTCATTACTTTGTCCGTTCTTCCAGCGGTGGATTAGATTAGGGAGGGCAATGGCTCCAGGCTGAGGATCTCTGAGCTCTGACTGCATATTTGATACCTGTCTGATAACTGCCTGTCTTTAATCTAAAGGTAATCGCACTTGATTGCAGAGCATAAAAAAAGACCCAAGGAGAACCAGTCTGATAGTTTGACCTGACATCCCGCTATGGTTTTCTTGGTGACCCTAAGGTTGGTTCAGTACATCTCTTAGACCCATTATAGTTTCATTAAATTAAATTAAAAATACATATGCAGTTATCGAATCTCAACAGTTTATGAAACAGTTTTTCTACATAGCTTGTCACATTGTTTGTCACTTATTTTTCACAGGGTAAAAATGTCACAAAATAATTAACATGAAATCAAATGACACCTACTTACTGATAAGAACTGGAGGTTTTTTCCCCACACTGATAAGAGTGTTGTGAGATTTCTTTTCTACATAGCAGTGTTCATATCTTCGTTGTTATGTTAAATTGCTCTGTCAGTATGATCTGCTGATCTATGAGTACCTTTGAATGAATACACAAAATGGAGAGAATGCTTCTTGTTGTGTATGCCAGATTTCAGAGTCTGTTATTGAAATTAGAAAGATTCCCAGATGTGCATAGTTTTGTTTCTTAGTTCATGTGTAACGTGACTAAAAGAGGATTGCAAATGCCAAAGCGAGATTCTTGACTTCACTGTTGTATTCACAGATCTTCTAGTAAACAGATCCTAACACCCTATTGCTCATTGTTAATGGCTGAGAAGGCAAAGAAATTCAACTAGAAATTCAGAGGATGGCAATATTGAAAAACAACGTTCTTGGACTGGAAGTGGCATGAGTGTAACTTTCTGCTTGTCCAGTTGTGTGGCCTGCAGCAAACCAGCAATTATGAATCACAAGTGAACTGTGACAATGTTGCTGTACCCAACATGAAATTTGGATGACATTCACAGTCCTTTAATTCTCTCTCCCAGTCTCTCTCTCTCCGTCTGCCACCAAAGGATCTGCTTCTGTGTAAGAAACACCGCTGTAACTACCACTGCTGTCCAACTTGGCTGCCTCATGCCTGCCATGCAGGTCTTACTGTGACGGTCACTGCACCAAGGATTATGGCAATAGTACAGTCTCTTACATGTATTATTGAGTTTGGCCTTTGTAGATGGGAGCAAAGAGAATATCTGCTCTGAGAGCATTTTGCAGTGTTTCTCCAGGCGCCGTCATCCTCAGAAACTTCTCAGAGTTTTCTCTGAGTTTCTGGTTTTCTTTCCAGGTCTCCTGTACTGAAAACATTACTGAGGGCTTCTGGGAGATCCTGCTGCTTAGCATTTATGTAAAAAGCAGAATTGATGTTATTGTGGAACATCTGGACGAGCATACATATGCTGTCATGGTAACCTCTCCTGACCCTTCCGAATCTCACATCTACCCGCCCGTGTCTAAAAGCCACATTCCCATTATTACAGCTGTTTACAAGGATGTGCTTGTAACACGGTTAGTGAGAGCTGAGCTAATGTTATTTAAAAACATCGATTCTAGAGCCAGTATGAAAAGGGTCTAATGATTAAAAGTAACTCTAATCAGATTTGAGCAGTGCAGAGTTCAGATGTAGATGCATGGAGTTATTAATTACAGGCGTTTGTTTACTCTGTGATGTGGTGGGAGTGTATCAGTCATGCTCTGGTGTGAAAGCAAAGCTTTTTTTCTGTTTTGTAGCTCCCACGGTTACACAGTTAGGAGGCAGGAAGACTGGGGGACAGTGCAGCCTCACCTAGAAAAGAAAAACATAGACATACTAGATCCCTGAACACACAAAATAGCAAATGGTTTTCACTGCAGACCTGAATATGTGTTTGTGATCATGAGAACACGTAGTGGTTATCTAAAAGGTTCACAAATAAGCACATGCAGAAACTACATTACAAAACTCAGACATTTCATGATATAGGGTTAAGACATATCTTCGCTCAAGCCCTTGTATGAGCTATGAGACACATGTTATGTGAGGAACACGGCTCTAATATATCTATCTCTATGTGGAAAAGATTTCTTTGATCTGTACAACGTACTTTGAGAAACACTTAGTCTTTTTTGATATAATGCTAAAGAAATTACTGTATTTGGAATAGGAACAAAAAAAACGATGACCGTTGGTGAAGCATTTTCACAGTTGTAGGTTTGTCAGAAGTAACTGTGAAATAAGGCACCAAAATGTGGAGTGGAAAAAAATCTGCTAAGACTACCATGGTAACTAACACATGCACACGAGCTCTAAGAACAGATTGTTCGTGAGATAAACCTAATCTCTTTCTTTCAGAATAAACAAGAAAAGAATGCATTTAACCTTTCTGTTTAGAGTTCCTTTTGGGTGGCAAAACGTATGTAATTACACTGTGCTCTTTGACATACAGCTTAATGCCATGCGTACTTATATGGTATGGGGAGACAACAAGCTATTTCATTTCTGGAGTCCACACTCCTTATCTGTGTTGCTGGATGGTAGTATGAACATTTACACATTAGAAACTGCCAGAACTCCATACCTTTCCACTCCACAATAAACAACAAATCTTGATACCATATAAGCAACTGCAGCTCAGCAGGAAGCTATTATTGAAATGATGCCTTTGCCCCAAGCTGTTCTATGTTCTAACAAAGATCAAAGCTCTTAAAACAGAGACTACACAGCCTCCAATCTTTCTGTTTGCTGCCTCTTCCTTTTGTTCCTGCATGCAAATGACTTTGATTAAAGCTAACTGTGCACTACAATGTCCTGGGGACCCACTGAAAGCCAAAGGCCTGCTCAATTCAGTTAGCCACTCAAAGCACAACTGGCTTCTTCCTCTTTTGCGCGCACACACACACACACACTTACACACACACTCACTATCACAGTGGCAGTTCTAAAGCTCTCATCTTTATAACTATATGAAAAATTAATAGGAACAGAAACACTGAAGACATGATAACTGTATAATTTATTACACTCTGGTTTTTAAGACTGCACTAGGTAGAACAGAGACATAAGGCAGCACAGTGTTGATCACTGATCATACCAGCACATCTAAACCCAGTTTCCTCAAGGGACACCAGGATGGCTATCAAAGATTGAGAGTCATGAATGTAATAATGCAAGAACAACTAGACTGATCAAGGAGTTATTCATTTCTGAGCACTTGAGTGTTGTGTTTAAAATGAGTTACAGATTAAAGTGCTTGAGCAAAGCGCCCCCCCTCCCCCCGGAGTAGATTGTAAATATTAATAATAAAAAATGTAAGCACAGGACCTTAACCTTGCCTCTTGTGGTGGGAACCCAGAAATTTGTGTTGCGCCACTGACAGCAAAGGAGATAGACCACCTTCCCCTCTACAGACATGGAGAAACAGTGGAAAGGGTGAAAAGCTTAAAGTTCTTTGGAGTCTACATGTCGAACATGTCACACCTGGTAAAAAAGGAAGCTAGAAACGAGGATCTGGATCAGGCCCAGCTCCCACACAAACTACTGGTAAATTCCTACATGAGGAACTCACATGACAGCATCCTAACCAACTATGCCACAGTGTGGTATATCAGCTGCTTGGCCAGAGTGAAAAGATTAGCATCATGTGGTAAAAGTGGTACAGCTCACTGTTGGAATGGGGCTCCCAAACCTGAACACTGTTTATGACTGAGGAACAAAGCTAACAGCATCATCAAAGATGCCATGGTCACTCTACTTGAATTGCTGCTGCAAGGCAAATTGTTCAGGACAGAAAGATCCTGCACCAGTAGACTGAGAAAAGCTTCCTTTGCAGAGTTGTGGTCTCCATCACACTCCTCTCTGCCCAACCAAAGAGCTGACTACAAAGCATGAGAGCACAAACACACACACACACACACACACACACACACACACACACACACACATCAAAGACTGTGGCACATGTGCACACACACAAAGGACTATGACATATGTGTGAATATATCCAAACACCCACATTCATCTTCATAGAGGGTTTAATACAGTATTAATACACCAATTGTTTAAATAAGTTCACACCAAATATGATGTGTGGTGTTAAAGGTTACACTTTCAGAACCTGTAGCAAATAAAACCAGCTCCTCCTCCCAACCCCCCATCATGTTACTGTTGCCACAGCAACTAGTAGACCTTGGACATATTTACACATATGAACAAGTACAACAGGCATAGGTGCATAGGTCCATACCTTTATACTAGTAGAGTGACAAGCCCACCTGGAAGAAGCCACCTGAGTGAATGCATAGGTTCTCATAACAACTTACTATGACCTTAAGATGCTTCACATTAACTAAGAGCAGTTAACCCTTGCTCATAAGGGTCTGCTCATTTGTGGACCATGATGCATTTAATGAAACTGGGATTAATTAGGTAGCACAGAGTGGGGAGCAAATGTAACTAAAAAAAAACATTAGCTTCACAATATTTAGACTGAAAAAAATACTTTGGAAGACGAATATGTTTACAGCATATCAATTTCCCATACAAAGAAAGAGATACTTCAAATTATTACAAAAGAACGTTTCAGGTAAATAATTCATATGCGGGTTGGAATATATCTGACATGTACTATGTTCATACTTCAAAGACTTCACAAGCATGACATTACACATGCCTACACTGAAACAAACGTGGGCTCTATTCTATTCAAAACATACCTAACACATCTTCAACAAAGGAAAACCAAAATTCAAGTATGTTCACTGCATAGTTCTTTGGATCTTCGCTGGACGCAGTGCTCTCTGTTGTAGTGCACTGCGTTTCTTGCCGTTCTTCTCAAGCGCAGAACAGGAGTTGTTACATAACGTGAGCGTATACTGATGAAAAACTGTGGGGATCTGCTTGGTGTACTAGAAAAGCAGTGGCGAAAACACAGAAGACTTTCATTTCTTCTCTTCCCTTTAAATAATCACGAGTGCACTTCCAACGTCCAGCATAGTATCTGAAAAAAAGTCTTGGTAGTCCGCAACGGAGTAACGACGGTATACCTGAAGATCGCCAAGCACGGTTTTGTCCTTGAGTATAAACTATTTGTTCTTGAACGCCATGCCTCTTTATTAAAATATAACAAGCAAAATATTTAAAAAAATTACATTTCGACGTTATATGAAAGACTCGAGACACCATTAAAAGTTAAATGTTCACTGACACTTCGCTTTTACGGAAGTCATTATTCAGTTCATGAATATTACGTGCGTTCTTTTGTGCGTTCGATACAAAATAGGTTCTCACGAGCGCTTTGCATGGGACATGACGCAAGTCTTGGCGGTGCAGCACTACGATCTCTGAGTCCAATCTGGATTCTTCCTCTGCTGTCAATATAGACGCATCGCGCGCGCAGAGGTGCAACAAGGCGCTCGCTCAGGAGGAAAAGGGGAGCGCTTTGTTAGCTTTCGCATTTCAGACATTATTTTCGGACCCTTAACTTGCCTTCTGTTTTTCATCATGAAGTTTCTATTCATCCTTGTTGTGTCTGTGTCGATCTTTGCAGGTGAGCAACTGGGTTTTTTATTCGCTTTAGTGCCGATACAAAATATGGACAGCGCAGAGACATATTTCAGCACCACGGTCAGCGTTATGGCAATTTGTAAGGGAGAGGGAAACCATTTCGTTACACTGCATTTCTGTTATCTAAAGTAACATCTTTTCGATGTTTAATATGTGATAAACAACTATCATCCTCATCTAAGTAAGCAGCAAAGTAAGCGAGTTAAGATTCTAAATATTATTTTTATAACACTGGTTGTTGAGTTCAAAGCCAATTTTGTGTGCGTTTTATGAGGGGATCATGCCTCGACTTTACAGAATTCAGTACTGAGACTTTGATCATATGAAACCCCTGATTATAAGATAAACAGATGTGGAGTCATATGAAAAACATATGACACCAGGTGTTATAGCACTCTCATAATAAAACATATGTCACCAGGTGTTATAACACTCTCATAATAATGGATCAGATTTATTCTGACCTTGATCTAAACGTTATATAATTGACAATTAAAGTTTGCACTGACTGATAACACACCTTATGGCATACCTTCAAAATTACAGATACCACGTCATTGCCGATTGGACAAGATGGCAGGAGGGAAGACATGGTATTATTCTTTGGTCTTTGTTAACATAAACTTCAAGCAAAAAATAATAACTACCTATCCAGGAAAATGAAAAACTCTCATTTGTTTTAGCTCACCCAGTGTTTGGTTCAGATCCTTTCTAAGGCACTGTCCAAACCAGATGCTACTCCACTGCAACCAGAATGTAAAGAAATTCTTAATGCAGGCAAGTAACTGTTGCATTCTTTTGTATTCTGCTTTCATTAATGTAATGGATAACTATTTATAATCTAAAAATATGCATACAGAACAGTGGTGTAAGGACACGTTCATTGTTCTGCCTCCCCATGCAGGATCCAGTCACTCCTTACCTATTAAAAAGAGTGAGGAAGATCTGCTGTCTCCAGAGCAAGAAAAGAAACATGGAGGGGAGACAGATGAGGAAGTAATCAGTGAACTACTAAAGACAAATGAGGAGAAGCGCGAGGACATAGATGAGGAACGAAGCCAAGAGGAATTCCCAAATTATTATAAAAGGCACCATCTTTTAGCAAACACAGAAAAACGTGAAGATCCTGAAGATGAGAGGAGTCAAGAGGAACTCACTCAGAAAAGGCACTATTCTCTGTCTACCAAAGAGAAGCGTGAGGATCAAGATGAGGAGCGAAGCCAAGAAGAATTTCCATTCTATGAGCAGAAAAGGTACCATCTTGTGACAAGCAAGGAAAAGCGTGACGAACCTGACTATGATAGAAGCCAGGAAGACTTTCCAAGCTATCCACACAAACGGCACCATGACGATGATGACAGTCAGGAGAGGCGAATTTGGAATCCTCACAGATATCACCACAAAAAGGTGCATCACAAACAGGATCACGACTGGTCTGATGAAGACTCTACAGAATTAAATTCTCAAGAAAAGAGGTATAGAGAATCGGCAGAAGACGAGGAGGAGGAGAGGGCCAAACAGTACTGGCAGCCCAGCCTTAGATACCACCATAAGAAACACCACAAACGAGATGAGGAGTCCTATGAAGAAGAACCTGGAAGTATGGAGAGTGAAGATAGAGAGAAGAAGGTATGGTGGCCCAGTCACTACTACCAACAAAAGCACCAGAAACGCAGAGGAGGTTCAACTGAAGAGGATACAGAGGAGCAATCCTCTGAGAAAAGACAAGAGTCAGAGGAGAGCGATGATAGAGAGAAAAGAACCTGGAAGCCAGCCCACACCTACCACAAGAAACACTACTACAAGCATGGCAAGTCAGCCGAATCTGGAAATAAAAACGAAGCAAAAAAAGAGAAGCAGCATCATTTCTATGGCTCGCAGGAGGAGACGTTCAAGTACCACTCACCTGAAGAGGAAGAAGAGGAACTAATTGCCCGAGCACTAAGTGAAAACAAGCATCACTTCGCAAGTCCAGTGGAGAAAAGGCACCGCAGCAGTGTAGAGAAGCAGGAGGAGGAAGAGGCAGCACTGAGATACCTGACAGAGAAAAGAAGTGACTTGGAGAATCATCTGCTGAAAGAAGGTGAAATTTATGACAAGCGCAATCCGTGGATTTACAGAGGATATTACCATCCATCCTGGTACAAGAGGAGTCTTGATGAAAACAAATTTGCAGGTCTGCATCATTCACAAAAGTTGGAGGAGCTTGCCAGCACCCTCCGCTACAAAAGGGGTCTGTTGGCTCTAAAAGAGCCAGATGGAGAAAATGCTACACTCCATCAGAGGGCTCTCACTCCAGAGGAGGTAAGGCTTCTAATCCATAATTGTCCATAATTTTCAACTGAAAAGATTTTAGCCATAATTGCTTCAATAAGAATTTCCAAGAGTGCCATCTTTACAGTGTTTTGTGCATACATTAAATAGAGTCGCCAACTTTGGCCTAGACAAGAATCCTTTGTGAATTAACAACCAAAAATCCCAGGGAAATATTCTAATAATCTTGCAAACGATGCTCCACTGCTTCACAAGGACCTTGCTTCAAGGTAGGGAGAAAACAAGGCCCTGCCGCTTCAAGTGGGATGTAAAGTCACACTCGCAGAGTCTCAGCGTGGAACTGATAAACACAAGGAGTGGGGAGAGCAAAGCCATTCCTCTTCCGCTAAGGCTTGTGGTGCTGACTGCACCAAAAACCATTAATTATCTCTCAGCTTCAGTGGCTCCCTGGTGACTGGTTGTGTCAAACCTCCCTTATTAAAATGACACAAGAGATACAATCCTTTCTACCACTGCCGGCCAACGTAGACTTCCCAATCACAGTGTGGTTAGCTCAGCAAAGATTTAAAGGTAAGGAAAGAAGGCTGGACTCCACAATAGTCTACAGAACAATTTCTCATCCTGACAGAATAGTCGTATTGCTTCAGGCACTTTTGCACCACTTGGGACATCTGCAATGGATGTGTCACTGATTAATTGAGAGGAAAAAAACCCAGCAAGTGGGAACAATGTAGCTGTGAAACAATGGACTAGGATGCATTTGCCAGCAGCCCTTAGCATCACCTTTTCTCTTATAATTGGTATAATATAATGAATTCAGTAGGACATCTGCATTCACTTTCTTTCTTTCTTTGTCTTTAGTTAAAGGAACTGGAGAAACTGGCCTCAGCAGAGCAACGCCTAAAACAAACAGATTAGCAGTGTTCCAGGTCAGAAGTGAACCAACTATCCTCTGTGACCTTCCAAAAGCTAATGTGCTGCTTTTGAGCTAATGCATTTGAGCTATTAGTGTTTAAAAATAGTTTGCTTACGGCACTAGTCCATATTTTATGTTAAATGGTATTAACAGTGGAGGCCTTACATTAAGAAAATGACTAACAAACAGCATAAAAATTTACTGAAGTTTTGCCTGAAATGAGGGAAAGAAAAAAAAAAAAAAACATCTTATATCAAACACATGCCTGCATTCTATGTGGTTGTAGAAGTTGATGTGAAAAACCAAGAGCATGCCATATTTGATATTTAAAATAGTTTTAATTTTTTTTTTTGCTTAGAAGTTGCACTTGCTGTGTTTGTTTGCATTGAATGTATGCATCTAATAAAACTGTTACAATGGGACCAAAAAAAAAAAACAAAAAACCAGTCGATCTGTTTTTAATCTTGGGAAACATTATGGCCCAATAGCAAAGAAAACAATGCTACATTCTGTGTCACATTTTATTGACCATTGTCAGACTGAAGCAGTTCACTGGCTCACTGGCTCATAAAACGACAGCTGCATTTCCACGTTGACACTTTGTGCTTCTAAAACATAAAACAGCAGTTCGTTGCTATTTGACAAAAGACTTGCTCTGAGGAAACAGATAAAAGAAAAAACTTTGTACAATAAAGCCTAGTAACTTCAACGAAGGCGTAATGCACAATTTCTCCAAGGAGACAGGCTAATTAAATTTATTCTTAATAAAATAAGTTAGAGCAAACCAAAATGCCTAGACAGAAGAGTTACTCTTGTTGCTAATCTCATCCAGTTTGATCCGTTTTGGAGCCGGCTCGCCTGCTGCGGGTTGCCGGGTGAACGAGGAGGCAGCATCAGCAGCGACGGTGATCCCAGAGAGCACGTAGCCTCCACCCCCACTCATCAGCAGCTTGGGATGGGTCCTGTTGGGCAACACCTGGGCCAAACATTACGCCAGACTTAGAGTAGTGGACAATAGAAATACCCTTTTTGAAACGCGCCCGATGACTGATGATGATGATGATGATGACGACTCAGCCAGTCAAAACTTACTCGCAATTAAAGACCCTGATTAAAAAGCTCACCTGGTAATGCCTGAGCCAGCTGTCCGTCAGTCGAAGATTGATTGCTCCTCCCTGCTCCCTAAGCTTTGTATAACATTCAATTAACAGCTAAAAAAAAAAAATTAAAGAAAAGAAAAGAAAAAAAAAGCATTATTACAATTCTTTTTATCAAGGTCTGTAATCAGACGATGACATTTTGGAAAGCAGTTGGGGGAAAAAAAACAACATTAGTACCTCTCTGTACTGGCAGTACACTACAAATGGTCTGGATGGAGCCACAAACTTCAGCAAGCCCAGCAGCACAGGACATGGGTGGAAGCGGCTAGCAATCACTAACCTATAAAGACCAATCCACGCAATGGGTACACCAGACAAGAACGAGGCATTTTATACATTCAATCAAACTTACTAACTCAATAGCCACAATATTTTTCAGTATTTTATTTAATCCATTAGATCATTTCCCTCGTTGTATAAATATGAAGGATCCTTTCTGCTGTATGAATCCCTAGGGCCATGCAGTTTCCACGAACTGCTACTACACAGCAGTAATTATTTACAAGAGGTTTCCCCCATTATGTTTGCAACAATAGCAGTTATGCTAAAAATAAAACATTTCCTGCAGCTTTTGATTTGCCTGGAGAACCACCTGGGTTGGCAGTGCTGAAGCAGAGAGGACCCACCCGTCTGCGTTACGCCCCTCCAGCAGGGCGGCGGCAGCAGCCAGCCTCCTCCTCCTGTCCTCCATCTTCGCCCTCTTCTCTTGTGCCTGCCACATAGAGAACGACCCAGATTATGACCAGGCGCTACTGGACAGATTTTCTAGTCTCTAGAGCGCAGTTGCAACCCAGCAAAGGATGTTGAAGCTTCTGGCACGTCTCACGTATGCTGTGGGGA
Source organism: Tenebrosternarchus preto (assembly GCA_025802075.1). Lineage (NCBI taxonomy): Eukaryota > Metazoa > Chordata > Actinopteri > Gymnotiformes > Apteronotidae > Tenebrosternarchus > Tenebrosternarchus preto. The sequence goes on along the minus strand of JAOYMR010000017.1, from coordinate 23,148,732 downwards.
GAGGGGCTGGGGGTCTCACTTTTTGCTCACGCAACTTCTCAGACTGCTCCTTGTCGCTGGCTTGGGCCTGCTCTGTACACTCCTGCATGCTCTGTGGTTCAGAGCCGCCCTCCTCGGTCCCATCCGAGGAGAGCTGGGAGGGTTCAGGCTGCTCGCCCGCCCGCCCGCCACTCTGCCCGGCCGCGTCTTTCTCATCCAAGTTCAGCGTTCCTGACAGCAACGCGTTGACCTTACACAGGGGGAACTCATGCAACGTGTCGTGGAAGTGTGACGGGAAGCCAAAGTTCTCCATGGATGCTCGGACCGGACCTCCACCTGGATACATCTGGATCACTGAGCCATAGCCTGGGAGAGAGTAGGATGAGTGTGAGAGCGGAAATGAGATGAATGTCTAATACCGAAGACAACATGAAAACAGCCAAAACAATAGGTCAACAGAAACTACAACCTGTAACTATAAACGCTACAATTCATAACTCATGTTCTACAGAGATCAGATAAATAGTATTTTCATACCACCATTTTCATCACCAAGAGCATAAACATGGATATAATAGATCAGTATACAGAAATCTGCGTATACCACCCATTCTCTCCATAACAGAGCCAAGAACAAGGCCAGCACACGTCTCAAACACGACGATCTTACTGCCCGCGTGGATATTCCCCAGGGTCAGCAGCTGAGCCAACGTGTCGTACCGCAGATGGCTGCACCAGTAATAATATGAAAACACAGACAGAAACAAAATTTAAAGAATCTGAAGAAACACACTTGCACAATAAATCCACAACCTGCACCATACAGAACTATAAGAATGAAGAATTTATCCTTTACTCTTATCCTAACGGTGTGGCAGTAGATATACAGTCTCATCACCTACCATATTTTCCCAGGTTCTCTGCCATGGTACATCATGGCTAGAATGCGGGAGGTAGGCTTCAGTATTGTTATATGGCTCTCATACCTGTAGACATATTAAAATACTATATATGAATGCAAACTAGAAAGTCTTATGCACCATTTATCAAGAAAATACAAGCCATCTTCTTGCTTACTTTTTCTTTTTTTTCTTGATGTATTTCTCCTGAGCAAATTCAGTTTTATCCCTGAATGTTGTACTGTTGTCTATAAGCTGCTGAATAATTTCCTAAAAGGTGCGAGAAATTAACAATATAATTAAAAACGTCCGTTTTATTCAGGGATGTCTGGTGCAAGCAACAACAAGCAACGTGAAAAGGAACAACAAAAAGATCAAGATCTTAACGTGGAACATCTACCTGGCCCTTCAACCCTTGCTCTTTCAGTGATTCAATATCATCTCTCGTCAGTTTCTGCGATTTACCATCATCTACGATGTGTCTGTTATCCAGACCTGCTTCTTTGGTCTCTGGTTAAGGTGAAGAAAAAAAAAAAAAGCAGGAATCAAAACATGGGAGTATCACAGGTGCACACAATAATTTAACAGTAATGTAACACAGCTTCTCAATCTGGTTCCTGTGAGACGTCTCACGTTCTCCGATCAGCCACAACATTACTGACGGGCGAAGTGAATCAAGTTGACTGTGGAAGAGTTGGCACCAGGATGCTCTATGGAAATGTGAGTGGAAATCTTGGGTGCTGACATTCATGTGGATGTTACTTTGACAGATGTCACCTACCTAAAAAGTGTGCACTGCTTAATATATACAAGACACACCTCATACACTATTGTAACCTGCAAACAATCATATTAACCCACAGCCAATACTCAACATCTCTAAAGCGCAATCTGTATAGTCTTACAAAATTACTGCCGCCTACATCAACCGATATGTAAAAGATGTCTTACCATGCCTCAATATGTCTAAGTTCATATCATGCATACGTCCATCCTTCAACCATATACCAGGGATAGGAATTCGCAATTACAGCTGTGCTTTGAATAGTCTCAACGGCAATTCACTCCGAGTTTGGATTAAACATCCTGCAGACCAAGTTCACCCCTTCAACAATATTTCATAATTGGAGATGCCTCTTTCAGCAGAATAATGGTTTGAGGAACATGCCAAAGGTATTGACTTCCAAGTTCTCTACATGTTTATGATCAAGCATTTGTGGGATGTACTTGATAAACAAGTCTGATCCATTGAGACCCCACCTTGTAACTTGTGTGACTTTAAAAGTTAATGAAAGCATACTAGTTTCAGATACAACAGAAAGCTTAAAAGCTATTGTAGAGTACATGCCTCGATGAGTAAGAGCTGTTTTGGTGGCCTAAGCTGTTTTGGTGGACCTACATAATATTAGGCAAATGGATTTAATGTTATGACTGATTGGTGTACATGTTCTGCTTCAGATCCCCAATATATATGATCCTGGGCTCGGTGAGCGCTGTATCGAGAGCCTCTGATTTAAAACATCTTAAAACTATATGGAGTTACATCACCTGTGGAATTTTCTGTGTTGTTTCTTTTTCGTAGACAGAGTTTTCCTCCAGTGTCGACTTCAAACGTCGATCCATATAATTCCCCAACAGCACCATCCAAGAAGATCGTCTGCTTCTCAAAAATTATTTTCCTGAGTACATAACCAATTGTAATTACTAAAGGAAACTTTAAATTGCAGTATGGTCAATAAAGGTAATCGACTTTCGGTTTGATTATTATACACATTGATTAATTAATGTAAAGTTGGACTTCCATCCAGCGTTAATGAGCTACGTTATAGTATTCGCACGTCAAAGTAATTAGCTAATCCCAGCTAGGATAGCTAGCTAGCCAGCCAAAAAGATACAAGAGCACAGTAGATACCTAAACTAACATCATCTAAGTTGTACATTAACTATCTAGTTGTTTCAGTGCTAGAAATACCCGGACGCAACGAGACCAAACAGTACAACTTACTTTTTCTTGAGAATTTGCACAGATTTGTAAACATCACCTCTCTTCAAAACAACGTAGTCTCTTTCTCCGATTCTGCATTCGGCATCAGTGTCGGCAACTGTGTCCGCCATTTACTGACGTGATTATGTGACCTGTTTGTTAAATGTCTCTAGTTTACCTAGCCGTCAGTGAGCACAGCTACCAAATGAACCACACAATCAATCGACCACACGAACTATGCATCAATTTAAACCGTGTATGAAAGTCATTCCCACGTGCTGCCAAGCGCTTTTTCCTGTAGCTCAGGAGGACTAATCAATCAAAATGGCTCCAGACTGCGCACACAGGACGAGAAGCTGATCACAGATAACACCCAGCTTCGATTGGTAACGTTTCTTTTTTTTTTTTGGAAGAAAAAAGAACACAAACAACCTGATGCAAACATGACAAGTCCTAAAGAAATATTTCACGCAAATGTTTTGTCAGAACAAATAATTAGTTTTGTAGGCCTTTTCTATTCTATTCTGAAGTTAGCCCGAAGCTTATATAGACTTAGAATTTGTTTTATGGAAGGCAGTGTAGTTTAGGAATGTAAATGTGCAAATTGCTTGTGTGAAAATGGTAATTATTTTGCTTTACACAAACATCTCTGGATGTAACCGCAAAGATTGTCTATTACATGAAAGTATCAGTTTATCATTTATCAACTTGCTTCACTCAAAGAAAGTGGGTGAACATCAGTATTTTTCTATGTTAGTTTTAATTAGAAGTGCAAAGTAAACAACAATATTCACTTACACTCCTCTATACCAGGTTGTAAAGAGGCAGCATTTACTGAATGGATGTCAGATGAATTTGCCCAAAAACGTTATTACAAAAAACACAACAATTAAAAACATTTGTCATAAATTTTATAATTTGTTACTAATTCATCTCTGTAACAAAATGTAAACAAATAAGCCTAAAACTGAAATGCTTGTTCTACAGAACAAACAAACAAACAAAAAACAGGCATAACTGAAACCAGTAATTAGATATACAGAATCCCCAGGTTTCTTGATGTTCAGGTTCACTCTTGCCCTCCTGTAAGTTTGCGGAAGAGTTCTTCGTCTAGTGTTTCATTCTGGTCTTTGGCACGTGTTGAGAGGAAGATGTAGCCTCCGATGTATTCATGGACTACTCGACAGTCACAGCTCTGACAGGTAAACGCAACCCACACGTCCTGGTCAAATTCAATGGCTACCTGAAATAGAAACATTAAATGAGACATCACACGCAAAAGTCTTAGAAACAGTTTAATAACATTCTGCTCATGATGGCAGGTTTTGAGACTGCTCAGGGGTCCTGAAAAGCTACACCTGTGCCTCAGGTGAACACAGAATACAGAGGTTTCCTCACTTGTCTGATCTCCCAGTTTACATTCCACTGTTTCATGTTGGAGAACCGCCATGTGGTCACTGGCAGGCGTGTTGACATATCGATTCGGATCAACCTATTGTAGGAGATGCCCAGGATCTCATCCTTTTTGCTCCCTCTGAATCTGTGCACACAAATAAAACAAGGACAGTTGTTCATGTTTTAATATAAGCAAAAGGCACAGGAAGATCAAAGAACCTCAGATACATTCTAAATAATCAAATGTGATGTAAATTAAAAAGTCAGGCTGGTATCAAACTAATGAACAGTAATGTGCAATTTGCTGTAAAACAGTTCACTTAGCATTAAGTTCTAGCGATTTATTCAGTGACTGTGAGTGGAATAACTGAATGACAGAATTACAAGAAGCTTTACTGGGTTGGTGTTCATCACAAGTACCTGACTATGTAATACTTAATGCCAAACTCTGGTAAAGACTGCCATGCTTGGATGAAGCGCATTTTAGCATCCATGAGGGAAAGCTGGGAAATATTTTGATGTGCCTCCAAGATCCGTGTGGTCAACTGAAATCCAAAGCACAAAGGACAAACATGGCATCATATTCAATCATGTCAATAAACCATAGCTTGGAAAACTCTAACATTAACAATGACCTAGAGAACAAGGTCACAGAATTTCATCCCTGAGCATACTGGTAAGTTAATCACAGGTATTTTGAGGCACAAGCTGTATTTTTCAGTGTCAGTCTGGATCAGTGACATCTCACTCCAAGATGGTGACCCTTGGTTAAAGACATCTTTACTTGTTTGGCCTTGTATTTTTTGGCGTAACGCGGAGAGACGAAGCATTCTGCATTCATCTCCATTGAGTCCACGTCAGGTGATGCCTGGCCAGGAGGAGGCGCCAAACTCTTCATCTGGAGGAAGGACTGGATGTTCTTCACTTCTGTACGGTAAGAGCTGTATGCCATCGTCTTGCCTTTAGAGGCCAGGATACAGGCAGCTTTCCACTTAGCATACTGTGTCTCCTTTAATAAAATAATAATAATAGGTGAACAATGGAATTAATGAAGGATTGTTGGTGCGTTTAATGTGCTAAATGCATTGTAAACTGCTGAAATGTATGAATGGTTGAATAAAGTGAACATCAGGAGATAATGAGTAACTCCTGAACAAATGGGACGGAAAATAAAACCTACATGAAAACTACGTTACTTTGAAACCATACCAAAAGCCAGAATAAACTCACATTCTCACAGCGAATATACACCTCATTCATCCCATCAGCAACAGGCAGCAAAAGTTTGATGCCAAATTTCTTTTCTGTTACATTGACATCTGGAACAACTTCACAGCCTGCATGATCAATAAAGGGATCACAATCCATAATCACTGCTTTATCTATAAAGGTAATCGTTTGCACCCTAGTGGTATGTGACACCCACCTCGCAGATGGAGCTGCTCGATCGGTTCCCCATTGGCTGACTCTTTGTTTTTGTAATAAGAAATGCTGGTGTCTCTGAACACAAACCAGTAGTCTTTGAATGTTCTCAGTAGTCGCTTGGGCCTGCAAAACAAAACATAATAAGCTGTGAGTGCATACTGGACCCTGAAAGAAAGCGCTGAGATTGCCCGTAGAGATATGAATCCAAAATTCATTATTCCTTCATCTAACAGCCACCTACCTTAAAAAATTAAAAATAAAACTCAGTTGTGAACATGCAGAGCCTTTAATGACCCCAGCACAACTCACCTATAAAGTTTGAGAGTATCTTCCAACTTCGGAATATCTGTGATATCTTCCTGAGGGCATAGAACAGGTGTATGATACAATTATTGCATTGTATTGAAAAGTGACATAATGGCGTCCATATAAAGCATAAAGAGCAATGACTAGAACCGGTGCCATGCGTTTAAAACGCATTCATACCAGAATCCTATCTGTGCTGCGTCCTTCCAGGGCTGTCTCTAAATGTGACAGGGCGGCCTCCACTTCATCAATTTCGGGTTCATCCGAATGGTCCACAGGCTTGGTGGACATGGTCAGCTTGCATATGTGATACTGACAGAAAGGTGTTAATATTTATTTAATATTTAATATCTAGTAATATTTACTATTGAGATCCTGTAAGTCTCCATATAAATCTATAGTACATTGCAGTATATTACACTGTAGAACTGTAGCCAGGTAGCATCTTCCCCTAATGAATCACTTGGTTTCTGTTTGCCTGTTGTTTATCTGTGGGCATTGTGCTTGGACGTTTATCTTTAATCTACATTAACAAATACTAACAAACACTCTTCCTCTTCAAAAGACTCTCCCAAGAGGGATGCCATTTTCTTAAAACTAAACCTAAGCAAAATAATTTTAAAACACTGTCGTTGAACAAATGCATTATGTTAAAAACTAGGTTTATGGCTCCTACAGTGTATCTACTGGACATTTTTTTTTCTTGAACCAGACTCTGAAGTCATGGTTCATATGGTTTCTGTGAATCCTTCCTCCTCCTAGCTCCACATTCTCTTTGTTCTAACAATACAGTGTTCCCAGGCGTCCGAAAAAGTTTGAACCCACAGCAACACAAAGGGTAGTGTGTCTAATTTCATCAAACTGTTTACCGGCAGAGAAACAAGACAATACACAACAGGCTTGTTTCTCTGCCTTTAAATAGAACATACAACACACTGTATGTATGGGGACAAAGCTTGAACCACACTGAATAGATATAGCATATATTTGTGACATATGAAAATTTATATACAGTATATGCAATTATATTATATATATATATAATTGCATATACTGTATGTGTTGCACAAAATGGAAAAAAGAGAGGTAAGTCAGGATTTATACATGTGCCATGGATACAGGTGTGTTTGATAGTTCTGCACCTGCAGGGAAGCGAACATCAGCATCTCCTCCTCTGTGCACTCGATTTCCTCAAGCAGAATGGTCCAGCGGGCTTGTTCATACAACTGTGTGATCCTCACTGCATCATACTGGAGGCCACACACACACACACACACACACGCACGCACACACAGAGTAACTTCACTAACTAGAGCTTCACCAACTTTCTTGCACTTTTCAGTATTACATACAGTTTGCCACCACATTCCTAACATTGAATGTAAGTATTCAAAAGCAAAGTTATGCAAAACCATTAGAGATAATACCCACCCTCCTTTTAAGTTTACACTTTCTTTAGAATTTTGTCTTACCTTGATGAAATGAGACAAAATCTACATCAAGTGAATTAGACATCTGTGTGAAATGTCACTTACCTTTGGATTGAGGTCAAAGAAGCAGTGGTATTTGAATCGTAGCAGGAGTTTGTCATTCTCCTGGATACCCTGCTCCATTAGAGAGCTGGAAGAGTCCAGCCACCTGAAACACACACATTGAAAATACACACTCAACCTGAACCACACACTCCACCTGAACCACTCCAAGCACTGAAAACTCACACTGCAAATGCACACTCCACCTGAAACATACACTCTGAGCTCAGGAACATGCATTTGGAAATTTGAATGACAACATTTTGGGATGAACATCAACAGGTGTGTGCTTGCCCAGTGTCTTATAGGGATTCATAAATACAAAGGAAAACAATTGACTAGCAAATTCCTAACATAATTATTATATGATTAATATGACAATGGTGCTCCAGTGATCTCAGCTGTAAGTACTAAGTGAATATCCCATATACAAGTTTTATCCCACGTTTATCCCGTGTGTAATGTATGTGTAAACTGAAAGACAGTCTGCATTGCGCAGGTTTGGCGTGGCTTCACTCACCCAGCATTGATAGCAGCTTTGTCTTCCATGCTGAGCAGCTGGAACATCTTGGCTAGCTCGTCAGGAGGTACGTTAGGCTGGCTGGCGGTCAGAGGGTTCTCTCCAAACCACAGACTGGTGGCCGACATGGGGGTCCCGCTCTCAGGGTCGTAGGTCGCGGTCATGGTCTTACTGTAGAGACCGGTGCCAGCTGCAGAGCGGAAAGGCAGTAGCTTATATGGACTGTGAGGTGTGTGTCAGAGCTGAGTGTTCAGCCTGAGCTGAATATGGCTGAATTATAACCATGGCACCACATTCACAGAGAAAAGGCATTGATGTCTATACACAGACAGGCATCAAACAGGCATCAAAATACTCAACATGACTATTTTTTAGGGGAATTTGTAACTATTACTATTGTTTTTATACAATGGAGCCATGTGAAAAGCAAGTGGTCATTGTCCCTTCTGATAAGATGAACTGAATATTATGGGGAAATCAATGCAAAGATGCCTCTTGAAAGGCTGTAATGTTGGCGCAGCACCTGGGCCACTGATAATGTCCATGTCTAATATGTCATCCTCAGCTTCCTCCTTCCCCTTGTCTTTCTTCTTTTTCTTTTTGGTTTCATCCGGTGGTTTGAGGAGAGACAGCTCCTCAGATCTTCTTATGTCTAGGAATGACATGTTAATCAATCTCCATTTAAAATCAACGTCAAATTTATGTCAAATGTTTATATTTAGAATTATTAAGTTTAGATTCATTATCATACTTCAGTTATTTTAAAATGAAACATTTGTAATATTTTATCTATTTATTTGTAATATTTCAAAATCAGTTTAGAACATCGGAGTTTAAAAACATCTTTACCTAAGATAACAGCAAATCCCAGCGGCAAACCGCATTACCAACAGCATCACACACTGCCACACTTACTGAGCGCTCGACAAATTTCCACTACAGCCTTGAAGACCACCGCTGAGAAGGTGACCGTGAGTCGGAAAGTCTTCATGTTGGGCAGCTGCAGGCACAGGGCCTTGTGCTGTGGAGTGAAGCGCAGGTCTGCGTCAGCCTGCACACCGTACTTGTCCAGCGTCCAGTGGGTTTTCAGCAGCCAGGTATTCTTCTGTTCCCACCACAGGGCGTGATCTGACCAGTCCTGGGGTGCCTCTGACACAACACACAGCAGCTTCTTCTGGATTTTGTTTCTTTTAATACGTAATCCCCTGGACCGTATGGAACGTGGGTAATGTATTTTTTGTTCTTCATTGCTTGTGGTGTTTGCACAGTGAAGTGGGAACATCACTTGCAATAATCTCATAGCTACATTTAAAATCAAATCAATTTTACCCATTCTTGGTCTTTGGATAGACTGTTTAGAGGAGTTGTCAGAACACAAACATAAAGATGGCATAAGCCAAACAGGAAATGAAAATGCTTGGCATCGACATAATTTCTGATTATATATGGACGTTATATGGTCCTGACCTATGGCTTAAAGTTCAGACTGATACGTCTCCCTTTAATCACACTACTGAACTCTCCAAAAGGAAGTACGACCACACTCAGAAATCAGCCTCAAAACAAAGAACCCTCCACGCTTCTGAATTACACATTAGTGACTTGTCAGTCACTGCCAGATTTAAGAGAGTTTCTCCGGCAAATTAAACTAAAGGTTACAGTTTTATTAAAGACATTCAGCCAAAGTGGATCGTTAAAGTATGACTGAAAAAACACATAGACTTAGGAAATTCTTAAAGTTAGCAGACTGGTTTTAGTGAGTGGTTTTAGCCTCTAAGCTGTTCTCCCAGGTTGGCTTGTGAGGTGGACTTCAGACCTTGTGTCTACAAATAATACCATGGTGGAGAAACAATGGCAGAGTGCCAGGGCAGCTGAAGGAAGTACAAGTCAAACATGGGTGTAGCCGAGCATTTAAGTGAGGGGTTTGTCTCTAGGTACAGCTTCAATAGGAATTCACAAATGATTTTTGGTTTCTATACTGATGACACTGCTTTTGTGCAACTGCACATCGTGTGGTTTTAGCTTCTTCTGTCCTGCCTGTCCTGATTGATTTAAATGATTAAAATCTAATATATCAGAATCTCTCTTTGTTGGCTATGTGATGTCATGGCTCTTGGATGGAACGTGAGGGCGGTAAGCCTTTGCTCTGGAGAGAACCCTCGTGCACGTGGATGAGGAAAGCACTCACTAATCTTTTCCACGAGTTTGAGCATGAGCCCCCCGATGTGAAGGTCTCCCTTGACCCGCATTTTGAACTTCATGGTCTCGTCTCCTTCCCTCTGGTCCACGTGGACCAGCAGGTCCCATGAGTTATGCCCGTACTCAGCGGCAGTGACCATAGCTTAGCCTGTAGCAATAGAATAAAGGGGCAGTTCAACAGAGTGCCAATAAATTCCTTCCTCAGCCTGTCCACAGCTGAACCTTGACGACGATACTGTATTTCCCTCTTCATGGAGCTTATATGCTGCAGACGCTCAGATAACAACAATGCAACACAGCAACAGTGAGCAAAGATAAAAAATAAAAACATCTGTTGAAAATGATCAGTATGCTAAAATTAATTTGGGGATTTTATATATGTAATATGCTGCACTGATTTATAACACTAC
>JAOYMR010000017.1:23098363-23118363 GCA_025802075.1 Tenebrosternarchus preto | reverse complement strand
GTGGAATGCCCCATATATTTCCTGGTTTCAGGGAATGAGCTTGTTTTAGCTTTGAGAAAAAGATGTGGTTTTCAAACATCATAGAAGCTCTGTGTTTGCCATTCTTTTTCCATGCCATCAGTGGAAGTGCTATTGCAGTGCAACAGTGAAATCCAGCAGAAGACAAGACCAGGAAGATGTGTGAGATGTGTGGCTTTACTTCATGGTTCGCTAGTTATGTATTCAGGCTACAGTATAACGCAATACATACAGTAGGTGGTGCAACCAATGAGGTGTAACTCTTTGTATTGGTGTACTGTTTTTACATACATTAAAGATAAAACATTAACATTTATAAGACATACAAACAGGTTGATTCCAAAAAATGTATATTTTTTGTACATTACATATTAGATGATTACATATTATTCCTCTGACTAAATATGTAATCTTACTAAACAATCTTACTTAACAATCTGAGTAAAAAAAGATTTTTTAAATTAAGCCTTATTGTTTGTAATAGTTACAATGTTACAAAGCATTTTCTTAGAACCTTTAGTCTGTTTTTACTATGAATATAATAGGCCCAACACTATGACCCATTATCTTTTATTGGATTGCCTTTTAAAGTTCATTAGAAATAATGGGCAAAGTCCAGTGATCTCTAAGCTATGGAGCAAAAATCCTATATGTCAGACTTCTATGTACAAAAATATTGTCCTCTAAATGGGTCAGTTCCTCATCTGACATTATATCCAAGGCAGATAAAGGAGTGAACCTAGTATACTGCCTAGAACTCTGTGCAGCCTGCCATTAAGCAATGTTAACAGATTAGTTTATGAACAAATAATAGACCAGCCAGATAACATTTTATCCAATCATTAAATAATTAAATCAAGTACAAATTCATGAGATAATGACTTTAAATCTTATAATGGGTTATCAAAGCTGTATTAAAACACATGCACTCACATATGCATAGACATTCACCCCCCACCCCACACACACATCACCACAAACACACACACACACACACACACACACACACACACACACACATATATATGCATAGACATTCACCCCCCCAACCCACACACACACACAACACACACACATTACCACAAACACAAAGCACACACACACACACACACACACACACACACAGAAGCACACACATGCACAGGCACACACACACACACTCACTCACTAGTAGACCCTGTGGACACATTCTCTTCTTGAGTGCTTGAGCCATGCCAGCAGACAATAAAGGAAAGATAAACATTCTTTTCACTCTCCCTAATCCTCTTGTTTTTGGTAATTAAGGCTACTTAACACATATTGTGCAATGTTATCCCTAAATCTAAAACACCTTTGGCCAGGCGACTGTTTAGAGCACCAAGTTCATGACCTGATGTTTTCACAACAACCAGCCGATAAGCAGAAAACAAAATGCCCTACTGGAAAAGTGAACAGGCCGATATCTGGGGTGTTTGCTTGAAAAGAATCTTCTATGCATATGTGTGAATGAAACTGTACATATGCCATTCATTTTTACACTTCATTGTCCCTTTAAATTTAATTGTGTATTCAACAGTGGCTGCTGTTCAGTGTGTACTTAAACTGATGAGTTCCACTAGTAATTTCATTAATGCAGTTCAAAGTGATCAATTGATCAGTGCATTAAGCATTGCTTCAGAAATTAGAGTGTGGCTCAGAGCAGCATCGCTACAAGAATGGACTGCATCAGTGTATTTTAATTGCAAAGTGGATGATCCCAGGCTCATCCCTCATAAGATGTTATGGTCTTGGAAGCAGACAAAGATATCTTTTGATCTCAATGGAGTCTAATCTGCTGCTATCTCTCCCAACTCAACAGGCCAGTTGCTTTTGTCAAAACAAGCCTGCCATCATCATGTAATTGAAATGAATACCTGTAATCAATAAGGGGTTTTTGTATGCTGATACCTCCAACATAAATGCTGTTTACTAAGCACACGGTCATGTATGTTTTCAATGGCTTAAGACTAACTTTCCTTCTTGCCACTGAGACTTTTCTATGTGTCACATAACATTACATGGCAAATTAAAGTGAGAACCCAGAAACCTTTGCACAGTGGGCACTCCACTGTTGAGAACAGCAGAAGTGACAATCCTGAAAAATGTGGAATATTGTTTAGAATTTTTACGTCTAGATTTTCCAGACGTGTCAATGAATTTTAGGGCAGCATGAACACAATTTAAATCACTAATCAACCTAAATCACTAATGTGCACTAATCACACATTCTTTCCATCGTAAATTACCAAGTTGAAACAATGGGCAAACAACTACGATAATATCGCTAAAAAAATAAACAAACAAACGAATGATACAAACGCCTCGACAATATCATGCTGTGCCAAATATAAGCCTCCCTTGTTAAGAAAACTTTAAATGTAACACTGACGGCTAAAATTGTCGTTACGTTAACAGACTCTCTTGTCTGATTGGCTTAATCGCCGAACTATGACGTGTGAATTTAGAAACGTTTAATGTTTCTAACTTCCTGGCGCATTCTGTAAAGCTTACGGAACAGCTACGTTATCTTCATTCTCTGTAGATATTTTAATCCTAAAAATTTATAATATGAATATTTATTTTTTCACTTTTATTATACAACAGTCTATAAGTCGCTTGCAGACATTTACTACAGTTCACAAGTAACACAAAACATCTAAGATAACTCAAGAGCTCTAAATAGTCTTTGCTCCGCGTAAATGGAAACAATTTGGTACTAGTATAACTTAGAAAGGCATTTCCGATTACAAAGATTTTCCCTTTCTCCACAGGAAAGAAAGACTACAGTTGCAAAGCCTCTGGATGTCGAAAAGAATGTTTTACAAAGGACACATGATGACAGTGCTACGTTAGTGACATCACTGAACAACAAAAAGTCTCGACCCTGTGGAGCGAGCGCACCAGTCAATGCAACTGAAACAGCGCACGCTACACACGGAGAGGTTGTTCCTAAGAACTTAGTGAGTACAGAACCCAGGACTCTAAACAACTTCCACACTTCCTCGGGCGAACAACCTATATAAACATGTCAAAGCAAGGAATCTTTCATTTTCACAAGTCACATTCGCGTGGACTTCTACATTTGACTTGAGAATCTTTTTTTTTTAAATACAAAATAACTTGATTTCCAGACATTCGACTTACGTATATAACGAGTAAAAAACATGAAGAGGCGATCTGGGTTACGACGATTGTCTCAAGAAGTTTAAAAATCAATGTGGATTAACATGATTTGATGAGGAATTTAAAGGACACTCCAGCTGGAAGAACTACCGACCACAGCGCTTCCTTGTTTGGTAAACGAACCTTTTTAATAAATTAGACTGCTGTTAGTGGTGAAATTAATGGGCATGTGCGAGGGACATTTTTCTGTTTTATAGATGTTTAAATATATCTATAATTTCTATCATTTTCTTCTTTATTAGATATCACTTTGTATTGACATTTTATACTACAGGTGTTTGGCGTCGATCGACCACCTGTAGCTCAAACTGTCTATCTCTCACACATTGTCGCGCTCCTTTTATCCAGTGGTAAAGATGGCACACGCGCTGAGGTTAAAACCGCACCAAGTTTCTTTTAGACTTTCAGACAGTCACTGTCGGTTCTCTTTTGAAGAATTCCCTTTTATGCCTCACATGATCTAAAGGCAGAACATGCAGACATGCTACAGTTCGTCTACACCCCCACCCAGACTCTGCCTCTTATCTCTGCTTAATTGCAGACTCAACGTCTGCTGTCTTCGAGTCTCCTTTCTTTCAATTTCTTTGATTCTCCGCTTTCCTGTTTCATCCCTTTTTTGTTTGACATCCGCTTTAGTCTCTTCTCCGTGATAGTACATGTTTTAGTTCAGATCAATCTCTTATTGCGGTTACTATAGCCCGCAGGCGGGGATATTACCACTAACCTTTTTTTTTGTCCAAAGCCTTAAAGCGCGATATCTTGCTTAAAACACCTTCAGATCTATACACTACATCTTATCGTTTCGGGAGAATAGGATAGAGGTTTAATCTGGCTATATATCGTCCATGCGTTGCACTGCTGCTGATGAGAGTTCGGGGCAAGAGCTCTGACACCTCTTCCCTCTTCCCGCAGGAACTGACTGATCATGGTCGCCGTGGTCCGCTCTCTCATGGTTCTGTTGCTTGGTCAGGTGTTGTTGGGAGGTGCAGTTGGACTCATTCCCGAAATTGACCGACGGAAATATAGTGAATCGGGAAGACAGACACCGGAGCAATCGGAAAGCTTCCTCAACGACTTTGAGCTTCGACTCCTAAATATGTTTGGACTGAAGCGGAGACCTACTCCGAGCAAGTCAGCAGTTGTTCCACAATATATGATGGATCTTTATTATATGCACTCTGAAAATGGTGACCAGAACACTAGGCGGCCAAGAAGTACCATGGGAAAACACACGGAGCGAGCAGCCAGCCGAGCCAACACAATCAGAAGTTTTCATCACGAAGGTAAGCGGTCGTTTTACCCGTAAAATCAGCGCATCTGTATTTTCCTGTGCAATAAATGTTTTTTGTGTGTCTGAATCTCTACGCTTTTATACAAAACTGATTTTTCTACTTTTATGACGATAATTCTTCAGGACACAAGAGCAAAGTGGCCATTAGGTAATTCATAACGCGTGAAGCACGTTATTAGGTAATTCATAACGCGTGAAGAACGTTATTAGGTAATTCATAACGCGTGAAACACGTAATGCAGTTTTAATGTGTGAAGTGATGTAGCCATTAGTAAATGTAGCACTCAATCAAATAAGCATTAATGGTAAGGAAACCTCTTGGAAAATAATTGATATATGCATATACACAAAGAACATTTTTCCAGACACTCTACAGCAGGCACATCCCATGAATCTGTACATGATATAATAGTACATGATAGAATTTCCTTTGAGATTTACTGGATACAATAAACATTTAAGCTATTTAAGCTTTAAGGTATTTAGTATCATGTTAGATATCACTAGTGTATCTTTTTTAAAAGTAGTATTTTTCTATGTTTAGAAGTGATTTATCCATTAACCATATTTAGTTCAATGGCGTAGTTGGTGATTTGGGATTTCTTATTCTTGTTTATCTAACTTGTAGCAGGCAAAGATGCCAAATGTGTATTGGTAACACGGTAGCACACCTTGTATAAGTTCAATGTAATTCATATGAAATGTTTACCTGAAAAACTGCTCTTTACAGTCATACATCTTATGCTCTACACACATTATGTATGGCATATACATTTTTTATTGCTGTGCAGTCTGAATATTAATTTTGACGTGTTAATTGCAAGTCTGTAGTAAAAGAAAGGACACGTGATGTTTTATAGGGATGTCCTAAAGTGAGTCCTTAGAGTTTGTGGGAGGGGCCTCATTGAATGATGTGGATTTGTGTGGATGACACAGTGGTGTTGACTACAGCTTTGATCTTTCACCAGCATCTCGGCAGGAGGCTACACATTATACACTGTTAGAAATTCCTTTTTTATATATAATACCCCAGTTTCTCTGATGCCTCTGCTCCACTTGGCTGGACCCAACGATTTGCGTTTTCAAATGAGTACATCTGGGTCATGGAGTTCGTCTGAGGCCATCTTATTTTAATAATAGGACACATTTTCACATTGTCAAATTGTGTCACTAAATTACATGGAATATAAATATAGATATAATTGTATAGATTTCTTCCAAATCAATCATTTATATGTTCTTTATTTTGTGTTGAAAGGTTCATACTGTTCTATGGATCTATAAGCATTAGTGACAGGAGAGATGAAGAGCCTGAATCACGTGACTTTGTCATTAGCTGTTGCCTCTTTGTTTTGGCATAACACACAAACAAAAATTAGGAATGTTGATACGCTCATAACTGTGGCTGAGTACTCCAGACAAGCCCGAACAAGCTCACGGAGTTCCTCCCCCCTCAGACGGGATTGACTGTGAGAGAAACAAAAAGGTGGAAAAAAGGAGGAAAGAAAGAAAGAAAGAAAGACAGAAGGGAGGAAGGAGCAGGGCTTTCCCACATCAAATAAAATCTGCGTGTATTTTTAGGTGATTATAAAGCAGATACCTTGGATTATGAAGAATGGAATTTCCAAAGTATCTCCTTTTAAAAGAGATTAAGGGTTCTTTGGTGTAAGATTGTCTTTTAGTCCTATAAGAAAAAAGAGGGCTTTTCATGTGATGATAACAACCTTTTTTAAATGAAGACTTTTAAAGCATCCAAAGTCTTGCTAGAATACAACCACAACCATCACACTTAGTTTCCTAAGTGCCTATAATTGCCTCAGCACCTGGTCCAACTATCCCTTAAAACAAGCAAGGACAACACTGAGATATACACATATAGAAATAGATCAATATAAATAGGCAGACAGATATAGAAATGTAGTTATAGATATAGAAATGTAGTTATAGATATGGAAAGTGAAGACAATGAGTTGTTCTTAAGTTCTTTTGAGTTGTTCTTAAGTTCCTAACAGTATGAACAGTTGTCTGTAGCTGTGAACTAGATATGAACTGTGGCTGCCAATCTTATAACAACTGCTATAACAACTGCAGCTTATAACAAGTGTAATTCTTTTTCTTCCAGAGGCTTTAGAAGCCCTGAGCAGCCTGAAAGGAAGGACTACACAAGAACTCTTCTTCAACCTCACATCCATACCAACGGAGGAGCTCATCACAGCTGCCGAGCTTCGCATCTACCGAGACCAGGTGCTCAGTGACTTTACACGAAGCAACTGCAGCAGCGCGGGAAACCTCCACCGCATAAACGTGTTCGAGGTGTTCAGCCCAGCCCAGTCTCATTCAGAGGAGCCTCTCACCAGGCTGCTGGACACTCGCCTGGTGCGGGACTCGCACTCGCGCTGGGAGAGCTTCGACGTGAGCTCGGCGGTGGCAGCCTGGGCGGCGCGCTCGCACCCCAACCGCGGCCTCCTGGTGGAGGTGGTCCACCCGCCAGCGGCCGAGGGAGCGGAGGAGGCGGCGGAGGGGATCCGGAGGAAGCACGTGAGGGTGAGCCGCTCCTTGCACGGGGAGGGGGATTCGTGGGCACAGGTGCGTCCGCTGCTGGTTACTTATGGCCACGACGGCCAGGGCACGGCTCTCCTGCGGTCGGCCCGAGACAAGCGGCAGGCTCGGCGTGGGCCCAAGCAGCGGCGCAAGCAGCCACAGCGCGCTAACTGTCGCCGCCACCCGCTCTACGTGGACTTTAGCGAAGTGGGCTGGAACGAGTGGATAGTGGCGCCACCTGGCTACCACGCCTTCTACTGCCACGGCGAGTGCCCCTTCCCTCTTTCAGACCACCTCAACTCCACGAACCACGCCATTGTGCAGACTCTGGTGAACTCCGTGAACTCCAACATCCCCCGGGCATGCTGTGTGCCCACAGAGCTCAGTCCCATCTCTCTGCTTTACGTGGACGAGAACGAGAAAATCATCCTTAAGAACTATCAGGACATGGTTGTAGAGGGCTGTGGATGTCGATAAGAATCTCCCAATGAAGACTTTTATTTATATGAAAGAACTTTCAAAGAGCTATTTTGGAGGAAAAAAGTATATATATGATTATATTTATGTTGTCTGAAAAAAATGGGAAAAATAAATATTTTAATGAGAGTGTTTTGCATTGTCAGTGGTCCTGAAGCTGTTTGTTCAAAGTACATTTCAGTGCAATAGCACATGAAGTATGATGCTCAGATTTTTAATATGTATTTATTTCATCATAACCACTTTATTTGTAAATGAATTATTTGTATTTATCCTGAAAAAATATATATGAGCTTCTAACAATGTGGCCCCGAGGATACCTTATTTGAAAAGTTATTTATTGACTTCTGCTTTTACCTAATGTATCGCACAATATCAGTGCACAGTGGGTAATTCTACAAGCACTGATTTCATTCAGTAGTCAGTTAGCTTTAGAGCATCTTCTCCATATGCAGTCTTATATTGTTCTCTTATATTGTTCTCTTATATTGTTCTCTTATATTGTTCTCTTATATTGTTCTCTTATATTGTTGCATATTCCCTTTATTGATTTTGAAATCTTTTACACCCTTTTGCCGGCCAAGTCTTTTTTTTTTCTCTCATTTTTCATCTATTAATCCTAGTGTGGATCTAAACTGCAATGTAGCTGGAGGTTTCTTGTTGAAAATCCTTTCAGTGGCATGTAAAATATCAAAGTCCTCATGGTGAAAATCATCTATCATTCAGACAGAAATGTGGGCAGCTGATAGAGACACAGTGGGGCCTGAGCTATAAATGAGGCCTTCATTAATAATCCCAGACACAAACAAAGGAGAAGATTGGACCTGCCATAAGTGTTCACACTGAGGCACATTCTGCTGATCTCACTCTCCTGGCAGCATTTCCCATGTCATTGTTTAATCATATTTGCATTTTTGGCACATTTGACATACTATGGCATGCCAAAATATATAACTGATTAAAAAAAACAAACAAATAAAGATCAGCAAGTGCAGCAGAAGTGTAAGAACAATGCAGGCGTTTGTATTTTGTATCAAGAAAAACTGAATGAAACAGCTTTGAGGAGGATACAGCTTTTTAGAAGAAAGCCATTATTCATCTATGCAAAATGCAAAATGTGCAAACTTGACCTGCATAGATGTTTAAACCTTTTTGCCTCAGGATTAAAGTTTATTTAAATATGACAAATATTCGCACAAAAGTTTGCAGCCCTGAAATGGGTTTTTTTTATAGCCCATAACTACTCTTTTGACATAATTATGTCTGTTTGCTCATTTCTTGCCAACGAGAAGTTTGCATTAAACATGGCATTTATGTCCACATCGCTTTGTCATCGTATGGAGCCGAAAAACAGCAAAGGGAAGGAAAAATAGTGTCCTCTGTGGTCACCGCTTGTCAGATTTTATTCAGGTCCAGAAGGAAATGTTTTGCTCTAAAAAACCCCAGAATGAAAGTCTTTAATGAAAATTACATTTCATGCAACAGTAAAAACTTGCGTTGCTCCAATGGCTCCAGTCCTCTCTGAGGGAAGCCAGAGGGGATACATGCTTTGGGAGGGTGTTCGATTTAATGGTTGGCCTTTACTACACCGAGTCCATAAAGCTTTAATTGAGTTGTGTGGGAATATGACTCCCTTACTATGTTTCAGATTTAGTGACCTACGTGATTCTACAGGCCTCACTGCTCTCACAGCCATCCACTCTACATACCGACACATTAAGTCCTCTGTGGTCAGTGGGAAGGCCACACGAAGGGTCAGGGTCAAGGTGTCAGGGTCACCTTAGATAGTCCTAAAGGGTGAAGTCCTAAAACTCCTCTGTTGTAAACATTAGCAAAACAACTACGTCATTTAAACCTTATGTAACAAATTATTCCCAAGGAGACTCTTCATCTTTATTTATCACAGTAGAAGTTTTCTAAGTACAGTGATGATAATATTTTTGAAGGAGAGAGACATTTACAATCTTAAAAACAGGTTACATGGATTTCTTACAGCTCATATTTGTATATTAGTTGGTATGTAGCCTACAGAATCACCATGACTGTAGAAGTTGGTTCTCCCACTTTCAAAACATCAATAAAACCTAAAGGAAATACAACCATAAGGATTTCCACAAGTTGCCTTAGCATTGTTTGGGAATGATTCAGTTTGGAAAGGAACTGTAATTTGATTCGTCTCACAGTGCAAACCACACTGAAAGTATCTGTAGTTCCTCTTACTAGTGTCATACAGCAGCAGAATCAGATTTCCAGATTTCTGGCGGTTGACATTCGGAAAGAATGCAGCATGTACCTTTGATGAATTTAACCCAACTGGGGCAGAATAAGACGTCTGGCCATGTGCCAAGGGGAAGTCGGCATTCGGACTGGGTCCGTGGTTGATTGTAAGGGCTGTGTTATCCCGCAGTGTGGTGCTAATTTGAGATGTGGTTTACTTCGCCTTTCTAAGAGCATCTGTACCCCCTTCTAATGACGTCCAGCATACTTGGAAATGCGGCATCTGTGAAGTAGCTCAAAACACATCAAAAAGTCTTGTATCCACATTTTGGTAAGAGAGGGGAAAAATACACACACACAAATTACTTTTCCAGAGTGACCGATAGACCAAGAAACCATAGTTTTTGATTCTTAAATGCTTTAAAGGAGCACATTATTCTGTTTGATGATTAGTTTTTATGTTGTGTGTGGGTGATAGGTGGCAGGGGGGGTGTCTGAATATTAGGAGCAAAGCTGAGGAAATGACAGTTGTATTCATAAAGTGCTTTTTTCACTTCCCTGTGTGGAAGAGCAGATTATCCCTTCATCCCTCCCAGATTATCCCTTCATCCTGCTCTGGTTAAGATGAAGCAAAATGTCACTGAAAAATCCAAAGTCACCTGCTGCATTTTTACTCCTGAGTATCAATGACACCTACAGCAGAGTATGAATTCATAAGAGTATTTATTCATAAGAGTATGAATAAATACATTTGTGCAATTCGCCTATTTTTCAAAGCACAGTTTAAAAAAAAAACTTTTTAGTTCAGAATTACTTTCCTGTGACGTGTCATTTGTAGATAACCTTGGTATCTGCTTAGAACAGAGCAGAGTAATCTTGTCTTCTACACTAGCATGCAAGCACACTTCCAGAGCAGGTGCCTCAGTGGAGGTGAGGCAGAGTGCTCTCCCAGAACCTTATGGTCATAGGCTCTGTTTTCTTTGATCTTCTGCCAATCCAATTTGACTCATCCCTCTAAATATGTGTTGTTGGGACACAGGCCTCTCTAACTCTTTAACAAACCACATCCCCCATGTTCCCAAGAATCCTATTTAGTCAAGTCTGGTTTCATTTCCCTAAATCTATTGATCTATGGTTACCATAGTAGCCCAGGGAGTCGGTGCATGAAAGCAATTTGACTTCTTATAAAAGCTGTGCGGTGCGAGTGTGCGTAAGGACAGTGCCTCTGAGTGAGGACACACACAGATGGCCAGAGAGCGCACAATATTTGGGCTGTTTGTTCCTACAGGGCAGCTGGAAAGCAGCGCTAAACGCGGTTGGTGGTCTAGCTGGTGCGTCTGTTCTTTGTCTTTAAAAAAGCTTTTGCGATGTATGTGGATTCTCAATAACAAGTTTAGGGGTGCATGTCTTACATATAAGGTCGTTCATAACATCATGAAGTATTTGTATTGTGGTACATGTATTTAAACCATGGCAGACGCATCTAACTAAGGCTGTTTTGAAAGAATTAGCTGTGTCAGAGGTGAGATGTGAGTGATTCATCTCTTCCCTATATATGTGTTTGGGATTCACTAGACCTACATGGCAAGATATTGGAAGACCTCTTCTTCCATCACCTATAATCATGATGTTACTCAACCTCCTGAAATATGACACTAGAAACACTGGGAATAATACTAGAGCTGTTTATAATTTAATGCCTTTGACTTGCCCTGACAAGTCCTTATTTTTAACAGATCCTACCAGCAGATGGCATTAACCAGTCTCTCATAGTAAGCATCCCTCTTTTGTTACAAATCTGAAACCCAGCTCTCACGTTGCTCTCCAGTCCAGTAGATAAATAATTACATAAAATCAGTAATATTACCTAAATTGTTGGCAATATTTCTGTATGATTTAGTGCAAGATCAAATATAATCAATATACAGTAAACATAGGGATGCATATACTTTCAACTGATTGCCAATGTTGAGGAAACAAATCCAGTTTAGGAACTGTGTTCAATCACTCCTTGAGTGTCAGCATTAGGGTGGGATACAATGCATATAGTAACGCTAATCAGTCCAGTTTGCATCCCAAGAGTTGTGTTGGGAAAGAACGTTTCTCGCCGTTGGTGGCCTAGAAAAGAACCTGCTGCTTAGAATAGATTAGCATGAGGTTATAGGCAGCTGCAAGGCTGGAGAGGGGGGTCCACTTCCTTGGGTGGTACAGTGCTAATTCCCTCTCCACACGTTTTCTATTAGTCTAACAGCCTTCATATGAAGCACCAGGCAAAGGAGGTCAGGGACACACGCCATACAAGCTTTGCCTGATTCATAATATCAGTCACTGCACGTCAGTGAGCAACATATTTTACCCTGCTTCCCCGAGTAAGTCATGCCATAGCACACTGTGTCACTGGAGGGATGCCACCATGGGTTCCCTGGAGCCAAAGCAGTGTGAGTGACCCCAGAAACAGAAACGGTTTAGTTTGTAAGAATAGCTACTGGTCATAAAATGTTAATCGTATCAAGGTTAATCTGTTGCATTAATTATCTCAAGAACATTACGCTCGTGGGAAACGCTGAGATTCCACTTAACTTGAATTGATGAGGGCTGTGAGAGTTCTGAGTCGGAGGCCTTCTTCAGCTCTATCAGTGCTGAAAGTGTGCGTTCTTGTAAATGTGAGTTTGTTTACCCACATGCCTGAGTGTCTGTTAGAATGAGTGTGTATTCTTGTGTGCACATAGTAAGAGATGGATGGCTGTCTGCCTGTCTAACCTCACCTTACTTCCTGTGAGTCACTTCCTGTTCTGCGCCCAGAATCCCGCTGTCCTCTGGGTGATGTCATGGCAGCTTTCCACTCCTGCCTTTGGAACACAAACATCTGGCCATAACATCATAGGCCTGAGCTAGGTGCCAACCCTCTCCTCCAGCCTCTTCAATCAGCCCAAATATGACCAGCAGAGCTGCGGCATTCTGTTCCTGAATTTATTGACTTTATAGTGAGTGGATCACCGCCCCATTCGTATGAGTGAGACTTTTTTGGTGGAACTTTGAATGGTGTGAAAATACTTCTACCAAGTCTGTAGGAGCAGTTCAAGCTTAAGATGGCCAAGGATAACACAGTAAACAGACAAGGCTGAAGTTTTTAAACCCACAGGCAAACGCAAATATCATATGGGAGAAAAACATACTTTTTCTCTTCCTTTTCTGGTTCAAAAGCAGTCATATATTTAATAAAAAACATTTGATCCTTTCATTTCTTTTACTTGGCAAAGTCTTCTGATAAAGACTATATAATTCACTCCAAAAGGACGGCTGGTGGTTAAACTTGACATCTCCAAGTTGACACCTCAACGGGTAATGTGCAGTCAGGAAATGCCGGAGAGAGAAGGAGGAAAGTGTCAGTGGGTTAGAGGTCAGAGGTGAACACGAGGGGGCAATGGGCATATTTCAACATTCATTTCCCTTTTGCTTCATCCACCGAATGTTTGGAGCGTCGCTTTTTCATTTCTCCTCTTTCATTCGGTTCCGTCTCATTTGTCCCTGCCAGGCGTCTGTTGACAGCGAACACAGCACTAATAGCCTGGTGTGGGAAAGTTAGTGTTGTGTCCGGGGCAATACCGCACACTGAAATGTATTCGTCAGGACTGCTGTAAGATCGCATGTCCGTACAGATGTGTGAGAGAACGGGCAGGAATGTTTAGACAGGGACACACAGCAGCTCTTTCCCTGGCTGACTGAAATATTTGAGCCTTTTTTGGTGTAATAATTGCACATTACGTGCACCACCAGCACAAGAGCCGGTCCCCTGTAACATTAGTGTGTGTTACAGAAGCTTTTCAGACGGAGAGTGACAGACCATAAAAAGTTCTGACAGGGCCTTTGAGTGTCATAAGTTCTGATCCCAGAGGCCTGCTGCACAGATGCTTTGCTAAGATTTATACATTTTACATCACATTTAGTTAGTAAGGGTAATCTGAGCAGAAAAAAAGATAATGTGTGACATAACTTATACAGACTCCTGATTTACTTTTTCAGAGTTAGCCAGAATACTAAAATGGATCTCCTCACGCACTCTGTTACCTCTTTACTATAACAGCAGTAGAATGTAAGAGGACTTCCCATAACTCACGCAGTAGTAAAGTAGTTGTACATCATGATCTGAGTAAGATCCACTTACGTTCTTGCAAACATTTAGACCAGAGTGATACAGTTGTGTATGGCATTAGAGAACATAAATCCTATAGTTCAATTGAGAACTTCTTGTAAACAACAGACATTTATAACAGCAGTGAGTATTTGCAGAAGTTATAAACAATTCTGACCATCTCAGCTTCAGCCTGTGCCATCACTGTCCAAACACAAAGCATTTGTTGACTGCGACATAAAATAGTGCTATTGGGTTTTGGGTTTCCAGAGAGGGAGCCGGGCGCAAGTATATTGACTCCATGTGGGGAGGACGGTTTTAATCGGACCGTTACCCACATGGCTTCCTGTTTCTAATTTGGAGCTGTGGTGGTTTTGTCCCCTGGCCAACAGCCTCTCATCCACCAAGTGTCCATTTCCTCTGAAGTGAATAGTAGCAGGTGTGTTGGCATGGCATCGGGAGAACAGCCTTCTGAATGGCCCATGTTTGTTACTCTGTCTCACTCTTCCACTTTATTCACTTTTACTCGCTTTCTTTCTTTTTTCTCCCTCTTTCATAACCATTTAAAATATATAATAGGCTATAATAAAAAAAAAAATAAAACAGAAAAAGATCACCATAAACAAATCACACAAACTACTTTGAGAAGGCTTGTCACAAAAATGTGCATTACGCACATTTGCCCTCGTAATTTGGCCCCTGCAAGAGATTCATTTTGACTGAAACTGCCTTGTGATGACAGACATAATAAAAGTCTCTCCATGTAGCATATACACCCATCTCCTCCTTTTTGGATGACTTCAGAACAAGGGAGGAGAACCTATTCCACTCCATCCGCCGTTCGTCTCAGAACTCAAGAAAGAGGTGACCTCTGTTTGGGAGAAAGTCGGAAAGAAAAATCAACCTGCTTGTTACGGCGGGGTCAAAGGGCACTGGACGACCTCACCCAGCCCCAGCTTCCCCTGCTGCCTCCTGCATGCACAGTCGGAACTCTTGATGAAGGCAAAAGGTGTAGAATTAACCCCTGTGACCCTTGCGTCAACGGCCACAGCTCGCTGGCTTCCCACCAGCTTAGCCCAAATGAGCCACTGCCTTTTGTAGAATCTTTCACCGCTTCTCTTGATGTGCGTTCATAGTTGTTGAGGAAACAAGTCCAATTTAGGTACTGCGCTCAATCACTTCTTGTGTCAGCACTGGGGTGGAGAAAGAGGAGAGTCAGGGAGCTCCATCAACCAACCTCCTTCCATCCTTCTTGATAGGGGGTCCTCTCTTCTCTTTTAGACTTTAGATATAGATAGTTCTATGAATCATTCATGAATCATCCGTGAATCATTTGTGTTTTTGTATAATTGATAATGTGGCAACGCGTTTGAAGTGAAGGAATATGATGCTGGTGAGCTTTGCTAGGTAGGTCATAAAGTGGGTGAAAAGGTTTCCAGCTGTTTCCTACAAATGTAGCAGAAACAGTGAACTAGCTCCACAAATTCAGTTGGTCCAACAAAAGAACACACCAGGAGTGATTTAATCTCTCCTATGATTAGTGGCCTGTTGTACTCACAATCTGATAAAGAATTCATTTTGCATGTGGAGTGGGCATCCGGTTCAGCCGTAAACATAGCCAAATATTCTTTTCATCTCTGAAAGGTTCCAGGTTTCCCTTAATGTGTTAGGGCTTAAATCAATATAGAATACGGTAACACATTAATCTTCCTGCTAGGTCTTTCACAGCTTTGAAATAGGAGCTATATGAAGGACTCTCAGAGGAACATTATCATAGAGCATTTTCAAGTTCACTAGCTCAACTTTTTATATGAAGTCTACAATGGTGTTCTTCTACAGTCCACACATCATTGAAGTGCTCCATTAGCACGACTGTTTCAATCTACAAATGTGGAGAAATAATCTCAATAATGCTAGCTCAAAGTTAGGGCATAGCCTAGAATATCCCTTTTGGAAGACAAATAGCACTAAAATGCTTAACTTTTTTTTTTGCTTTTGAAGCTTTATTGCTGTCATGGAGACAATGCTCACCCTTCTCACAACTAGCTGCTAGCTTTCATCTGGGACAAACCAGACCTTCTAGCTGTCTACTTAATTGTATGAGATCTTTGTTTCGTGTGTCCTCTGTTGAAGAAAGTTCACCGAAATCTCATCTGCCACATTATAGGACCCCTACCTCTGACCCCTTTTCCATGTGTCTGGACCTTCACACCCAACCTCAAGTCCATTAACACATTGCTGCAATGTAGAAAACATTATTTTGATGGGCTGTAATTGCTGCTAAGTGATGCGGGACAAGGGAGCTCTTTGTCTTCAGGGCTGGCTGGGGTGAGCGTGAGCGCACTGTGCTAATGTTTACATCTGGGACGTGAGACCGCCAGCATCCCCGCCCTTGCCCCCGTGCTGGACCTGTACCGTGCACTTGTCTGAAAATGTGAGTTAATGAGGGGCAGATTTTAGAGGACAGCACCCAATTAGATGTCCCAGATAGACACCAGTGCTTCCCCCCTTTGGGGCCTCAGTTCAAGACCCCCCCCCCACAAAACACACCCTTAGCACGTAATGAGTTTACATTAACTACGGAAAGGTCAGGGGCTACTAAAGGCCGTGGCATTTTCTTTAAGGCAGCGAACTGTGGTGCAGGTGCTGTGATGAGGTCATTGAGCTCCAGCCTGCCAGCACTCGGAGTGCACAGTTCAGCCCAGCAGCAAACTGGGAGGAACAAGGCCCTGTTTGTTCTCAAGGTGCAGACCCGATTGATTCTCTGAACCGGACATGTCATCTTCTTGAGATATTGGCGCTACGGAGCAGATACGCTTCGGCCTAGCTAAATATATCAGAGTGTGTGTATAATCTCCTGTGTTGTTTTCATTTTGTGGTTTAGCCTAAATTAAATTCTGAGGTCGACTCCTGTTCCCCGAGGTTTCAAAGGTTTGGGCACAGGATACGTTAGGTTTTAAAAATGTCTTTCAAAATGGTAAAGCTTATTTTTGTTTGAAAAAGTATCCCAGTTCACAAAATCCCAACATAATGCAGTTCTGTTCATAAGAAAAGATCTTTCGTGAAGGATCTTTGCCAGCCAGCGCCGTTTCCTGTATTTCAGAACTGTGTAAATGAGCAAATGATAAGCTGAAAGAAAAGTGGAAGAATAGACATTTTAAGATTGAGCTTCAAACCGAAATGCTGTCATATTTTTATTTATAAGTCTGACGTCAGGCACAGAGCAGAAGTGGCACAGGAGACTTTTAATACCAATCTGTTACTCTGTCATTATGTGAGTGGAAGCCACCTATCAGAAGCGGAGGGAATGATGTGGCAAAGCCTGGCCCTTTTTTTGTCTCTGCTCCACTCACCAGCCACTTCCCAACAAGGCCAATGGGTGGCCAGTGGTGACATCACCCCACTTCCCTTTGGAAGAACGTCTCTGGCAATAGATGGCAATGGAAAAATTAATTTATCCTGCATTGTGGGAACCTTCGGCTTAACGGCACTTTATGTTGTTTTAACCTAGGAAAAACGTAATGGGTGTAATGAGACAGAATTCCATATGTTCACATAAGTTGAGTTTGCATGAGGTTGAGGTTAGCCATTAAAAGGGAATTTCCCCTCTACTTCACATGTAAAGTTTAGCATTAGCGCCCACTCCTGTGGATATAGGCGTTCATCTGTGAATCACAGGGCTCACTTTATATTCAAAGATTTCACAAATAAATTGAACTGGGCCCATTTATTTTCTAGATTACATCCTTAGAGTACAGAACACTACTGTTCTCTGACATTTCAGTTGAAAACAATAGAGATCTCAATAAAACGATTCCCTAAGTGGACCTGTCCGATACAAAACTCTTTTGACCCAGTTTAATGTCCCATTATATCAGTCGGCAAGACAACACCTGCAGCTGATTCCCAGCCACACAGAGACTGTGCTGCCACAAAGCCCTTTGTTCCCACACTGCATGTGCTTCTTCTGGTTCCGTCCTCGTAGCATCAAGCAGTGCAACTTTTGTGGATGAACACCTGCGAAACACAGTGAGATTGTTGGGCAATTAGAGACCTCTGAACCTAGCAGGCGGAGGACAACCAAAGCCCTAGTTTAGCCCCACTCACTGCGGTATCACTCTGGTCAATGGGCCTGTTTTTGGCTATCCTTGCTCTCTGTTCCATGAAATGCACCTCTGGAACAGTGCAAACCTCTCTGAAACAGACTGGACACTGTTAGGCAACAGTGCTCCCTTTGTGTAGAATTGTCAAAGCTGGCCCTTTCCTGATGGTCCTTCCTTTCTTCAGAGCTTCAGCTGTGAGCAAACAAAGCAGACTCCAAGCTGCTACACAGCTAGCCATGTTGGAATGCATGGTGAAGACAAGAACTGACATTTTTACTCGATCTTATGTGTTTTCACTTATACGTGTAGAAAATGACTGCC
The DNA here is from genome assembly GCA_025802075.1 of Tenebrosternarchus preto. Taxonomy (NCBI): domain Eukaryota; kingdom Metazoa; phylum Chordata; class Actinopteri; order Gymnotiformes; family Apteronotidae; genus Tenebrosternarchus; species Tenebrosternarchus preto. The sequence goes on along the minus strand of JAOYMR010000017.1, from coordinate 23,100,062 downwards.
TTGAAAGGACTGTTTAATTATGAGATAATGTGCTATAAAAAAGGAGGATATCACACATTGCGTCAAGATGAGGGAATGTGACCAGCTCCATGAGGACATTTGGTATTTTAATTTTCAAATAAAATCAGGTCATTCTGAGAGGTGACTTAGAAGTTTTTCATATTTTAAATGTTTAATATATCCACATATATTTAAATTCTCTCCAAAGAAAAAAACATAACATATGAACTCTCTTGTAAATGAAGAGATTTACTATAGATGTGTTGAGATTAAATAAATATTAAAAAGAAAAATACACATACACATTTAATATAATCAAGTTTTTTGTTTTTTTTTGCTACAGATGTACAGATTTTTTCAGTGTGATTTTTTAAAAATAGATCTTAGGGCTTGTTTCTTTGTTTTGTACAGTTTTGGTCTCACCTGTAATACACAAGTAGAATCACTCATATGTTTAGACTGCACCACTACCACTGGCAGAAGAGTAAACAGGTGAACTCTGTGTGACTGCAGAGTGACCAGAGAATACAACCTCCATGAACTACACCAGGCCCACCTGACGTGGAAACCCTCGACTCAGAGACAGATCTAGGGGATAGTTTCTTTAGGCAGATTGGTTTTGCAACTGAGGGATTTTTTTCCTGCCTAAAATGAAAATCAGTAGCACTTGGTCTTAAGCCTCCATTCACTTTGCGTAATGGTTCCCAAGGTTGCTGTTTTTATTTCCAAGCTCTCTGTGCCAATATAATTCAATTTCTTCATCCAAGCCAAATATTTGCGGCATGGCCCACGTTTCCACACTGAACCCTGTGCAGTTGTGGGTTGCCTGCACAGTGGCCCTGCTGTAGCGAGCGTAGGACTAGCAGTGACGCACAGCTGGGCTCGACCTGATACCTCACTGTGATGACACGGTATCCGAATGCCTTGTAAAAATGTGCTTCCATTGTGAGAACATTTCCACAGCAATATGCAGTGCTATGCATTTGTTCCACCGTGTATCAACACCTTTACTGTCAGTTTGCTGCTTCAGTATTGATGAATGTGATTATGAGTGAAACATTTAAAACATTATTACGTTCTGCATGTTTTGCAATGGTTGGAGCCCCTACAGTAAAGCACTGTATCAGGAGAATTAGAGTTATCCAGAATTAGAGTTACAGGAACACTTCATTTTATTCAATTCCAAATGGAAGCTTTTATGTCACCCAGTGACATTTGAGCAGGTGCTCTACTCAGCTTGGAAATGTCAAAGTACTTTACCCTGTATTAACCTGCACCTGATTTTGTACCTTATATATTACCTTATTTATTAATCTGAACTTTATATCAGGTAGATCATACAAGAGATTGAAACAATAGCGCAGTCAACAAAGAAATGGGTGAGAAAATCAGATCCAGATTAATCTAACTATTGTTCAGATGCAGTTAGATAAATCTAATTAATGTAAAGATGGATGAATGGATGGATGGAGTGAAAACATTGTATATTTTTTGTTATTTTAATCAGGCAGTAGTTTATGGAATAAAACAAATAAATAAGTCCATAGAGTTTTAATTTTACTCAAACATATACCTATACATAGTAAAACCAGAGAAACAGACAATTTTTAAGTGGTCAGGGTTATATATATATATATATATATATATATATATATATATGTGTGTGTGTGTGTGTGTGTGTGTGTGTGTGTGTGTGTGT
>JAOYMR010000017.1:23072398-23098263 GCA_025802075.1 Tenebrosternarchus preto | reverse complement strand
TCTCTCTCTCTCTCTCTCTCTCTCTCTCTCTCTCTCTCTCTCTCTCTCTCTCTCTATCACACACACACACACACACATGCCCATACACTCCCACACACGCTCCCACTCCCCCATCCCACCTGCCTCCTGGCATATACACCTTCACACATATTGCAGCTCTGAAGTAAAGCTAATAGCTTGCACAGTCTGGTTCAGCATCTCAGTTCTTCGGTTTGTGTTCTGCTCTTATTGTTGATATGTTAGAATGAATTAAAGCTGTGGCTCGATATTCCTCATCAGTATCCAAAAAGTTGTGATGAGATAATCCACACTGCCTTCGCCGGAGTGAAACAGCGTTGCTGTCGAGAAGTTCTGGGCCAGAGGTGGATAAATATATCTAGAAATATAGACATGTATATGCTATCAGCTTATTGTAATGGAGTGTAGGCTGAAAAAGTAGACCTGACTTTCCCTCTCATCTTAAATGTACTAATTATAATAATACTTGTTTTTGTAAATGCAATCAACCCTGCTTGTACTGTTACTACAGCGCATGTAGTGTATGTAACAGAAGTAGGACAGTTCAATAAAATCCATTCTTAGTTCACAAATTAAGAATGTTTACACTATAGTAAGGCTATATCTCATTCAGTCTTGCCCCTTTTGGCTTTACAAGGCCAATATTTAACTGGAACTGTAAGATGACCATTCGGTTCCAGCACTGCTTTTAAAGTTCTGGCTCACTTTGACAGCAGGCTGGGCCACAAATCCTTGGCAAACAATAGAAATAAACCACGAGTTTCTAAGCTGTGGAGCAAACTGCGTCTCTCAGGCTGCCTCTCATTCTCCTCAGGTTGTTGAGTGAAGGCTGGCCATTTGGGAAGAGCCTGTTACACAATGCTGAAGTAAATTGGAAAGGTTCTGCATTCTTGGCTCCCCTTCCCTGTGCCTGCGGCCTGGCAGGTCTGCCAAAAACAGGGCATTTTATTGATCCACATGCTTTAATGAATGGAAGACATGCTGTCCTTTTTTATTTTGTTAGAGAAGAAGTCCTTCAGTTAAAAAAAAACAAATACATATATATTCAGTAAAATAAATTATATAATTATTTATTTATTTATATATACACACACATATATATATATATATATATATATATATATATATATGTGTGTGTGTGTAGAAATAGTAATCCATACTGCTGTGTAATCCATAAGGTTTTCAGAGAAGCAGGAATGTTTTGAGTAGAGGTCCATCATCAAATGTGATATGAAACCTAGTGCATCACTGTATTACACTGTAATACTTACTACCTCTGCAACTACAGTGCACTGTAGTACAGTGTAAATACAGTGACTAAGCATGATAGTGTGTACCAGACCAATGGGACGTTCCATTTTGGAAATTTTACAGGCATTTAACGTTCCTCGACAGTGTCATGTGTACCGGTAACATGTTGTGGAAGGCATTTACTACCCAGTGGACCTAGTGGGCAGTGCAGAAACCAACCCACAGGAGCTAAATGATCATGACCAGCGGTGTCTGGATTGTACTTCCTGCAAACAGACAAGCCACACTAGCAGAAATCACATCCACGTTCATAACAGGAGGCTCCATACGTATTATCCCACAGGTCAGTGTAGCGTTCTTTAGCTTCTATGGGGCATGGAAAGGATAAGACCCACCAGAGTGCCTCTGTTAACACCATGACACCCGACACAGTGTCTCACCTGGTCTTGTGAGGTTGCTAACTGGACCCTGGAGGACTTGCAACATGTGGTGTGATCTAATGAATCACTAATTGTTTTAGGCTGGCTCTGTGAAACCATGGACCCCAGACGTCAACAAGACACTGTGCAGGCTAGTGGAGGTTCCATATTGGTGTGGGTTGTGTTTTCATGGCATGGGTGGGGTTCACTGGTCTGTGTCATTGACCAGTACCTGCTATGTTTCACTTGGTGATTGTTGGTAGCCCTTCAAGGACTTCATGTACCCCCACAATGATGGGATAAACCAACAGGGTAATGCACTGTGCCATCGGGTCCAAGATGTCCAAAACCGATTCGAAAAGCATTCTGGAGAGTTCCGTCGAATGGGTTTGCCTCGTGATTGTCTGTCTGTCTTAACCTGAAGCTGCAGGCCCAGCAGGTGGAGGCATGACCTGTTCTACTGCTCTACTGCCCTGCACACGACCTGTGGAGTTACATTCGCTCCTTGTTTTTCTTAGGGATCGGGATTCCATCACTGTCCCCTCACAATGACCTGTGAAGATCCATTAGATCATTAGAAATATCAGTAGTGTAAATGGTGTGTAGTGTTCACGAACTTTACCTGACGTTGGGCCAGATTCATAAAACTTGACGACAGTAAATGTGTTTTGCAAAATGTACAACATGTACAACTCATAAAATTACACCGGTGGTAATTAGCAAACCAGTGTCAACTTACAACTGTACTAAATTCACCTGTGCCCAGGTGAAAGCCAATCAGTATCAACATGAAAATGAAGCTACGTATATTAAGACCCAAACCAAGAGACATTGATTAATCCTTGTTAAAATTGGCAGTTTCACAAACTAGGGTTAAAGCTTTATAACTTTTACCAGGAGGAAATTATATGATTGCACTGAGTTGATGACTTCAGTACTTCTGTCTTCTAAATCATGACAGAGCAGCAAACCTGCATCTCTCCTCAGACTGTGTGTGTTTATAGTTTCTTCCTCTCTAACACCTACATTTGTATTCCTACTACTGCACCTGCAAGGACTGCCTTCACTCCAAACAAAGCAAAAATGTGCCTTTTAAAAACATTTGTCAGTTCACTAAAAGGGTGCGTGTGCAGAATTTTGTTTATGACTCGTCTTGTGTGACCAAACACTGTTGGAGAAAAGATCATCCAATACACATTTCTTACCATGACATTTATGGCTAGAGACGCCCAGGTGCTTCTCTAGAGCAGTTTATTTTCAATCGCTAACGTCACAGCCAAATGAGGACAAAATGCTGTAGCACCATATATCACGCAAATGCTGGAAATCCATATTTATGAATGAAGATGCATGTTACTTTGGCACTATTTGCTGTTAATATCACGCTAAATCTGGCAAAAGGTTTTATGAACTTGGCCATTTTCTGTTCTCACCGAGTTTCCTCAAGGAACGGTTTGAGCCAAGTCAGTCATTTCCTGTGTTCTTTCTTCTCTGTTAATGACTTAACGAATCCTGTGTGTGTATGTGTGCGTATGTGTTGATGTGTGATTCAAATGCATGTTTGTGTGTGTATTGTTGGGTATATGTGTGTGTGGGTGTGTATGTACGTGTGTACGTGTGTGTATATTTTGCACAGGCCTCCAGGTGATTTTTCCTGAGTATCTGCAGGAGAAGTTTGTCCAGTCTGCTCTCAGCTACATCATGTGCAATGGGGAGGGCGAGTACATCTGCCGCAACAACCAGTGTATCTGCCAGTGTGCCGAGGAGTTCCCACAATGCAACTGTCCCACCACCGACCTGCAGATCATGGAGAGCACTCTGAGGGGAATGGCTGACACTTGGGTTGCCTCCTACAAGGACTTTGAAAACTCCGGTAAGCCCAGGCATCCATCAGACACAGATCCAAGACACCTGCCCTCTCGGCACGGGAAACACTTTGACCCACATCATCCCCGCGCGCCCTGGTGTATCATGGCGGTCAGTGGAATAATTGTGAAGCCAGTGCAGTACACTGAGTTTGAAAAGCAATCACGCTGGGCTGCGCTCTCACTGTTCAGTGCGTCAGCCGATTTCCTGAAAGCTTAATTAAAACCATCAGTGCAGTGACGTGTGTCTAGTTAACGGTTAGCACGAGCGGACATCCTGCTGAATTATCCAGTTTCCAAGAAAATGTGATGTGGAGCAAAATCTGACACTTTTCTCTTTTACTTAAAAAAAATAATAATAATACACCACCAAAAAATGGTCCGGCGATGTCCTATGGGGTGACACATGAGTGCTAAATTGGACCTACTTTACGCCATGATTAACTGCCATCAGTATTTTCCTTTTTCTTTCATGTTATAACTGAAATTCAGATATTTCTATGGATGCAGTAGCTGCAAATTAATAAGTCAAGCCTCATCCAGTTTACTGTTACTGTCCGTGGTCTAGTGTTACCGTCCGTGGTATAGTGTTACCGTCTGTGGTCTAGTGTTACCACCTGACCACCCTGAATCCATGGTCATGATATCATTCATTTAAGACGGCTAATTGGCAGCCGTAAACAAACAGTATTAATGAAGCTACTGTAACACGATCCTTGGTTTGACTTTTAACATGCTGATTGGCCCTGGGCAATCTGAAGTCATTCACATTGATTTATTTTGAATGAAACAGAGCTCCCGTGTTTGCTCATTGAATACCGCAAAAGACCGATGAAGACCGATTGGCTCTCATGGTTTTCCTCGGCAGCCTGGTGTCTGTACTATACACCCGAGGCTGCAGGAAAACATTCTTCATAGTAAACTAAACCAGGTTGCCATGGCGAGGTTTCTTCAAATGGTCACTTTGGATTTTTTTTTCTTCTTTATACTCATTGGCCCTTTTTATGTGGCACAACAATGGAGCACAAAACTCTACAAGGAGAGGCTCTAAATTTAATTAATCAGCTGGTTTTATTCCAAATCTGTTGTCATTTTACGTGAGTCACCTTCCTTTGCGGTAAAACTGTTTAAAGCCTGTATGTTAACACCTTTCCGCCAATCTGCAGTAAAGTGGGCATGAATTATTCACAGTCCACAATACCTTCTGTTGAAGAAGAGAGGCTTCTCACAATTAACAGTCCGTTTCCGCCCTGTGTCTGGTGCACTCAGAACCATATAAAAGCTCTCTCTGGGTATGTATGTAAGAGGGTACTTTTGGCTGCAGACTTCACATATGGTGGCTTGTCCTAATTCTTCCTGTGTGGATTTAGAGAAGATTAGACAAAGATGGGACATACATGTGTGACATAATCCTGAGACACCAATGAATAGTTTCAGCAGTTAGTACTTATGGACATGCCCCTGTGGGTTAGGAAGAGATAAAGAACAGGTGTGTGTGTGTGTGTGTGTGTGTGTGTGTGTGCATGTGCATGCGTATGTGTATGTGTGTGTGCTTGTGTATGTGTGCTTGCGTGTATATGTGTGTGTCTGTGTGCGTGTGTGTGTGTGTCTTTATCTATATGTGTGTCTGTGTGCATGTGTGTGCATGTGTACATGTGTGTGTGTGTGTCCGTGTGTCAGGTAAACAAATAGGAAGATGATCAGAGCACTAGGTCACTCTCTCCATGTCTGGGACATTAGTAAAGTACACGTTCTCTGCCATCATCTGTGCTTTCGAGGCCAATTCCACTACATATCCCTGCTGTCATTAGTGGGATGGTCAATAGTCTGGCATGGATGACCCTAATCACTCCTGCCTGTTCAGCCCACACAGCGACATGCAAGCAGAGCATTCTTCACGCTTTCTGAACAAAAAAATACCAAACTAGGTTCCTCCCTGAGGTGGGTGCTCAATATCCACCTGCCGGCCTCCTAGCTTATGTATTATTAACAGGTAATAAAAGGTCCAAATAAAACCAGACACTCAGATATAGTTATATTGAATAGAGGACACTCAAATTGAGTTTGAAGGCCTCAAGGTCACTGCAATATTTCTGGAGACAGGCCCGGCAATAAATGAACCGTCCTAGGTGTGTGATAAACACAGGACTGCTGGGAATGGACTGGGTGGATGGAAGGGGAGAAATTAAACCTAAAAAACAGAGGAAGAGCTAACTGGGCCTCCGAGACTCGTTATAACTCCATTTTTGGATGCAGCACTTGCTTCCGAGCGATAATCGACTGCTGATTGGCTGAAACATATAGCGGTTAGTTCTTGCTGCAGCGCGTGGGTGGAGGTCTACAAGGTAATGGAGAGTGTGCAGAGAGCGGGACAACTACTAAATGCTCTGATTTCATGTGCAAAATCAGCTGCAAAATATAAATTAAAGCAAAATGGAATATTGCAATATGTAATGTACACAAAGGACCAATCTGTGCTAAGAAAAAAAAAAAAAAAGGTCTGGGTACAGAGGAATTTAGCTGTGGTTTAGCACCGCTATGGTTTTTAGCACTCAGGAGAGCCATTTGTGGCCTTGAACTGCTTCACTAAGCTCTTTTGACATTGTTAGAAACAGCTGGAAAATGTTGCAACAGAAAGCTCAAAACTAAAGCATTAGCAATAGTAATGATACGACGTAGAGAGTATGAACCAATTTCAGGTGCTTGTTGTTAAGAGATGGGAATAATGAACAAAATAATAGAAGCATTCATTTGTAACATTTAGAATGTAATGTGTAACATCACCACACTTTAAAAAAATGAAGTAAACTGTGAGAACATTTCATTACAGTTTTATACAAGGACTTGTCAAACAGCTAAAATATTTTTTGTCTGCTTGAAATGTTCTTCAGTAATTAATACAATCTCAATTAAACCAAGTAAAACTCAAATAATCATGCTATACACAAGCCGTTGTTTATCTCTGTTCCTTTCCATTTAGACGACTATTTGTTTACGATGTAATTCACTACTTATATCAGCAATGCAGACTGACACTCTCTGAATGCCAAAACAATACACGTCATATTGTGTCACAAAATATTGTGTCACTTTCCAAACGTGTGAACCACATTTAAACCTGTGCATTAACCCATCTCTCCAAGTGCGCACAGAGAGCATTTGAACAACATCGACGATAAAGCCTGGCTGTTCAGGCTGGTGAGGAGCTTTAGCACACCGCGTCTGTCCCCAGAAGTGCGCCCCAGGGCAGCGGTCAGAGTAAAGGCCTTGGCTTCACTGTGTTTTTTGTAACTGTCACTTTAGCTGTCTGGTGTGACTCTTTCTAAATGGCTGCTTACTTTGTAACTTTGAAAGGAAAGACTTCAACAATCATAGCTCAGGAGGCGGCCTGGCGAGATGTGATTTTAAAGCAGCAAATGTGCCGGTTGTGTAAAAAATCTATTGAAAAGGGATCGTGATCTTGACAAACACTCAGCCTTCTTTCAGACTTAATCTGAACCCCCTTGGGTCAGCAGGGCTTTGTAGTTTACTTTAAGATAACCTTGAAGGAACCCAAGCTGAACTTATTTCTAAAGAACTCAAGAATCCAGGGTTATTTCACAGGTTTAATAAATACTGTATGAAATATTACCTGTATCCCTTTCTTTATCTCTCTCTTCCCTTCTTTCTTTCTCTCCTTTGGTCCCTTGTTCTATCCTTCTTTATTTCCTTGCCTCTATCCTCGGTGCCCCACCCCCAGACGAGTTCAAGTCGTTCCTGAAGCGGCTGCCACCCACACACTTCCTGCCAGTGAGCAGCGTCCACCTGCTGTGGGGCAGCGACTGGGACCTGCAGGCCCGTTACCGCATGCTCCAGAGCTCCCTGGAGGCCCAGCGCTTCAAGATCCAGCGCACGGCCCGCAAGCTCTTCAGCCTGAGCGTCCGCTGCCACCACAACCCCAACCATCAGATGCCTAGAGAGAGGTGGGTGTTACTTCTTCACGCCCCAACCATCCCCTCAAACGTTCCTTAAAGGGTAGTGGATGGGAGGAGATGGAGATACCTAATTCAACATATGGGCTAATATGGGCTTCAAGCCTTCAGTGATTCATACGGTGTGCATTAAAACAGATTGAGCACTGAGTTCTTCAGCACTGTGGTCCTCCAGGACACTCCACATATAGCCCTGGTTTAAAACTCCACATATAGCCCTGGTTTAAAACTCCACATATAGCCCAGGTTTAACATTCCACATACAGACCTGGTTTAACAGCCCAGATATGCAACGAATCCTCAGGATTTAACAAGTTGAATGAATAGGAGGAAAAATGAACTTTTTTCCCCTAATGAAAATGCAGCGTAACCCATATCCTCATAATGGTCACAACCATTTTGGATGTGACAGCAGTCAAGCAGCAGTCAGCAGGTCTGTAAAGGCCCCTGAGGGCCTTCCACCTTCACATCTAATGAAGTCTCTGTATTAAGGCAGGAAAGGTTATATTTGCAGTAAGGAGCAGAGCTAACGGGTTTAATGGCTGTGGCCAGCTGGAAAAAGTTTCTTGGAAAAAAAAAAAGACTTTATTGTAGAGTTACCTGTGCACTAAGCCAACTGCTGTACTAAACTGATGATGTTAATGTCAACCCACCTTAAATATTTCATTTCAGTTTTAATGGTGCAAAGGCAACACCGCAGTCAGCTGAGAAACTAGGAAAAACTTAATGACAAGAATTCGCTGATCTCACGGCTCACTGACATCCTTCAGTGTTCAATTCAACCAATAAGCTGGGACCAGCCCACCAGCCCCTCCCAGCAGAGCACACACGGTGAAGTTGTGTTCTGTTTTAAACCATTATGTTTCATTAGCACCGCTATGAAAAAAAAACTACACATACATTCTACCCGAACCCCTTGTTGGGGTTGAGGTCCAGGCAAGACTAAGCAAAATCTTGAATATAGATAACCAGACCATATATTCTCTGGAAAAAAAGGACAAAATCTGGAAAGTCACATGGAGAGAAGAACATTATGAAAGAATGCACTTCTGAAAGATAGAGATGATTTTTTGACAAAATGGAAACAGAGCATCAGTCTGTAATTTATTCTTTTTTTAACTCAACGTAACATTTTCCCATCATAAAGTAGGCCAGTGACAGGTGAGAGAGATTCTGTTTGTTTGCTGTCGGTCAGTGGCCAGCTTTTCCATGTAATTATAAGGGCTTTATTCCAGGCCTGGCCATCACAGAGGCAGCTTTTGTCACAATGTTGGTGTAGACCTGGTATATCTTTCCTGTTACCCAAAATGGGAGCTTCTCGTGCTGACAGAACATGGGTCTCTTGCTGGAAACATGCCGTAAATCTGGAAACATTGAGTAAATCTTGGGAAACACCTCAGGAAACGCCCTCCAAGTCTGATTCATAACTGCATCATGAACGTGCCATGAAAACTGTCACACCACATAATGTCGAATTGCGACATGTCCGTGCAGTCTTACTCTCCTAAAACGCTTTTCACGTAACCAGTCACATACCGCAAGCCAGTTATTAAATATTGACATGACATATGCACAAACAATTTATGTTAAAACCATGTTTGGGATTAACAGTGGTAATACTGTCAGTGTTTTTACATGTTGTTTCCAAGAAACAATTCGCAACATTAACCCAATTATATATCAGCAAGACGGGAAAAAAACATCTGCTATTCAACAGGTGCTTATTGGCATGCAGACTGTTCCATGTCTGGAAAACATCTGCATAGGTGGTCTCTGTTCCTCTTTCTAGCTCCTTCTCTCACTCCCCCCCCCCCCTCTAGGGTCGAGGAGGAGGAACAGTTGATTGTAAATACTGCCTTCTCCTCAGAGCCAGAGAAGCAGCCTCATATTTCTGGAGCAGAGAGGCTGGTTTTTACCAGAGCATATTTTTATCACCGAACGCCAACACGAGCAGACCAGACCTGCACAGCTGTGGCTCTCTTTCGTTTAAGCGTGTACAAATAGGCCGACCCACACAAGCCATAAAAAGTGAGAGGAGGTTTTGCTCAACGTGGCACTTTTGTCTGACCAAGAGGAGCGTTGGCCGTGAGCCAAAAAAACAAACACATTATAACAGAAAAGATAAAAAAAGAGAAAGTTGTCCAGCAAAAACCTGTCCCTTCCACCATGTGTACCACCACTTGTTTATGAAAGAGCTTGCTTTACTCGTGAGATCGTGTAAATTAATTACGCTTTTGTCATACACAGATTATTTTTTTAAAAAAAAAGAAAAATGTATGTATTTGAATAGAGAAAAGCTCAGCGATGAATGCTGACTCGGAACTTCTAAATGCATACAGTAACATGTTACACATTAAGTGACTGAGAGCTGACTCATTATCCTCTACCTAAAGAGAAACAGTTAGTCTGGTCTGGCCCTGTTTACACGGACTGTGGAACCTTACGAACACTTGTAAGTGTCCCTTTTGGTCCTTGGCCTGATGAGTCACTACCAGGTTTAGCTCAGGTTTATAGCTTGGGGTGACATTTTTACTTTTTCTTCCGTATGGTAGGAACTTTAAATTCACAAAGGAAGAACCCTACCTCTGTTACCTAAAGCCATCATATAACTTGACTCCTACCCGCAAGTTTTTTGTGGCCCAAAAACTGTTGACATTGGGAGCTTCTACACACAATTCCTACACATAAATTCATTTGTTTAAAAGCAGGTTCTGGTATAAGTATGAGGTGGGTGACAACATCTGTCAAACTTGTCTTCTAGAAAATGACGTCTTTTCTCCACGAAAATAAATAGCTGAATGGAACAGTCAGAGTGGAAACCCTAAACATTTGCTCTTCAGAAGTCAGAAAACAGGTGCAAACGAGTTTCCCTACCTAATCTCAGGCCATCTCTATCTCCACTCCCCTTTCCTCAGTTACCCCTCCTCTCTCTCTCTCTAGCCATCTTTTGCACCACCCACCACTCCCACCCAGAGGGGGATATCCCTCCTTCAGGACGTCTGCATTTTTGCGGCTGTCTTTGAAAACCTATTGTAGCATGTTCTTCCAAATATGTCAATTCTGCATAGAAAGGAGCAAGTAGCACCAACAGGTCCAACAGATTTACTGCCTGGAACGAAAGTACGTCCTGTTGCAGAAGCCAGTGTTCACAGAACCATGCTGTCAAAGTTGAACATCTGAGTGGAAATACAGTGTTTTTGTAAAGGCTACTAATTATTAAGTGACTTTTTCTTTTACATATTTACGTAGGGTTTTTTTTCTCCATTTTGTGGTTTATATATTATTCAGTTTATGTGAAATCTGGTCTTACAGAATAAAGAAATCTTGTGTGCAGTGGGTCATGCCCTACCTACTGATGTTAGGTAATTATTCATTTGTCCATAGAGTTTTATTTGCTCTTAAGCAATTTGCAGTGGAAATCCCCCTGCAGGGTCTGGAGCATAAAAGACATATATATGTCTGAGCGGGGTTTCCCCTTATAAGCTTCGTCTAAACAACACGCTTCAAACACCAAACTAGGTGCTAATGAACTGGGTCCTGACAAAGTTTACTTTCCTGGGTTGAGTCCCACCATACAATGGCTTCGTTCACTGGATTTCAGTCGTGGAAAGTGTCTGTAAGGTAATCCCCTAAGAGTTCGCACAACCTTTTCAAATTTTCAGTGCGTCTTACTCATGGACTGCCTTTTTGCTTGGGCCAAGGACAACACTAATATACTTCAGCTGATACCAGCAGCCAGCACAAAGATTTGCATGCAGAAAAATGGCATCCATTCACGAATAGCTGGCATGTTGACCAGAGGAGGAAACAAACAGCTCCCCTCCTGTGACCTGTTACTAACCCACTGCACTTACAGTCTAAAGATCAGAGTCAATGCCCTCCTGTAACTCCTCTTAGGGCAACAGACCTGAAACACAGTCAAGCAGTCGTTCAGTTTACCTACATACATTCAGCCCTTTGGAAATGAATGTCTGGGCTTATGGGTAAATGCCCTGGAAGATCCAGCGTATCAGCGAGAGCATGTTCTGCTCCAGATCTTTGTGTGGAGGCATGCTCTGAAAATCAGTGTGGATTATCAGTAGCCCATAAACCATAGTGATACAAACATCTTGAATCTCATAAGGTCTTACCTCTTCATCAGATTCAATATAGCATTACCCCATTAGTGAGCTGTATCTCCAGTCACATAGCTGGACTGATTAGGTTCATGGGGGGTTCAGTTATTGACAATATTTTAAACAAAGAGAACAGAAACTGTAGAAGATGCCGTAACAATGAATAAAGCACTCAAGAAGGGAACTAATGCTGTTGTAGGCCATTATTGATCAGGGCAGAACTGGAAGGCAAAATGTAAACAAACAAACAAACAACAATAAAAACAACAAAAGCAGCAACTGTTTGTTTTCAAGGTTTTTTTTGTCAGAGGATGTTTTTGCTCTTCTCCTGTTCAGATATCGCTGACTTACTTCTGTGTACAAAAGCTAACTAGTCTTTGCAAAGCTAAAAAAAAAACATGAAGTGAGTTGTTTTTTTTCTAATCAAGCTACATTATAAGGTCTCTGCTCTGAGATACTTCAGAGAAACGTAATATGATAGGTGAAATGATATCTTTATCCTTACGGACAACTCAAACATCACCTTTGGTTTTCCACTGGTTTTGTGTTTTAGATGGCATTTCATCCACTGTAGATGTTGGTAAACTAAAACCTCTCCCCTTTCAGCTGTCAAGGATTACACCTTAGTACATCACTAACTTCTCACGCGCAGGTGGTCATTGTCTGAGTACACCCAGTCTTTACAGGTTTGGATTTATTTGTTTGTTTGTTTTGTTTTGTTGTTATTTTTGTAACTTGATTTATTTTCAGTTTATAGACTACATTTGTAGCCCATAGAGAAAAGAAAGGATCGGTGAAACATGGAAGAGGTAAAGACCACAAACCCTCCCAGATTACCTTCAACAAAACATATGGGTTTGTTCATTCATATCTTTTATGTTTCCAAGTTGAAGAGCAATAAAACACTGGGGCTCCAGTGTGTAATGTGAGGAGCTGTTATACAGTAGCTACTCCTCAAAGCACGTGTGATATTTTAACATGTGATATTCTGTTCCAAACCTGCCCTCTGTCTCCAGGAAGGATGAGAAAGGTAAGTCTAGGGGCTCGCATGTGGCAGCAGCTGGATTTATGGCTATCTAACCTGACAAGCAGCTACAGTTTATTTATGTCAGATGTTTCCGTGAGAGCCCGGGCTACAGGACTTGGCCGATTTTGACGGAAAGTTAAGATCTGTGGGTGAACACAGAGATAATTGAAAATGCATGCGGGCTTTTATTCTTCATCTTTTTTTTTTTTTTTTACTTTGTATGTGCATGTGTTTATGTGAGCGTGAGTGTGTGTGTGTGTGCGTGCATGCAAACACGCGTGTGCGTCCATCTTGTTCCCCTCTGAGCGTTGCCCAGTCACACAGTTGTGAGCTTCTCTGGAAACATCCACAAGCCTGGATCGCCTTTTTAATGAAGCAAAAACGATGGCTCACTCACATAAATAAACAATTAATTAGAAAAAAAAAATAAAACACAGGAGTCATTTATGTAGGATTTGGCACAGAGACGGTCCAGTCACAACACGGCCTGTCAATCACACTCTACTTTTATATATATGCAGTTCTGTTGACATAGCGTATAGCCATTTAATATGTTAACACTCAAAAAAGAAACCCTCAACATCATGACTGAAACGGATTGCTTCAGAGCTCTAGTTTATGAGTTTCTTTCTCAACTTAATGCGTCTGACGGATCAGTGAGGTTCCACGCTCAAACCACACCACAAACCCCACCATACTGTTTTGGGACTGGAGCACCTTATCACCTACAGAAATAGCACCCGTCTAAGGTGTCGAGGAAGGTGTGAGCC
Organism: Tenebrosternarchus preto; assembly: GCA_025802075.1. Classification (NCBI taxonomy): domain Eukaryota; kingdom Metazoa; phylum Chordata; class Actinopteri; order Gymnotiformes; family Apteronotidae; genus Tenebrosternarchus; species Tenebrosternarchus preto. The sequence goes on along the minus strand of JAOYMR010000017.1, from coordinate 23,084,827 downwards.
CTGGGCAGGATGTGGTGGCACTGATCCTCAAGCCACTCGGAGTGCATGACTCAACTCACGTTCTTAAAGTTGTCCTGCTCTAGGTGCTTGTGGAAGCCAGGGGTTGCAAGACTGACTTCTAGCTGCATTCACAAAGATGGCAAAAAAGTCGCAGTGCTGTTTTCATAAAAGGAACATTGTGGTGTGTGGCAGTGAATGTTTTCAATTGCATTTGATCCTGTGGTGAGGCTGCTAACTGGTGAGGTGTGTTCCCCAGGTCAGCCTGAGGTTTTGTCTCACACTCTGTGCAGATGGTCTTCAAGATACATAACGAATAAAAACTCAAGAAATAATCACTAAATAATAAATAATCACCAAACAATCACATCTGTTTGGAGCACCTCGATACGTACACTCCGGTTGTATTAGTCAGAGAATGCAACAATTTTTCTTTTCTGCATACAGAATGCTAATGTTGAGAGCAGGTGATGTGACAATCATTCATCTATATTCTGTGCACATCCCCCATATTGGCAATGTGGTTTGATGTTCCCAGCATATGTACGTACTGCCAATTTCCCAAACACTAGTCTTAGTTACCAGAGCCCCTGAGGTGTTTTCTTGGAAGAGTAAACACACAGATCACTGTTTCAGCAATCCTTCTCTGAATACACCCAAATGCACGTAAGAAACGAGTTTGCATTGAAAACTACTAATATCCCTTAGCACCTCCTTTTCCACAATTAAGGAACAGACTGCAGCTGCTCTCATAACCGCCAGCTGTACTCATAAGGGGACTTCTGTGAGCTTATTAAATATTAGAACCCTAGCTGTGGACACAGGACAACCTCAAATAAGACCAGTTATAATATACTGCCTTACCCACAGCTTTATACCACCACCTTGTGGTTTCCCTATGAATAACTATGAATTATGACATTTTTAAGCCTTTATTTCAGCTTGCTATGGTGTGTTAGTACAATTTTAAAGGTTTTCATTGTTTTCTCTTTACAGAACTTGTGTTTCCCCAAGGAATAAAAAAGGATTTTCACATAATAATCTAGAATGCAAATCCTCAAAGTCCAACTTGAGGAGATGTAAGATCTCAAGTATTTTTGCCAACGTCCCCTATCTCCAAATTCACACTTCAGTTTATTGAATATGAAATTGGAAACCTGAATTCAACTGGAAGCATGTGAATTCCTTTTCAGTAGACTGTTATAGTATGATGATGATATACCAGGGGCAAAATGAAAACTATAAACTATGTATTAGAGATAAAAAAAAAAAAAATGAAAAAGAATTCTATAGCATACATGACTGTTGTACTCACCCAACTGTCAGTGATGTACCTGCACATTCTGTTTGTGTTCATCTGTATCAGCTGTTCAATGGAACTCTTTCCTTTGCTACTAATATCTACACCATGACTGCACACTGTACAGGAAGCATGAAAAGATGCTGTACTGACCCCTCAAAATTTTTACAAACTGTTTACATTTTTTTTCTTTTTGCCATTTTCACAGTGTTGCCAAGAGCAATATGAGCTCTTACTAACTGTTGGGGCAGAGGTTCTGTGAGCGGCGATATCACATGCCACTGGTAACCAAATAATAACCAAATAATAAATAATATTAATCAAGAATGAAAAGTTTATTTAGTTCACTCAAAAAAGAGGAATATAAGGCATATATCCTGGCTTTGCACCAGATGGAGGATTGGTGGCTGAAAATCTCACTCCTAACACCAGACGTCTGGCCAATCGAGTCTCACGCAAGTCAAGCTCCAACCACCTGTTCTAGAATTGAGTGCTTAGACTGACAGGTAGGAAGCAGCAGAGAGATGAGCAGTGGGGGAGGAAAACATCTGCCCTGCATTGCTGACACACCCGACCACATCACCGCTTCAAGCTTGTTTAGCCCTCAACCTTTGCAGCAGCAACTGGCAAGTAACCTTTCCAGGGACCCAACAGGCAGCATTTACCCTTGGACTGTGTGAGGCCATGAGGATGCTTCAACCAGCTTCAACCAGCTTCAACCAGCTGATGAAGCGAGTGCTCACCAAAGTGCCCCTTAGTCACCAGGCTGTTTATTTGGATGATTCATTAGTGCACAAGCCCAGCTGGTTCAGAACACTGGGAAGCTTTGGAAAGACCTTGGGCATGTGTGCTCTTTTTATTAAATATTCACACCTCCAGATTAAAGGAAGCATGTACAATCTAAAGAGCATTTAAAACAGTGACACTGTTGGCTCCTTAGCCAACCTCCTGTACTCTCACCAGCATTTTAGTCAGTCTGTTTCACTCACCCATCTGAAGCTGCAAGGTCCCACAAAGAGCAAATCTGAACTCCTCTGTATCTTAACTGTATAATAACTATTGTTATTTAAAATGAATGTATGTTTATATTACTGTTCTGTATTATAATCATAGCTGTGCCCTAACTGGACCTGGAATAAACCAAAACATGCACATAATCCATAATAATAACACATAATACAGTTAATATTTACATGGTGACTTACACATCTCGACAAGTAAACATTCATCCTTTGTTTTAGTTAATTTATTTTCTTCCCATATTTTAGTTTTTAGTTTATTTTAATATCTCTGTATGTTTAAATAATAGTTTTTACTGTTACTACCATTCATAAACTTCATATTCTGCAACATGCTGTTTGATGATTTCTGATCATTTAATAAAGATTTTGCTCGGGGCCCCACAGTCAACACACTGTACCTGTCATAGCAGCAGGACTAAACCTGAATCCATCCTGAAAGGAGCTTCCTCCAATCACAAGGTCCTGATGAATGAAGTGTTTCCTGCCATCAGCCTGCAACAGTAAGAAAACTGGCACCGAGTACATGGTCCACCCCACAGAACATGGATGAGATACATAGTTTCTTGGATTACTGTTGTTTTATGCTCTATTTATACATTTTAGACCTTGTGCTTTATACTGGTCGTTCCTTGTTAAATGCTACCTGTCCGCTCAATGTCAGAAAGCCAGAGAGGCAGGTAACAAGGCGGACAGAGAGCTTACTGGTTTGTTATCCAGCGTTGGGTGTTGAGTCTGCACACAAGTGCAGATGCTCACAGCAGACCTGTATGGAAGTAGCCTCCACATACTACAAGTGGCTGGAAGCTTTCAGAGACCAGTAGCCACTACAGCTCTGACACTCCAGGGCTGCTGATGGAGCGTATCCTTGCTACAGGACAGCTGCAGCCCATCGAGGCTCAGTGTTCCCAAGTAGGTAGTACTTCTTAGTGACATGGGAGCGTCAGACACCATAAGGCCTGAGTGAGTGAGGGCTGTACTACACTATACAACTACTAGGTTGTTGCAGAAAAAGCTCTACTGCGCCATCTGTTGTCAGGATGTTGAACTACACTAGGAGTGTAATCTAAGCAGGGGGTGCTGAATGCACTAAAAACATAACCAACCAACAACGAATTGTTTAGTGTGCCTGCTAAAGTCACCAAGCGCCAGAAAGTATCCTGATATGCTATAAGTCAACATATGTGAAAGATAAATTCGCAAAAGGTTTGCTAAGATTACATCACTTGCATACCTCTAGCAAATATGGTTACTTCTAAGATGGAATTAAATGTGCTAGATGTGATTCTGTAATGTATAACTGTAGGTGTTTGTATGAGTGTGTATTTCATTTTAATACAGATGGATCGGTTGGTTTAGCCACATGACAAACTAGTCCACTAATAATTCAGGTGCAAGCTAAGACCTGGGCTGCAACACTAGCACGTTTTTATTATTTTTTCAATCTATTGTTAGCAAAGGAAGCATGACTTGAAACAGACTATATCCCAGTTTCTTCGTCACAGTGTAGGAGTTTTGTTTGTATTTAAAAAGTGTACATTTTCAATAGCAGTTACAGTTACCTACTCTCCATAATTAACTAGTTAGCCATTCTCCCTAATTAATGAGGTGCAGTTCTCTCCGTACTGATCTTTTGCTGAGCATGTAGGGGTTGATGTTCTAGTCTCTCTTGCTATCACAGAGGTCAGTAAACTTATGGTTACAGACCATTTCACAGTGACCTAATGTTGCCTTTACACACAACCCCCCCCCCCCCCCCACGTTGTCTTACAGACAAATTTTTACATAACAAAATCAGATGTATTTTTGCTAGAGTTCTGGCATTCTCACATCAACTCTTGATCTTTTGGTATAAGTTGGACAGGATAGCTGTTTTAAGGCCTTTTCCAATTATTCTGATAAAATCAAGCATGTTTAATATTATCACAAGACTCCAGAGAGGATTCTGAAGCCACAGTTCTTGTCTTGTCTTATCTTTTTTTTCTGTTTAACTGTCAAAAAGTCAAAAGCTGCTTCTGTTTCTGCTCCATTGTTCAACGGTTTCTCTTCATGTAAATTTCCATCAGGAGCATAAGGGGTTTTAATCTCAATGGGAATCTAGTTGCAGTATAGTTAGCTCGAGGTATGTGTGATACTCGAACACCACGCGCCACCATGATTTCAGACAAACTGGTTGAGAAGATCGTCTGTCATTTTGAAGCACTGGAAGAGCTGCAAACTGACAAGGGCCAAAACTTTGTCACAGAGGAAGCGTGCCATCACATGGCAGAGATGTCCACGAGTCACTTTGTGCCAGTCCTAGTTAAGTCTCGTGTCTCTGGGGTGCGAATCTGGAGTCTCTGGACAAGAGTCACAGTCGAGTATCAAGTCACAAGAACAACCAAAATTTCAGGTTGCTAGTCGCATAAATTAACGTGACAGTCGCATAAATTACTTTATGCACGTCTGCAAACTAACGTTAGCTGTCAAGTAATGGCAGAAGAGCATGTAGCTAGAAACTCGTTACTGCTTAAAATGATATGGAACGTGACAGAAGACGCATTTATTAATTAACTATCACTATCAGTCAAGTTGGCTAGCATATTTTTATCCAGGCTACAGGCTAAACGTAACATGCTTGCTGACCATACCGACCTTTCTGTGTGTTTTAACATGCCGTGTAAAATTCGACGTCTTTTTGCCAATGTCGTTCATTTTGATGCTGCACTTTGACTATATTCAACTGGCCCAACGTTCCTGTACCCGATGATGATTATTAAAGGCTCGCTGTGTGCGTATACTGAATTTAACGTCAGCATGATAACCGCAAGCTTAAATTATAAACAAATACTGCACATGCCCGTCTGGGAACTGACAGGCAAAACGCTAGCGGCTCCCAAGATTAGTGGAGCAATTTCATACTAAACACACAGCTGTCAACCTCACAGCCCAGAGTGCATCTAGAAATTTTATTGGTGCAATTATAAGTACACACAGAATGCTCGCTTTATTGAAAAAGCATAATGTAGTGCATTTATATCAGGAATGCTTTGTAGTAATAAAGTGGTATAATGCTAATTAAAATGTAAAAATTAGCTACATTATATCTTCATATAAATATTTTCAAGGTCCCGTAGAGATGCAGAACATCATCTTTAATAATCTGACCTGTCAATAAAGACAACATTATATTTTGGTATAACATTATATTTTGCATAACGCGGATGAATGTACCTTTACGCAGGGTGGCGCTAGATCACAATACCTTCATCTGCTCTGACTCTTAATAAATGGAGCGTATTAAGTCCCTCTTTAGTTCTGAGCTCGTGCACATATCAGTGAAGCCCAAAACTGTAAGACGGTTCGTCAGCCACCATCCGTGATTCTAGCTGACCGCTGCCCAACTTAAGCGCGCGGAACGAATACAGCATGGAGAAGAGAGCGCTTCAGTTCCGCATGGACTGGCACTAGCCATTTACTTTTGTTGTTGTTGTTCTTGTTGTTGTTGTTGTTGCTGCTGCTGCTACTGTTTTTACTTTTGCTGTTTTTTTTTTTTTAAGAAGAAGCCTTGTGCTGAAGTTTTTAAAGACGAAGAGGAGTTGCATTTCTGTGCGTTCTCAAGAGTACATGTGCCCAAATGGCAGGGGCACAGCCAGGAGTTCATGCGCTACAGCTTAAACCTGTATCGGTACCGGAGAATCTGAAAAAGGGAAACAAATTCATGAAATGGGAGGATGTAAGTAGCAATGACTGATAGATCCTTCATTTACGCGGTCTTCTATAACGCATCGCCGACTAGGGGAGTCGAAGCTGTTGTGATTATTTTAGTATTCTACTTAGTCTGCTATAGAAACTCCGTACATGAGTTCTTACAGGCTATTGAATTACGGTCTGTTTGTTTAGATATTCTCTGCCTTTATATAAAATGTTGCACCTTACTGTTGTTGATTAACCTCCATAGGGGACAGTCCATTAGACATTATATATATATATTTATTTGTTAGTTTAGGTTTATGCTTGTTTACATGTTCATTTCCGATGTTCAGGTATGTCATATTATAAAAGTGGCAGCAAAAGATGACAGCTGAATGAATAGCTTAGCAGATGGGACCTGCTTATGCAACACGATGGGAAGTTATAAGTCGCAAACAACCTTAATTTTAATCAGTTTCTTGTTGTAAAATTTCTGTTTTAATATCTGCAATAATATATAAAATGCACTCATTAAACCAGCGACAGTTTTTGATGTTGTATAATTCTGCAGATAAAAGTCATCAAAAGGAGGAAAAAAACTTTACAAATGTTAAATACTGAAGTTATAAACAACACAACACGGATCTAAAGGTGCATGCGTAACAAAAGCGGCGAACAGAGATGCATTCATTGGTATTCTGTTAAAGGGGACTTTTTCACCGCACTCCTCCCTAACCGAACATAAATCATCTTTGAACATCTTGCAGGATATACCGCCTCTTGTGTGCGGATTAGACTAGCAAAGAGGGTACTCAATTGTAATTCCCGTGAATACTAAAACTTTATAAAGCTAAGTTCTACATTCTTTAATTATTTTGAAAACTGAAGAATCGGAAATAGAGCAGCAGAATTAGGTTACTTACAGATTAAAGTTTACATTGTCTACAAAGATATCAGAAACCATTCATTCATCAGAGGAATGTTAAAGCAACACAGGAAAGTTCTAACTTTTGTTCAAGGCCTGCTCCCCCCCCAGCCCACTGTCCTTTCCAGTGCGTGTACTTGTGTGAGCGTGAGAAGCCCTGACTTTGGGACTGGAGTGGTAGGGTTTTGTTGGCATGGTTCAACCCCTGGCACTCAGCTCTTTCCCTTGTTTTCCCAGCATGCAACTGATGTGCGTGTGTGCCCTCCTATGGCCCTTCTCCAGGCCTCATGTCCAGCAGCCCTTTCCATAGTTCCCCCCTTAACAGCTGTTTGTTCCGTACAGTCCTTCCTCCCTGAGCGCCCTGCCCCCACACCCATGTTCGTGCCTTTTTTCTGGTCAGTGAAAGGTGTGGGAGAGGGAGGTGTTTATGTGTTCTGTACTGACATTGAGCAGTACAGAATGATGTTTCCCTAGAATCCTCTGGAAACATGTGTATACTTCTAATAGCTTGCTATTGGCATGAATTTTAGCCTTTTTATTCACACACACACATACACACACACACACACACACACACACACACACACACACACACACACACATATGTCTATAAAGACATTATGATGATTGTAATATTACTGGGCTAACTGTAATATTACTAAAATGCTAACTGTGGTTCTTGTGTCTGCAGTGTTTTCTTCATGTCTTTAGCTTGCTGGGCTCCAGTCCTGTGTCCATACTGATACTGGTAACACCATAGGCTGGCTTAAGAGCAAGCTGACCAATGAGATGTTTTAAGAGCACATGGTCCTAAGAATCAGCCTATGATATTTTCTTTTGTATGGTCTCTGAGAATGGGTCCTCATGCTGCATTCACCTTCTGCAGTCTAGCATTCTTTGAGATTTGAGCTATTAAGTCCCTTCCCAGTACCAGCACTCTTTCTTCAGATAGCTTGATTTTCCTTCTCAGCTATCCTCACTCTGGCAGATCCTTCTCACTAGCTGCAACAGCAGCTTGTCTGCTTCAAATTCCCTTGCTTTGCCTGTCAGAAGGATCGATTAACTCAACACTCGCTTTGTGTTACTTTTACCACTCCTTTATTTTTGCACTGGTGTGCAGGCAACTTGCAATAGAATAAATCATTGCACGATGGCTGTGTGGAACATCTACATGTCATCTACATTCAATGCAGAGAACTGGATAGAAGTTTGTCACTGGTTTCCTTGTGTGGTCTGGCCACTGAAAAGCCTCATCGTGGGCTTGATGTTCTTATCTTACTGTATTTGTTAAAGAAGATTAACAGCAGGTTCAAAGTACTAGACCTGTCCCAGTCATACAAAGGGAATGAGGTAGCGATGGTCAGCTCATGGCTGCTGTTCTCATTCTGATGTCTCATAACAGCGAGGCTCAGCGTTCTGAACCAGCTCTGTTCTGTTCCAGCAGGCATCTATCTTCAGAGCTGACGTCACCCACTGTCTTTCAGAAGCCAGAAAAACAGCATCATACTGTAGCTAATCCGTGCGTTTGTAACTTGCTCTGGTACCGTTTAGCTTTTAGTAAACATCCCTTTATCCCACAGAACACAACAGAAAAATAAGTGGTTGTTTTTGAAGAGAAGTATGCCATAATATCTTCAATTGCTATGTAAAGATGCCTGAGGGATATGGCTCTCTGGTGTGCCATGACACAAAATCTCTTGTGTTTTTTTTTCCGTTGGATAACATATAACAAATCACACCAGGTTATATACTTCATTCCTAAGATACTTCACTCCTAAGATACGTCACTCCTAAGATACTTCACTCCTAAGATACGTCACTCCTAAGATACGTCACTCCTAAGATACGTCACTCCTAAGATACTTCACTCCTAAGACACAAGACTTTGCCCCTCTCTTTCACATACCTAGACTGGTCCTAATCATATCTCTTATCACTGAAAAAATATATTATTATTGTCAAACCTTCTTTTGTGCAATAGCTTGTAATAAACTATATATATATATATATATATATGCTATATATATTATATGGGTGTAAATGTAGTCACTTTCTTTATATTGTCCTCTTTATACTGTCCTCTCTCTGTACTTATAGGATTCCACTGTTGTGACTCCTGTAACATTACAAGTGGACCCCAAGGGCTACTTTCTGTACTGGACTGATCAGAATAAGGTAAGAGCCTGATAGCTGTGAATTCATGCAATTCAGCTTCATACTGTGTAATGATCAGAGGCGGCCATGATTGTTATCCAGCAGTAAGGCAAACCTTCATTCGCTCAGGAGATCATGTGACTGGGGTGGAGCCTCTTTAGTGGTAAGCTGAAGAAAGTGGTAGTTCCTTCCTTAACCCGCACCCCCTAGCAAAGTGCATCAGGAGAGCTGGCAGTGCTGGAGAACGCTGCCCTGTCTCCCATGTCACGGCCCAATCCCCTGAGCTATTCATCTAAGTACAGACAGTAATGGGGCCAGTTGCTTTAGCTAATCAGAGTGCTGAAACACAGACTCTGGGACTCAACCACTACATAGATTTGCTAGTTGAGAGAACTGTGTCATTACAGATTCAGGACATAAGTTTGTACACGTTATAATCCACAGCCACCTTGAACTCTGGCAAGATACTTTATAAAATTATTATTATTATTATTATTATTATTATTATTATTATTATTATTATTATTATTATTATTATTATTTAGACTTAATTCATTTAGTTTCTACTTTAAATACACAGTATATAACACTATTATATACATTATATTATATACATATTATATACATATATACTTTTTAATGTACATAATGGGTTTTAAAGGTACCACACATTGTGTTGGAGTGTTGTAGTCATGAGGCTGTAAATCCATAAGTAAATTACATGGATAAACTTCGAAATGCCAGCACAACACATAGTAAATACGAAATATTGCTGCAAAGTCTATCTAGTTTTTAGGCAACATCTTACCATTTCAAGAAGCATTTCTTAATGGGAATTTGTGTCTAACCTGCGTGGGACAATGCTGGCTGTAATTCTGATGAATGCACGCTGAAGCCAGGCTACCATCACTTTGAGAGATTTATAAATAGATGAACCGTATAAATAGACGTATGGAGAGATGAGGGAGAATGGCTACTTGCAGGAATAACCAGGTATTTGACTTTGGACTTGGCTGTGCACATGCAGTACAGACAATAAGTAAATGCACAATTACATATTTTTAAATTTTTTTTTTTTTTTTTTTTACGTTATTTGGCCTCTGAACTCTACTACATTATATCTAAAATGAAAGAATGATCTTTTTTTAAATCTTTTTTTTGTTGTTGTTGTTATTCATAGCGTCCTTCGTATTACAGGAGTCCAAATGCAAATAAGCAAATTAATATCTTTTAAATGTATGCTTAGTTGGACCATATTAATCAATCACTACATGAAATCTGCATCCCTGGAGAACAGATCCAAAAATGAGGAGTCACCGTGAGAACACACGCTTGAGTCCAGAGAGGCATGTCAGGGTGTGTGTGTGTGTGTGTGTGTGTGTGTGTGTGTATGCGTTGGAAAGAGGGAGGGCCCAGTGCTACACCATAAAGAGGTTGCTAATGGTTTTGGTGCTGTGATGGACTGTGAGTGTGCTCACCCTCCGAGACAACCAAAAGTATCGAGTACTTTGTTCATCGCTCTGTCCTATGGGAGAGACAAAGAGAAGGACATTTTGAACGCTGCAGCTAGGTCTCCTCCTCCTTCTGTCCAGATTTCTGCTTGTACTAAATCCTGTTAACCATGACTGGGCTTATTGTGGTAGCTGTAGAACCAACCACCATCATGGAAATAGGCACCTATTTAAAGTGAATTCCACAAGCTTGCTGGGAGGCAGTTCTAGAAATTCGCTTAGAGTGATTCCAAGAGTAACAGGCCATAGAGAATTTATTCTCCCGTACCAGATAGGCTATTTATGGTAGCACTAGATGTTGAGTTTGTGAGATCATGAGATCGAATGCTGCTATGACGATGTTTTTTTAGTAAATCCTGATTGGCCACTCAAGGTTTGAGAGCTGTATCACCCCCAATGGAAGCCAGACAGGCAGAGCCTGAGGTGATGAACCCATCTGGAGTTTCACACTCCAGATCATACCTTTTAATTTCCTCTTGTATCTAAGTGTGTTTGCAAGGGTTTGTGTGTGTGTCCCTAGTGACAGCCCACTCAGTGAAAGTGATATGCTTTCACATACTTGATATGCAGACTTGTGAGCTCATACAGCAGTACAACACCAGGACTCCTGGATATAGATTTATGTACAGATGCACAACCAAGCACGCATCTATGTGACAGTGTTTGCATTTGAATTGGGTTGAGTGTATGTGTGTGTGTGTATGTGTGATTGGGTGTTTGTGTGTGATCGGGTGTGTGTGTGCCTACTCCACTCCTATTCCCACTGAGCAGCTGCATTCCTCTGATTCTTAAGAAACAATGTTGTGTTCCACACGTGGCTCTCTCTCAGGTCCAGTGGCCCCTGCATCCTTGGGCTCCGGCCACGGGCTTAACGTCGCCTCCCCTCCCCTCTTCCGCTGAAGCTCTGATCTGCTCTTTTGCTTCCACTCACACTGTCTCCAGTTCTAGCAGACAGTAAGTCCCTTGAGTCAAGGACGCTCAGGCCTAAAAATGTTAACAAAAGCATCTGTGTGTTATCACATCAGCTTATCTGGTGTGGGCATAAGGCAGGAGTTCCCACAGCCGTGTCCCGCGTACTGACCCTCTCCGCGTCCTCTCACACTCCACTAGAACAGCATGGAGGTCTGTAGACACGTCTGAAGCAGGCACGTCTGAAGCAGGCACGTCTGAAGCAGGCACGTCTGAAGCAGGCACGTCTGAAATGTTTATTTGGGGATGGTCAAATCACCGTGCGGTCCGCTCCATGTAGAGCTCCTTCAAAACATGAGAAACCACTAACTTGTTAATAAAAAAAGTTATTATAAAACTTATCAAACATGAGCAAATTCCAAAATGGAACAGAATGTACCGTTGAGAGGAACAATTACAGCTAATTTGTTAATTCTGACAAATTTGTTAGTTCTAATATTAATTTGTTTTTAGAATTTATTCTTTAACCCACACTGTGATTGAATCCTTACTTTGAACTGTTTAATCACTCACATCCCAAGGTTGTGCAATAAATTGTATAGTAATCAAAAATACAGTTTGGTCTCTAGCCTTATGTAATCAGGCTAGAGACCATACGAAGGCTTATGAAGGCTTGACATATTTAATCATGTGTATGTACAGCATGTAAGTCATTCCTCTCTAATCATAGACAGCAGTACTCTGCAGATGAGTAAAGGTTTTTAGTACTTAGCGCTAACCACGCTCCGGTGTTCTCAGCTAGTGTTCATGTTACCTGTGACAAAGCCCCTGTTTATTAAAATGTATTTTATTTCAAACCTCGTTAGTTACATTTACATTTACATTTCTGGCATTTGGCAGACGCTCTTATCCAGAGCGACTTACAAAGTGCTTAGGGATACT